>CM023449.1:35592452-35931308 GCA_013339765.2 Haemaphysalis longicornis | reverse complement strand
GAGTAGGCGAGGGGGGAGAGGAGGGCGCTATGCGAGCGCGACGATTCAGGCTCGCTTAAGAAGTGCATTCGCACTTATTCCTGGCCAATCTCCTACGTGGGTATGTGCCATGTCAGCGGCCAGGCAGCGCGCGCCCATCTCCCCCCGTTGCTAAGAAGACGAAAAGCGCGCGCACCCGCAGCTGTTGCTATGCGGACGGCGGAAGGTTCGGGGTCGCTTATAAAGTGCATTCGCACTTAAAATGCAAATTCTAGTAGAGCGAATTTGAAGACACAAAAAGACAGGGTATGCCACACAGGGCCGAAGAACGTTTTGCAGAATTTATTTCCCTTCCGTACATGCATTCAGCCGGAATTGCCCGAAGTGCCCGCTGTCCAGACGTGTGCATTGAGGGGCACTATCCTCCGAGCTTCGGGAAGCTGCTTCTTCGAACAAATCTTGACCGGAAGCATTCGAATCAACGCGCTTATCCCAGAATGTTATTGCGCTGAGGCGTAAATAGTACAGTCACGTCGAGAGCTGCAACGAGGCAGTAGTTGAATACGCGCGCGCACGCGAGACGTAGAAACCACCGCTGCTCGATCTGTGTGCGATAGAAGAAATGTTAAGTGAGTTCCAAGCAGTTCCACGCGCTTTGCACCCTGATTCCCTACACAAAGAGAACATCAAACTGCGATACCAGGAATCGTTTTAGTGAACTACGAAAAAAAAAAAACTAGATATAAATAGAAGACTATAGATAAACCAAGAGTTCGCGTAATTAAACGCCATAGACAGCACCATCAATGAACACGCTCATTGTGGGTGCCACTTGGCTGCACATTGACGGTTTTCTCCAGGCTGCTCTTGTTGTGCCCAGAAGACCTCTTCTTGCTGATCCTCGAGCTGGGGAGAGGCTCCAAAGTCCTCTTCATCTCCTCGACAAGACTTCGCCTGCTTCCGGACGCCAACGACTGAGCGTCGCTCGCTCGGTGAGAGTCGTCACATCGCTGTGCTGCTTCGGCGGGCAGTCCGTTGAGGGACCACGCAGAGGCGTACACGGCGAGCGCAGTCAGCCCAAACAGCATGCTTTCCCTGCCGTCGCCGTGCATCAGATACACCAGGGACGCGAAGACGCCTCCGAGTCGCGAGCTGGCGGCTGACAGGCACATTCCGGCTGCTCGCACGGGAGTGGGGAACAGCTCGAGGCAGTAGGTGAAGTGGGCGACCACGGCGACCATGGCGGAGCACCACGCGAGGACCAGCGCGGCGCTTTGGGCGGTATGCGCGGGATCGCCGCCAAAGACGGAAGCTGTCAGGCTGACGAGGCTGCTCAAAGTGCCCGCCAAAAGGTAGGCGCCTGCCAGCAGCCTGACCGGCGCGATCCTCTTGTACAGCCACCGTAGCAAGAGGTAGGCCACCAACGTGGACACCAGCTCGCTCCACCAGAGCCACGGTACGCCACTGTCCGCCGAGGCCAGGACGATCGAGTAGTAGTAGAAGAGGACAGAGAAGGACGACAGGAACATAATGGCGGCCCGGCGCTGCACCATGCCGGGGGTCGGCACACCGGAGGCCGCTGCTGCCCCTTCCGCGACCGGCGCTTTGTTCAGTCTGTGTTCGGCCGCCTTCAAGAGGCGGGTGGCGCTGTCGGCGGGGAAGTCGTTCACCCTGGCGGCACCCAGCATCACGAGCAGGGCGCCTTCGAGCCTCCGGGCGGCCATGAGCCAGCGAGGACTCTCCACCATCAGGATGAAGGCGGCCGGCAGCAGCAGGCTGGGGGCCACGATGATCAGCTGCCGCGCCACCCAGTCCAGGCCTTCCGCTTGCTTGATCGTGTTGAAGAACGCGTCGGCGAGGGCCAGGCCCAGAGTCAAGCTGCTGGCAACGTGGAGGGTGCGGTGCTGGTCGGCGGACAGTTCGTGCAGGAGGACCAATCCCAGGGTGCCGAGGACGCCGGAGGAGCCCGTGGCGAAGAACCTGTTGAACACGTAGATGGTGTAGGAGGAGGGGAAGCAGCAGCCCAGCGTGGAGACCACCATCACCACGCCGCTGAGCCAGGCGACGGGCGTCCGGCCCTTGGCGTCCGCCAGGTAACCGAACACGGCCAAGAACAACAGGGCGCCGGCCATGGAGACGGCGTTGCAGGCGGCGATCCGCCACTTCCTCCCACACACCATGTTCCACCTGCTTACTATGGTGGTGTGCACCATCTCGGGGTCGTAGTCCCACTGGTCGCAGGCGATGACCCTCGTGTCGTTCGGGTCGCCCGGTTCCGCGTAGACGGTGCACCGACTGCGCGTCCCGTCGTTTTCCGGGGGCAGGGCCGTCGCTTTCCACTCTGCCGCCGAGATGTTGAGGCCCTCGGGCTGCTTGCACCAGTGGTCGATGTCGACCGAGATCAGAGGGAAGGCCAGGGTGTGCGTGTGCATGAGCCAGACGAAGACGACGGTGATGACGATAGCTCGGCCCTGGAAGTCGCCGTGGCCGTAGGCGTCGGCGCAGTCGAAACCGTCGCTCGTCTGGACGTCGATCGGTGGGATCAAGTGGGCTGGGAAGAGCAACTTCAGCATTGCCGAGTATTCCACAGGAAGTACTGACGCCTGGTTCGTTTGCTGCCGAGGCCTGTGTCGAGAGCAGCTTCTTCCTGGGCGATCGCGGCGAATACGCTCGAGGCTTGTCCTGCTGCTGCTGCTTCTTCTTCTTTGGTGTCCTCTGCCTTCGAACCAACGAACCAACGGTAATGACGAGTTGCAGCACGCGTGGAATCTCGGGATGCGTCAATCTTTTATTTTCTTCCAATTCCCTCATGTGACTTGGCGGTTTTCGTTCGCGCCACTATATCTAGAGGTGAAATTTATACTGCCATGAAAAGCCGCATTAGCTCTAAATAGCTAACCCTTTTCTTGGGGTATCCCCGATGGGTATGTGACGAAAATGGCGGGCCATCAAGTATGTGGTGGTTTGGTGGCAGACAGATAGACAGAACAGCTTATTTCGCATACTTTTAAGTGCGAATGCACTTTATAAGCGACCCCGAACCTTCCGCCGTCCGCATAGCAACAGCTGAGGGTGCGCGCGCTCTTCGTCTTCCTTAGCAACGGGGGGAGATGGGCGCGCGCTGCCTGGCCGCTGACATGGCACATACCCACGTGGGAGATTGGCCAGGAATAAGTGCGAATGCACTTCTTAAGCGAGCCTGAATCGTCCGCCGCCGTAGTCCGCATAGCAACAGCTGCGGGTGCGCGCGCTCCTCGTCTTCCTTAGCAACGGGGGGAGATTTCCGACGCGTGAGGGCGCTCGCATAGCGCCTCCTCTCCCCCCTCGCCTACTCTCCTAAAGCCCCTTTACTACTCTCCAGCTCGCAACACCCTCTCTCGGCGCGCCAGCCAGGTCACTACACTATATAAAAAAAAAAACAGCATCCGGCGCCAGGTTTCGATCTGCGGACTTTGCGGCCGCAGCGCGACGCTCTACCGACTAAGCCACGGACGCGACTTTTTTTTTTTATGTCGGCGGTTTTTTTTTTAACAAAACCAGGTTTATTTACATCATAAATATGTACAGGGCAAGGCACAGGGCAAATATGTACTGGGCAAGACACACTACTATACATGCTGCTGCCTTTGTTACATTGTTGATGCCACTTTCCTGACTGGCGTGTTACGCTGTTCAATAGAAATCACACTCATACACTATAGAGATCACATTTACGGGTAAAAAAGGAAAAAGGGGGAGTTGTGTTTCGTTGCAGCCTAGCCTGTTGCTGGCTTCATATCCACTTATAGCGTTCCAGCTCCTTTGTTTTAAAAGCTACCGTCGCACGGCAGCAGCGCGCAAGGGCTTGTCCTAGTTCTGAGTCTGAGTCGGGTGCCCCGAGCGCGCTGACGGTCCACTCCATCTTGTGGACGAAATGCCTCCACGCTGGCTTCGGGGTGGGGGTACACTCCACCGCATCCACTCGCGCACGCCACAGTGAGTGTAGGCCAAGTGTAATGACGCATTCGCACAGCTCCGAGTGTTCTATCGGTACGTCCAGGTAACGGAGACCTGCCCAGTCAATGTCCCAGTGGACGCCCAGAAAACACTGCACCTCGTCCCAGAAATAACGTGCAGTGTTGCATTCTAGGAACACATGCTCCGCCGTCTCCAACCTCCCGCACAGGAAGCAGCCCGCACCGCGCGGCAGAAAGAAGCCACGTTCTTCCTGTCGTGATCCCACCGGTAGCACCCCGAAGTGGAAACGGCAGAAAAAGTTTTTCGTCCCAGTCGGAATCGGCAGGCACATGATTCGCTTTAGTACGCCCCGCTTAGCCGCCTCGACTGGTGGCTGTCGGTACAGGGGTGGGGGAAGGAGCTTTGCGAGAAGGTCGCGGTATAGCCGGCGGGGCTTAACTGCTAGGAGGTAGTCCCATGAAAACTGCTGTTCCAGTAGGGTGATGGCGCCAGCGATTTCTCTATAGAAAGGGGCGGCTCGCGCGCCATGGTGCAGTTGGACAGTTGTGACCTGCCACTTTGATATGTGGGCAGAGCCGATTGACTGGAGTGCTCCACGGAGAAAAGGGTCGGACTGGTCTCGGAAATATATAAAACGTTGGACTGTCAGCTTAATCTCCACGTGGACCAGACCTAGGCCGCCGGCATCTAGTCCCCAAAAGAGATTTGTGCGTCTCATAGGCTCGTACGAGGAGCGCCAGACGAAGACCGCCCACTGTCGGTGCAACTTGTTCACCGATTTCTTGTCGATGGAGGTGACTCGCGCCGAGTATAGGGTAGCCGGGTACACTACGACGTTGCAGATGTGTGCTCTGGCGACCAAGGCGATGTGGCGTGTTCTCCATGGTTGCAACTTGGCCTCCGCTGCCGTTAGCCTAGGTAGCCATCTGGCTGCGTTGGCTTCCCCTAGGGCCATGTTCACGCCCAGGTAGCGGTGTATTGAATCCTTCCAGCGAGCGCCGCAGAAGCTGGGGGGCTTGAGTTCCCATTCACCCAGCCAGTACCCTCCGATTTGGAGAGGTTTAGCTCCGCTCCAGAGAAGTGGCAGAAGCGACGTGCGAGCTCCGCGACCTCGCTCACCTGGGTTCGTGATGTGCAGACGACGGCGATGTCGTCCGCGTACGCTAGCACGCGGAGTTCTTCATTCCCGAGGACCAGTCCCCTGATCGAATTGGAAGTAGCGATCATTCGACAGAGCGGTTCCAGATAGAGCGCGAACAAGACAGGAGACATTGGACATCCCTGGCGGACCGACCTGCTGACCTCTATGGGTGGTCCGAGTGCTCCCCCCAACATCACACTTGTTGTGATGTCTGCGTAACACGTTTCTAGCCATTTCATCATTGTTTCCCCTATCCCGCAGTGCTGAAGTAGAGCGAAGAGAAATGTCCGATCGACTTGATCGAAGGCCTTTCGAAGATCCAGTTGCAGTACCGCAATAGGTATCACGCCCATCTCTGCAGCCTCGCAGGCGGTCCTCATCCGATGTAAATTGGCGTTGATTGAGCGACCTTTGAACCCGCAGGTTTGATGTTCACCAACCACGCCTCGGAGGGCCATCTCGAGGCGTCGAGCTAGGATCCTAGCGAGTATCTTATAGTCGGTCGATAGGAGTGTGATTGGGCGGAAGTCGGTTACGGCCGGTAAAGCTTTGGAGCTGGTCTCTTTGGGGATCAGAACGAGGTGGCTTTGCCGCATGGAGGGAAGGAGCCGACCTTCCTGCCTGCATTTATCAAAAAAAGAATTGGGCCCCATTCCAAGCCACGGACGCGACGTTGATATCAGTGTTAGTAACGCGCCTTATATCTTTAACGCATTCAAACTACGTCGTCAGCGGCGTGCGTTGGCGACTCAGCGGCGTTATAGCGGCTTGATAACTGCGTGGTGTACACGTGATACTACAAACCCGCTAGTTCTGCATTCTCTCACGTGACTGCGCCTCCTCTCCCTTCACTCCGGTCGGCGCCTCGCAGCTGCGGTGCGGTGCGCTCCTCCTCTCGAACATACACGTTAATTCACCAAGATTTCCGCAGAGGGACAAACGAGGCGTGTTAAGCCGAACGTGATCACGAGGGGGTGTTAATGTAACTAACGGGCAAAATGCCACCAAACTTCAACAAACTCCCCCTCATAGCATCACCCCGTGCTTCGCACTTCCTCATACTCCCCTTCGGGGAAATGCGGGGGAATTTTTTGGGAACCGCGCTCGCTCTTCGAAAGCTCAGCGAAGAGCATTCGCAGGTGATCATTGTGACGGATTCTTTTTCGGTCTGCTCCGCTTTATCTTCTCCAACCGTTAATCCACTTCGTCGATCGCTCACGATGCTTATACCGGCACATGTCAGGGGAAATCCGTCTGGTCTGGCTCCCAGAGAGTGTTGAACTTAACGAAACCGCTGATTACCTGGCAGGAGTAGCACTGAATGGTCCTCTGGTTGATGCTGTGCCCCCGATGGCCTACGTTGTTGCAACTAGGTTTCGAAGGTACAGTTCGCTGGACAGCTTCCCACCAGACAGTATCTCTGGCTGCCCTGACATTGAGCATCTCCGCCTCTCTTAAAAGTGTGCATTGGCGCAGTTTCGACTGCGCGAGGCCACACTGACTTGCTTTCGCTGCCGAACGCCTAGTTTGAATTTTTATCTACACTGCGCACGCATAGCGCCATCGGAAATGTGCGGCTTCTGTCAAGAGGAGAAAACAATTGAGCATTTCCTGCTGTCTTGCCGGCGGTTCTCCTCCCTCCGAAATCGTTCCCTGGTGGTTCCACTCCGGCACCTGGGTCTCGCCTTGCCGGTGCCAAATTTATTGTCATTTCGGGCAGTCGGGCTTGGTTGGTGCAACGGGGATGTTTGTCGCGCTCTTCACTCTTTTATTGCTTAATCAGGTCGCTTGCCTCGTTAATCAAATCATCAACCAATTTTTAATCGTTTATTAAAATACCTGTTGTTACAGCAATACTGCATTTTTTGGTTCTCAGATTGTTAGCGCCACTGCACCCACTATTACCCCACTTCTATTTTCCCTTAGTTTGAATTCTTAAGCTTCTTCAACAATGAAACCACAGTCAGACTTGGCCAATCCTCCAGAGTGGGTACGTGCCATTCTTGTTATGGCTCCAACCAGCGAACCAGCATTATTTGGCGAGCTGGGGCGATTAGGCCGGCGACGTCTTCGCCCTCGTCCGTCGGGCAGCTGGGCTCCATTTGTGCAGGGGTCCGTCGCCGTCGGCCAAGCGGGCCTGTTCTTTTTGGACTTGGGAGCTTAATTTGGGTCACGCAGGGCGGCCTCCCCGCGCTCCTCGCTGGTGATGGTAAGGAGAATGGGGTGGTGTCGGTACATGGATTGTGGGATGCTATCACAGGCCCATATGATGTGGGATAGCGATGTGTGAGGGACAGAACAATATGGACATGCGTCTACGTAAGTGTCAGGAAAGATCGCAGACATGATGGCAGGGGTACGGAAGGAGAGGGTCTGGAGCTGACGATGGTTGAGCGCCAAGGATCGGGATAGAGATCGTGGTGAAAAAATGGCCGCGTATCTGCTCTTTCGTCGGAAATGTCGACGTAAGACGATAGTCGAATGGCGCCCCTGGCCAGTAAATGCATCTCTTCTCTTTTCCGCTCACCTCTCGTGCTGTTCTTCTCCCGTCTCGTTCTTCCCAAGATAACACGCTAGAGGTTTAATCAAGTTCATTTAAATTTACCGCGTTGCACTGCTCCAAGTCGGGTACCTCGATGCCAGCGCTGCCGTACGGCGGAGACGCGCGTGAATCGCGGCACTCTACCACAACGTTTATAGAACCACGTTGCCCTACTCCACGAGCATTTCAAGCTGAGCGCGAAACCTATCTAGTGGAACCTTTCGTTGCTATTTTTTTCTAATTACGCCAGGTAGCGCGGGCAACAGCAGGCGACGGTTTCTGCAGTTGACGTGGGATTTTATTTGCTACCGCAAAAAAGGAAGAATCCGTGAGTTTTTTTTTTTATAAAGGAACAGTGCAAATATCCCTCACGTATTGATTTTCTGCCTTGTATTGGCGTAATATCTTGTTCTTGGTCAACAATATTGACAAGTATCAACATTAACTCCGGACTTAGACGTTTAGATTTGGCTCTGAGTATATACGACTATTGCGCAGCATCTGTTTCGCTTTGGCCGGCTGGCTTAATCGAGTGACCTACAGACAGACAGACCAAAATTTTCCCGTTCAAGTAGCCCAAGGAAGATTATCGTCTTGATAACTTTATTTTGTGCCTGTTGATGTGGATACGGTTCCTCAGTTTAGTAGACCATGGGACGACCGTCTGTCTCAGTCCTGGACACCACGAGTTGCTGGGCATCCAAGCTGGCGCTAATGGTTAGGTTCTCCCACAGCTAAGAAAGCGGTAGGATGGCGGAGTTATGTGCGCTCCCCAATATCATATCAATCAGGTTGCACGAGTGCTACACACCGCTGTGTGCCGGGCTCGGCGTTCACGCGCTCACGTAGCCCCGCGTTCACGCGTTCACGCGCTCACGTCCGTGTCACGAGAGCGGTCTGCTTGTTCTGACGCCATGTTTTAGGCGCAGCCGGCGGCTGGACTAGGACTCGCTTCCGCAATAAAATGCATGGAGAATTGACTTTTCAAAACTGACGCATCGGCCTACAGCGGCATGGCGACGCACGGCTTCATCGGAGAGTTTTCGTGTGCGCGCTGGGCTTCGTGGTGGGAGTAGCTTAAGTTTTACTTCGGAGCCAACGGAATCTCGGAGGACACTCGTAAGAGGGCATCCGGCAGGAGCAAGAGAGTTTGGAAAAATGCGACACCTGGCGTTCGCGTAGCTCCATGCACCACTTCGCGTGTTCGCTGAAAGTGATCATTTTGAGTATTGGTTACGTGGAGTGTTGGTTCAGCTAAAGGCTCCCATTCATTTATTTTCTTTGTGAACAAGCAACTTTTGTTATCGTTATGTTATATTCTCGCTCGTGAGAGTCCCGCGGCAAAAGTGCTTGAAATTGCTTATGCTTTGGGTTCGCTGATCACGTCTTGTCAGGACATCCAGATCGATCGCCGGTGTTTTCTGCGGCCGGTGTGCGCGCGTGTTGTACTTTCACCGTTGCTGCTCCGGACATGACGGAACTCTTGACGCCCTAGCACATGTCGCCCTTGTGGATAAGTTATTTCTCTTAATTTTTGTAGAGTTTTCTCCGAGGAAGCTTCATTAAAAACAGTTGCAATTGCGCCAGAAGCAGGGGTCTTGACGACGAGCCCTGTTTATTTTCGACCCTTGTTCGGGCAATGTTCCCTTGTAGAGAAGGCTCCAAAACTTTCTTGCTCGCCGTGTGTGCCATAACTGGACGCTTTTGTTGCCAAACGATGATAGCCCTCACATCGCACGTCTTACGCCGTGCGCTGTGCATGTCCTTCTACTAACACTTGCACCGCTGGGACTGTGTTCTTTAATCTGTAATAAATTTCCATGCTTTGCTGCAGAATATTGCTGCTCAGATACTCTCTGAAAAATCAGTGTCTATAATGCCGCCCGACAGCGCCCCGGCTCAGCGCTGCAGCAAGGGCCCCCGTGCCATCCGGCAGCATTTGAACGTTTGAGAGTACTTTGGAACAGGGCGGAGCGTCAGCCGGTGTGGTGTAGAGGTTTAATCCTAGGTTCCTCATTCCAGGGACGGTGGCTCGATTCGTAATCGTGCTTCTTTATTTTTAAGAGCAGAGCTGTTGTTGCTGGTCATATTGTCTGCGGCGTCGTCAGAAAATCCCGGGGTATAGTTACTCCCGCCGTGTACCGCGCATCCGAGCACGCGTTTTACGTGGAGCAGCCGGCGTTGTAGAGGCTTGCGCGTGGCGCTCGCAACAAATACCAATAATAAATGAAGGAACCTCACGCTAACGAGTAAGACCTGAAGTTAGCGAAGCTGTACACAACCTTCGCGACCATCACGAATGTTTAAGTACACGACTGCAGCCGATCTGCTTCTTCTTCGCTGCCGCAGCGACCTTTACTCTACCATCGTTGCATAAGTGTGAGCTTCTTTCATTTTTCTGGAAGTAATAGTCATTGGACATCTCTTCGAAGCGGCTTACGCTATAACAGGTCTGTCTCGTTTTCAGCAAGTGTTGCGACGATTACGGCGAACGCTGGAGTCTTCCTCGTTCTGAGCAAGTGTCGCCACGATTACGAGGAACGCTGGAGTCTTCCTCGTTCCGAGCAAGTGTTGCCACGATTACGGGGAACGCTGGAGTCTTCCTCGTTCCGAACAAGTGTTGTCACGATTACGGGGAACGGTGGAGTCTTCCTCGTTCCGAGCAAGTGTTGCCACTATTACGGCGAACGCTGGAGTCTTCCTCATTCCGAGCAAGTGTTGCCACGATCACGGGGAACGCTGGAGTCTTCCTCATTCCGAGCAAATGTTGCCACGATTATGGCGAACGCTGGAGTCTTCCTCGTTCCGAGCAAGTGTTGCCGCGATTACGGGGAACGCTGGATATTTTTTTGGTCAATCTTGGCCAATCTATCTAAGCTGGGCTTGACAAACGTGCGCCGGAGACGCTGGGCGGCCTTCGCAAAACACGCACAGACGAGCGTTAGGCATTTTCTTGGTTTGGTTAACTGCCGGGTGGTCACCGCGAAGCCCGTGCTCACGTGCGCGCGCTCGGCAATTCCTTCGTATTTTTATCTGCGGACACGAAAAATTACGATTCGCTAAACGGCTTCGCTCTTATTACAGTTCACGTGCGTCCGTGCCTCAAGGGGGGAGGGAGCCCAAAACAGTTCGCGCTACAGACGCCCAGTTCGCGAAGCCTGTTGCCGCCGCTTCTAGTGCTTGCGGACCCGTTCGAATTCCGGAGAAATGTGAAATCCTGCGGACAAAACGATCCGGGCCCGCCAGTCATGCACGAGGAGGACAACAATGTAGATGAACATGATGATGACTGCTATTACTACCACAGAGGGAAGCGACGACAGAACATGTAAATAAACAATTTCAAACCTAATGCGATGCGTGGTGGTGTTTCTTCAGTGCCTACATAAAAACAAAACCCCAGCTTCGGTATGGTTGAAGCCTTGTGCGACTTTGTGCAAACTTCGCCATTTCTTTTCTTTACTTACAATGACAATTTTGATGGCTTAGGTTATTTTTTTAAGTTTTGAAATGACTGGTTTCTGTTCGTTGGGTTACGTTAGGCTAGAGTACGTTACGATACGAGAAAGAGCGATTGGATTGGATTGGAGTTAACTTTATTTGTCCTGCTGATCGGCGTTTTTGTGCGCCGAGATGCGGGCCCGGCGTCGTCCTAGGGGTTAGCCGTTACTCCGAGCCATACTCTCGCCGTGGCCGGCTCGCGAGTCTCGTGCATTTCGAGCGCCCTCAGGACCTGCTGGATGACCCAGAGTTGATGTTCGCGGTCGTAGCTCTTCGCGGCTTCTTCTAGCCGCGGCGGGATTTTTCCCGACGCCACTTCCCCTGGTTGTTTGGAGCAGTCCCACAGGATATGGTACTGGTCGGCCGTCTCCCTATGGCAGACCTTGCACCTGTCGGTCGGGTACGCTTCTGGGTACATTCCATGCATCAGGGCGGGGTGGGTAGCGACCCCGTCTGTAGCTGTCTTAGAAGTACGGCCTCCGACCGGGTCAGCCCCGGGTACGGGGGTGGGAGAGCTCTGCGAGCCAGGCGGTAGGCCCTCGTGATCTCGCCGTAGTCCGTCGATGTAGTGCCCGAGTCGGCATTTTGTTTTTTTTTTTTGCGAAACGCCGGTGGACGCCGCTGTAGTGGAGATTTTATTGTACCGTCGGACGGCACTCTGGGCACAGCCTTCAGAAAGTTGTCTCTTCCAGGACAACGTGATTACATTCCGGCGTGGAGCATTAACAGAAAACTTAGTCCGAGCGCACGTACGTGACCGTGATCTTCGGGAGGTGCGCTAGGCGTCGCCTAGCACGGCGCGTACCACGTGAGCAGCCCGCAAAGTATGGTCACGTATGCCTGGCACGATGAGCACAGGTTTCGTATCCACAGACAAATTAGTAAAAAAAATGCATCAAGAACGTACTTATCCGCTGCTTCACAACACCTATTTTATACCAAATTTTTCTCTACGTTTACGAAACCAGATGTAGATCGTCTAGAAAAACCGGGCCATCTCCACTAACGTGAAACGTGGGAAAGGGCGAAGCACGCAGTGTATGAGTATATTCAATGATTGTGAGTATATCTCTTGCCACACGGCTCGCCCTGATATACGCGACATCCCAGTATGAAGACGGTGGAGAATTGAACTTCGAAAGATAGAACTGCACATTTTTAAGTTAATGCGAGTACAGAGCGAAATAGAGGCAAGCAAGCAAGCGCGAACGAAAAACGAGTGTCCTGGTGGGTTCTTTTAGCACGTGCTTCTGCCCATTGAGATGATGAAACGTTCTAACGCGAGGCGTTGGAAAACGAGCGTCGCGGTGTGTTCTACGCGTTACGTTCTAGCGCGAAGCGTTCGAAAAGGATTGTTCCGGTGTTTTAGTACCGTGACTACACGAGGATACGACGACGTGAGACGACGGCGACAAGAGAGGCCGACAGCCCAAGCCCGTAAGGTGCTTCGCCTCTAAAAATACCGAGAAATAGTACGGGGCGCACTTGAAGCGTGCGCCTCGTGAGGAGCTCCCGGCTTCGGCAAGCTCGACATACGGGCACCCACACCTAGAAAGACACCAACAGACTACATTCAGACAAGCACAAAGCGGTACACTACACACACCTGCTAGACTACACCTCATGCAAAGTAGAACGACAGATACACCGCCATTATGCTGCCGCACCTGTAATGTGATCGCCAACCAACAACACATATTATGGGGGTGCCCCATTTATGCACACATTAGACGACACTACACTATAGAGTGGCTGGCCACCCAGAAGACCAACGACGAGCAACGTGGCCTGGTGGACTTCATCGAGAAGGCCGTCAGTGGGAGCCTGGACGGAGGCACCCAGACTCCATGAAGCTCTCCGACAGAGACATTGCCCATCTTTTGGTTAAAAATAAAACTCTCTCTCTCTCTCTCTCTTTCTCTCGACATTCGGGAACACTCTTCCCAGCGTTTGTGGTGTGATCTCTCGCCTGTTATTCTGCTCACCAGTTTACGCGCGTTCGCGTCTGAAGCGGGGAACACAGACACCGAGTTTGCGTTACAGACACCGAGTTCGCGAAGCCGGTGGCTGAGGGTTGTTGCGCGGTCCACTTTGGAAGAGTTGTGAAAGCGAGCGGACAAAACGATCCGGGCCTGCCAGTCATGGAGAACATTCAGCGGCAAGTTCGGAAGTTCGTGCGGGGCGCAACAGCCGGGTCTCCGACGAAAGTACAGGGGCCGCCAGCTCGGCTGTTTCTCTAGCCTTGCACCACTACGGTGCAAGCTGCACCAATTTATTTCGCCCACCTTTTAAAAAACTGACACACTTCTGGCGTCGCTGTGAAGCGTTCGCGTTCAGCGACATTCGCAGCTTTCCGGTGGTCGGAAAAAAGATGACTTTACTTGATGCCCGAGACGGGTTCTGAAGGGTAGACGACTTGGACGGTCTCCCTCCTTCATCCGTCGGCCAGGATTCCTCGGATCCTCGCGGCGGCTTCGGCCATCCGGACTGCTGTCTGTTGTTCCTCCGGTGTGGAGCTGAGCAGGGGCGGTATTCTCGTAACTGTCCCTTTTGAAAACGTCCCTTTTGAGTCCCTTTCATCGTGACGTACTTCCGGTTAAGCAGTGGGCGTTGGCAGTAGGTTTGTTGCGCTTGCGTTACGTCACTTCCGGTTGTTTGCTTTTAGCCAATCAGGGCTCGCCAAAAGGGACACTTTTGAAAGGGACGCAAAAGGGACAAAACTCGAGAATACTGCCCCAGAACAGTCTCCCATTGTTCTGCAGTCTTAACTTTGTATCTTCTAAGCGTATTTACGTCGGATTTGGTATTATAGCCGGTGGTATTTTTTTGGAGCTCATGGCAGGACCATATCATGTGGTGTAGGTCGGCTCTGCTGTTGCACAGAGTGCAGAGGTTTGAGTAAAGGTCTGGGTAGCAGCGGTCGGAAGATCGTTTTTTTTTTTTTTTGCAGAAAAAATAGGCCAGATACGAAGGTTGTTCTAATGTTGGTGACATTTTTCGTTCTGACGTAGCTGGGCATTTAACCTCGTCAAATCGTGACGCAATGCATTCTTTTCGAGCCCTACTGCTTTCCGGCCCGTGAGCGCTGTAGTATTTCTAAATGCTACCTCTCTCTTCTTGTCTTCCTCCGGGAGCCAGGAGCGAACGTGCATCTTTAGGACTATGTAGGTTATGCCCAAAGGCGTATTATCGCAAGAAAAGAAAAGAGGGCAGTGGTGTACATATTCAGTTTAGGGAGTACTGATCTCGGGACGAGTTCTTGCGCGTTGGCATCTCCGCTAACGCGTTCCCTGCCTGTCGCCGCATTCTACGTTCACGAGGGTGCTGGTTTGGACCTGTTGGTAGAACATGGCGAAGAAATGAAGCGCTAAGACAACGGGACAAGCGAGTCGGCACACACAAGGCACTACTTCGCTTGTCCGGTTGTCTTAGCGCTTCATTTCTTAGCCATGTTATACGTCCACATCAAATGGGAATTGGCCCTGATTTCCTTTTGTTTTCTCCGTAGAGGCCCGTGGACCAGTCCTTCCGGAACCAGCGGGAGTCGCTTCGCGCCAGCAGAGATGGTGAGTTCTGACGGTGCTCGGATAAGCGCTGGTTAAATGAAACGTTGGATTGAGTGATTGTAGGATTTAACGCGCCGACGCAGCTCAGGCGATGAGGCGCGCCGTAGTGGATGGCTCCGGATTAATTTTGACCACCTGGGGATCTTTAACGTGCGCCGAAATCTCGTACACACGGGCGTTTTTGCTTTTCGCCTCCATCAGAAAAGCGGCCGCCGCGGCCGGGAATCGAACCCGCGACCTCGTGCTCCGCAGCGCAACGCCTTAGCCACTGAGCCACCGCGGCGGGTGAATGAAACGTTGGGAAATTAACGCTGGAGTGTTGTAGCATAGCGGGGAGCGTATACGCCAAGTAGCGGTGGCGGGCACTGGGACCCTACTCTCGGCGCGTGCCGCCGCTAGCGTAGCGTACGCTACCTGCTATGCTAAATCACTCTACCAAAAATATGAACAACCGTTAGCGGCTCATTCACGAGAGCAAACGCGTGGAAAATGTTTCTTGCCTGCCCGGCCTGGCTAGAAAAGGCTCAATGAATTATTTGGGACAGGAGAGAGGGAGGGGGTGTTCGCAGAATCTTTTATGGGTTTCTAACGGGGCCGTTAAGCGCTTCCCGGCAGATATTTTAAGAAAAGGACACACCGAATGCGGGAGTAGCGATAAATGCCGGATGTGAGAGCGCGTTTTTTTTTTGTTGTTGTTGTTGTCTTTCTGGGGGGAAAAAAGGTGCGTAAATAGGTTGGGTGCAGTCTTTCTGTCATAAGGAACTGTTGGCTGGGCTGTGAAGTTGTTTTTTGTGTGAATGAACGTTGAAAGCTTCAAGTTTGAAACTTTATTTCAAAAATAAAATTATGTGCGGTTGCACAATGTAAGTATACAAGAGGAGGTCCCAAGGTAAGAAACCACGGGCGGGACCTCCTATGCTTCTACACCATACATAGCGAGCACGCAAAAAGACATAGTTGGAAGTTAGCAATCCATTAGCACATAACGGTAAAAAAAATTTAGTGGCGATACAGAGACACCTCAAAAGCAAACAGTAGAAAAGTACACATACAATATGGCTCAAATAATATACTGAAGATACCAAATGAAAGCAAACCATTCAAGAAAATGAAAAAAAAACGAGGAAAAAAAAATTAAGTGTCATACAGTTTTCATTAGAAATAAATTATACATGTGCACACGCCAACAACAAACAGCAGAAAAAAAAAAACGCAAGAGGCCAGAAGTGTTATTCACAACCAAAACCAGTAATGGCGGCATAGTCTAGTTCCGTTTAAAGGGAGCCATGAAGACAAAATACAAGTTGAGTTTATTAGAAAGACTGCTTAGTCCCGATAACAGTGATACCAATATCATCGAAATCTTCTAACAAATAACAGAGATAATAAAGAAAACGTGTGGAGCAGTCGCGACCCCCTTAGCCAATTTCCCGCAACTTTTCTATGACGTCACGGAACCTTGTTTGTGCGATTGGCGGCCGCCTAACTGACCTGTCGCCGACGACACATGACTGGACGTCTGTAATGGGGCCTCTAGTTTCATTTGACCGCATCACTTGAATGCTAACGTGCAGTTAACGCACTAAAAATTGTTTTATTATTGACCCGTATGACGTCATTCTTGCTCATAACACGTCACTGTGGCGCAAGATTTGAAAGTTTTTAAATACTTCTTGCTTTTTTTTTTCGTCAAAAAACATCTCTTGTGGCTGTAATGGAGCTGAGTGAGATACTGAATCCTAGTTCTTTCAAATTAAACGAAGTTGTATTTTCTCTTCATGGCTCCTCGTGTGTTACAGGCGCTCAAGGTTTTCTTCAGAAACAAAGACCTGCGGGCAGGTGCAGCTCCAAGTGTAGGTACCAAATTAAGCTAGTGAGGGGTGGGTACTAAGGTAAGAGTGATTAAAGTTTAGAAACATTTGCAAGCTGCACCCCGCCTTAGGGAAGCCGTAAAGTGGCGCTAAAATCGTCTTAACATGTTTTGATTTTTACGTACAGAACACGGTCTGAATGTCCCAAGCGAAAGTACTAAGCGAGTTTGAATAGACTTCACTAAGTACACGATCTATACCCGACACGATAAAACTCGTTAAATGGATACTGGCTTTGCGTCCTTTGACGTGAGTTTTATATGAACGCTCTCTCTATTCGTACGCTACGTGTTAATAGTTTGTGCTTCGTTTCGATGTTTCTCTTCGCTCTTTCCCTTCTCAGCGGTATTAGCGAGTGCTAGTTTTAGATGCGAAGCATCTCTTGCGCTAGGCTCCATCGTCCGTCGTCCGTCCGTCCGCACCTCTCCCTCTACACTATAAATAATGAAATAGTTAGCGGCTCCCGGATTCTACCTCACGACTCAGTGGCCGCAACGGGAGGTATGTGGCGCTCTTCCTACTGCTCTACAAAACCGAAACAGGAGCAAGTGCTACGAACGCGCCTTATGACCTTGACTCATTCAAACTACGTCAGGAAGCTACTGATACAACGAAGGCACACGAAGCTGAACGTCAACGGAAACGACGAACTGAAAACTTTAGAGGAGGATGTTGAATTTCCTGCGGGAAAGCTGTGGTGGGAAGCGCCACGCTCCTTGCAGCTCACCAGAGAAGAGGACGGAGAGGGGCGGGCAGCGGGGTAGAAAGCGTGAGCACGCAATTAAGAAAGACGAGAACCAGGAGGTGTTCGATCAGGTAACGCCCGGTGTCGGTCTCTTCGCCTTCTCTATATTTCTCTACATTTCTCTGTCTCTACATGGGGGTTCACACTACTTTCCCATTCGTGCTCCGATAATAAAACAACATAACGGCAACACAATGGAACCTACACGGAACCCCTATGATGCTTCGCATCCTCCTCATGGTTACCCACGGGAAGATGGGGTAATTTTTCGGGGGGTTCTCTAATAGGGCGAAAAGTTGGGCGGTTGGTATGGCGACATGAAGAAGAAACAGCGTGGTTTGACGAGAACGCAAGGAAAAGAACCAGGGGGAGGAGGAGGAAGAAGAAATTTTATTGGGCAAAAATAAATTGGGGTGGGTGGTATATTAGTCCGGAAGTCCATGGGCAATCCCGGCGCTGTCCGCTCGGTCAACCAAGATGACCTGGTCGTCGAGGCTCGAGCTGGATAACATGATCTCCACTCCTCACGGGAAGTGTTGGAGAGGTGAAGGGGAAGTTTGGGGTTCGGTTGCACTTCCAGACGATGCGATAGAGCGTGCCTGAATTGACGCAAAGCGCACACTCCGAGGAGTATTGTGTAGGAAATACAGTCGAGCCTCGTTATAGCGGAGTAGTGTCGAGACACTAATTTAGGTTCGTTATATCCGATATTCGTTGCAACAGTGCAGTTAAAAATAGGCTCAAACCAATCGACCATCTGGCTCCCACAAAAATGGTTGATACAAACATGAAATATTATAAGCTTCGAACCCACTATAAAGAAGGTAACCCTTATTTCAAGCTCAATGAACCGGATGATGTAACGTGAAATTACAACAGAACAAAGTTCATATGACAAAACAGGCTTATTATAGTTTTGTTTTAGAAAGGATGTGATCTTCGTCTGGAGGCAATTCACTGCACTGAGCAGGATGAAATTTTCACAGTGTCCACGAACAAAAGGGCTCTTTCTACTTCTGCAGTTTCGGACGCCGGGAGTTTTTCCAAGTAGCCTCTCGGCCTAGTGGCCAACATTTCTTCGTTATATCCGACATCGCGCACGGCTCTCACGGTGTCAGTTTCGTTATCAACGAATAGGTGTCACTGAAATGAAGCGTGACCAACGCAAGTTCGTATTTAGTTCGCTATAGCCGGTAATTCGCTATATCAGGGTTCGCTATAACGAGGCTCAAGTGTAGATGATTTAGTCGTACTGGGTTTGGGAACGTGTTTGTTTGAATTCGTCTCAATGTGTTTTCCGGCATTTTAGACAAACTGTCAAGAGCAGCGCTGACTAACAACTGGGGTTTACGGGAAACGAACAAACATTTATAGATAAGATAACATCGAAACTGCACATGCGCTCTCGTCAGTATCGCATCAAACGCTGAAGCACGTGCTCTCCGTTGTGTTGTTCTCTGCTCGAACAGTGGCCGGTCCCAGTAACGTGGGCCGGCACGTGGAGCGCGACCTGCTCAGCTTCGTGCGCGAAGTCCGCGAAAACTGCGCGGGGTCTAGGCGGTCCCCGCCGCCCTGGGAAGAGCGGAGGGGCCATGCGCACGGCGGCGGCAGCAGGCGGGAGCGGCGGTCGCCGTCGCCCTGGACGTCGTCGTCTTCCGACCAGGGCGCCCGCCGGCACGAGAGGCGTCGGCGCAAGCACCGTCAGCGTTCCAGGTGGGCAATATCGCCACTAACTAAAGGCTTTTAGAGTATTGGCACTCTTCTTCTTCTTCTTCTTCTTCTTCTTCTTCTTCTTCTTCTTCTTCTTCTTCTTCTCCTCCTCCTCCTCCTCCTCCTCCTCCTCCTCCTCCTCATATTGTTATGTGCAGCCACGATTTTTATTGGTCGGTCGGCACCACATGATATTTGTTTACATATGGGCGCAGCCATTTTGTTTCTGGGCGCCTCTCTTTTCTCTCTCTCTCTCTTTCTCTGCTGCGCGGACGCTAGAGCGCCGGTCACACTCTGCCCGTCACAACCGGCAGCGGTTTCCTTGGGAGAGATGGCAACACTGCAAGCCAGAAACAAAATGGCCCCCAGACGCCTCCGGGTGCACGAAGTGGCGGTACTCTTAAGCGTAGCTTATTTAGTGACGCTAGAGGGAAAAGCAGTTGGTGCCTAGTGCCACTAGATAAGGTTACAGAGTATCGGCACTCTTTTCCACTGTTGTTCCATGCCGCCACCGTGATCATTGGTCATTTTGCAGAGCGCGGCGGTTCATGGGCACCGCCATTTTGTTGTCTATGCGTTTTGTGTCGGTCCACTGTGGTAGTCTCGGCTTGTCCTCCCCGCTCTCCTCTGCGCGCGACTGACGTCGTTCCGAACGCGAATCAAAGATAACACGCTTCGCAGCGTCTCCGCTGCGGAAGTGTGCCCGAAGATGCCGCGTTGCTGCGTCTTCGGCAGTGTTGCTTGCAAATGACCCCGCCAAAGTTAGCGGTGAAAACGCACAAGCGGCAATCTGGCAACACTGATAAACACCAAAATGGCCGCCGTTGCTAACTTGCGTGCTTCAGTGACGGTACTCTGTATCTTATCTAGTGACACTATTGGTGCTCAAACGCGGGTTCGATTCCAGGCCGCGCGGCCGCTCTTCTGACGGAGGCAAAAGCGAGAACGCCCGTGTGTTTCGGAATTTCGGCGCACGTTAGAGATCCCCAGGTGGTCAAAATTAACCTGGAGCTCTCCACAACGGCGCGCCTCATCGGCTACGTTGCGTCGGCGCGTTTAAACCCCACAAATCGATCAGTTGGTGCCCTAGCTTTGGCCGCTGAGGACAGGGTTCATCTTCAGAGCGCAAAAATAACGGGATCTTGATGAGAGTGCATCTTGATGAGAATATCTTGATGGCGTGCATTGATGAAAGTGGTGATGAGGTGCTTTTATCGGGCGGGTTTATTAGTCACGTTTTTTTATCGTCGTTTTTGTACCCTCGCTGGCTTTATATCTGTGTCGCTTCGATAAAAAAATTTAGTATTGGTTCGCGCTTGCCCTGCCTCTTCCTCCCGTCATTGTCCCGTTATTTTTGCGCTTTTGAAGATGAGCTTGTACCAACTAGCCCCACTGTTTTGTACGTTACGAAAGGCTTTGCATTTGTAAACAAATAGGCGGAAAGTATGCGCATTCACCGGCGAAGAGCCCTCAGCTTTGCAGCGTGCGCTATTTCGACGGCAGAGGCGCTGCGGTGCTCGGTTTGGGTACAGTGTACTCAAAGAACGGTGTGCCGTTCGGGGCCGATTAGGAGGGTTCCTTTCGCGATGAAAAATTCGAAAATTTCTGCTGAGGAACTCCAGTTGTAAGCAGCACCCCTGGCAGCCGCTGCTTGCCAGTTGGCTTGAGAAGTTTTGTTTGTTCAGAATAATCCTCATTTATTCCCCTAAATATTCGCATTTTCTTTGTTTCATGATATAAAGTTTTATAAAACCCGTCAAATAACTTTTTAGTTTGACTTAAAAACTTATAGGTGGCACTGGCTGCAACAGGAGTTCTCTGGGGAACGCCTGCGCTCCATACTATTTTTTTATCGCAAAAGGGACCCGCGCTCTTTATTGGTTTTACCTCCGAACGACACACCTTACCTTCCAGTACACTGTAGCAGGGCTCGGTTTGGGTCCGTGGCGCCGCGTCAGTGCGGTGGCTAGATAGCGTGACCGCGGACGTACTATCTTGATCACAGTTAGGGTGAACACGGGAGCGCGTGTCATTCCGTGCGCGCGAGCCGCCTGTCGGCGTTCCGGGTAACTTCGCACGCGCATCACATAGCCTCGTTTCAAACGAACTGCGCATGCGTGCGAAGTTACCCGGAACGCCGACAGGCGGCTCGCGCGCACGGAATGACACGCGCTCCCGTGTTCACCCTAACTGTGATCAAGATAGTACGTCCGCGGTCACATGCCAAACCGTTAATGTTGTCTGCACTTAAAATAACTCGCACATGTTCGCTCCCTTAGGTCACAACGCGATGCGTCCTCGGGCAGGCAAGGCGCCCCCGTGGCTGCGCCGCCTCCTCGGGCGCCTCAGCCACCAGTCGTGCGCCGCGTTGCGCAGCGTCCGCCCAGCGTCGGCTCGCCCGCCGGTGGCGTCCTGAGGCTCAGCGGCGGTGGCCACTCCTCCGAGCCAAGGCGTGCGAGCTGTCCCCTGGAGGTAAGCAGTGCGTCTGTCCCTCAAAGGGTGCGCGGGGGATAGTGTCCGCTACACTGTTAAAAAAAAAAAAGGTTAGGACATTCACTAACGAAACACTGACAATTTACTTGTCCCAGTATACGCTAGGTACTGGAGGCAGCAAATGTGGCACTAGTCAGGGTTGGTAACGGAAGCAGGCAGTAAGCACCACT
The DNA here is from genome assembly GCA_013339765.2 of Haemaphysalis longicornis. Lineage (NCBI taxonomy): Eukaryota > Metazoa > Arthropoda > Arachnida > Ixodida > Ixodidae > Haemaphysalis > Haemaphysalis longicornis. The sequence goes on along the minus strand of CM023449.1, from coordinate 35,909,633 downwards.
ACCTTCACTAGTAAAGTCCTAGCGATAGCGCCCTTCTGAGCTACATACGTTTACTAACTGAATGAATGAATGACTTTATTTCTCGTAAAGTTTACAAAAACAGTACGACGGACGATTTGAGAAAAAGTTGCTCGCAGGAAACTTGACCAGCCCAAAAGCCCGGTAGACACACAGGGCAGCAAGACAGGGGGACTAGAAAAAGAAGAAAAAAAAGAAAAGAAGTAAAAATAAAAAAATTCCCCGCATTTCCCCGAGGGGAAGAATGTGAAAGTGCGAATGCACGAGTTGAATTTGCGCGGTTCGGTAATGTTCGCGAAAGAGAGATCACACACACACACACACAACTACAAAGAAAGAAAGATGCATTTATTCACAGACACCTATTTGTGTTGTCGTTGTACTTGATTGCTAGAGCGGATCTCAGCTTTGAAATTTCGTGTCACTACTCCTTTAAGCCGGTGCATTAGCCCTTCTCACGCCCGATTCCTGGCCAATCCCCCACGTGGGTATGTGCCATGTCAGCGGCCAGGCAGCGCGCGCCCATCTCCCCCCGTTGCCAAGGAAGACGAGGAGCGCGCGCACCCGCAGCTGTTGCTATGCGGACGGCGGCGGACGCTTCAGGCTCGCTTAAGAAGTGCATTCGCACTTAAAAATACAAACAAGAAATTACCAGTACAATGTAATCAAAACAAATTGACATCTTTGTCACCACGGAAATAAAATACAAACAAGAATCACCAGTATAATGTAGTTAAAAAAATTACACCTTTGTCACCACATAGCGATAGGAAAAACGTGGGAGAAATAAGATTTCAAAAAATACCTAGGAAGAAATACAATCACAGACGAAGTATACATCACTGCTGGAGGTAAAATGCCAGTAGGTTTGATTGGGATCCAGGATTTACGTTTTGATTGATAAGATAATTTAACAAGGTTGGTAATCTGTGGCGTGGCATTTGTACTCCATATTTCGTTCTTGATTAGGGTATTTGACAGAAATCAGGATATCGTGCGTTGTAGCAAATATTATGACGCTCCAGAGAAGCTATATTACAAATATTGTTTAGATTATTCCTTTGTTCCCTATTGCACAGTAATGCCAAACGATAAAAAAATAAGTGTACAAGTTTTAATACCCTGAGCTCACTGAAAGGTTGTTCTGTAGGAAAATCGTGCGGCTTATTGCAAATTATTCGAATTCATTTTTTCTGAAGTAGGAAGAGACAATTTAAGTTTGTTGCTGATGTTGTACCCCATACAAGGTTGCAGTAACTTAGTGAACTGAAAAATAAGGCATTGTAAATCAGTAATTTGATTTACAATGAACTGGTCATGCGTAACCTAGTCATAAGCACGACCTTAATCTAGTGTGCACGACTTCCTACACCCAGTTAATTTCCTGACCGTGCAGTTGCTAGTGGCAGAGCCTAAGTACCATACCGTGGTGTAGTAGGGTTCGTAAGGAGTTAGTAAATACGGCCGTTATTACCCTTTTAAGACCTTTTTTTATTAAGAGCGTACATTATAGATTTTTAGCATACCGTGTGTGCCATTAGTTTCGCATGTTCCTGTTGTACCGGGGCCCGACAGGGCATGTGCGGATTCGTTCCGGTAGGCCTGCTTATAGTTCCGCCGACGGGCGTCCTGCCCTCGCCGTGCCCGCTCATTCGTTCCGCTGAGGGGTAGCCCTTCCCGCCATGGCCACGCGCGCATGCGCAGTTGTGTCTCGGTACACACGGTATTCACGGAACACACGGTACATACGGTAATCTAAAACTCTCTATTCTAACTGAGAGAAAGGTCGGGTGGTTCTTCAGTGGTGAACAAAACTGAACTTAGCGCTCCGTCCTTGTGTGCGAAAATGAACGAGCGAAAAATAAGGCGGCGGAGATTGGCGAAACAGATAATGGCGCGCAAGTCACCGTCCGTTATTCGAATGGCGGTAAGTTTGTCGGGACTCTCGGCTACTAAAAGCGCGCTCAGATGAAGGACAGTGAATAAAAATGGTTGCGGCTTAGCTCGGCTAAACTTAGATATGCAAAGTAAAAGCTTGGCTTAGTGTGGTTAAGCCTTGCTTTAGCTTGACTAACCTTTGATGTAGCTGTATTGCCGACCACGCCTCAAATCCGTTCGGTCCCGTGCAACGCTCACAGAAGGACGCCCGGCCTCACTTTCATTCTCGGCAAACGCGGCGTTCCTCTTCACGGCGAACGCGGCGCAGTACGAGTCGAATAGCCCGAGACGACCCAGCGGCGCATGTGCGGAAGGTTGCGGATTTGGTTGGCTGCCGATCAGCTGAGCGGCCTCTCCCATCGCGGCCGCCGCTGGTACGTGAGCAGAACGGCTGAAAACGGGGCCTTGTGCGCAGCGCCGACAGCGGGCTCGGCGAATCGCGCGGCGAGCATCGAGGGGTGTGTCGCCGGGGGTGTGTCTCCGGTCAAAAGGTTGCATCCTCCGCGAACCGCTGAACGAAAGTAGTAGAGCTTCGCTTTAAAAACAAGAGCGCTCGCCCTGCGCTTCTACACCTCGTCCCTGGTCTGTGCGAGCTGTTAGTAACCATGAACCAATACCGACTCGGCCCTTTGTCCATTCTGTTTGTCATGAGTCGTGACGCCTGGAAGACGCCGCACCTCCTCGAACTGTCGCCTGCTATCGCGCGTGTCATGCATTCTAATTCTTTTGGTTATTAATTTGCCTCTACTTTGTTGCGAGTTATCTTTGTTATTGCGCATGCGTTTTATTTGACTGCGCCCTTTGCGTTGCCAGTCGTTGCCACCACAGTGCCTCCGTATCTCTGTGACGTCGCTCTGTCAAGATGGTCTGCGGCATTAAAGACCCGTTGCTCCCGCCATCTAGATCCTCAGTGCTCCCACCTTCTCTTCTCCTTCTTTATCAACTCGCAGGCGGAGAAGGAAGAGCAGGTCGTGTCGCAGTCCATAAGCCAACTGCAAAGCGCCCTGAACGAGAAGTTTCGCCGCCTGGCCACGGGATCGAGTGAGTTTGCTTTTCTTGCCATGGAGAAGCAGCATAGTGGCAACGTTACCTATCGATTCGATCAATTCAGCTATGTTGTAGTAGTGCCCAGTAATTTGGCATCCGTTACTGTGGTTTGACACCGGCGTCGGTGTCGTAACCGAGCGAGCGAAGACAAAAAGAAAGCGGCGGAGGAAAGCGTGGCGAAAGTGTGAGGAGGAGGGCAATATGCTGAGGCCGCACCAGACGCTCCTCGGCGGCGACGCATGGCGAAAGTGTGAGGGGGAGGGCATTATGCTGAACCCGTACTAGACGCTCTTTGCGGCTACGCAAGGCAAAAGTTGGTAGGGGAGGGCAGTATGCTGAGCCCGCACTAGACGCTCCTCGGCGGCCTACGCATGGCGAAAGTGTGGAGGGGGAGGGCAGTAATGCTGAGCCCGCACTAGACGCTCCTCGGCGGCTACGCTGGCGAAGTGTGAGGGGGAGGGCCAGTATGCTGAACCAGCACTAGACGCTCCCCGGCGGCGACGCATGGCGAAAGTGGTGTAGTGGGGAGTGCAGCATGCTGAAACCCGCACTAGACGCTCCTCTGCTGTGACGCATGGCGAAAGTGTGAGGGGGAGGCAGTGAAACATGCTGGGCGGTGCGACGGGCTGCGAGATGACGCCATAGCAGCGCGGGCAGTCGTGCGCTTGACGATTAGGTGCGTTCTCTTCCTGAAGCCCGTTCTACATAGTGCGATTTTCTCTGCGAATTCGCAAGTGCGGCCGCCGCTCGTGAGGCAAAACGACCTTTTTTGTTGGTGCGGGCATAGTGCCCAAATGTTTGGAACTTGCGAGCATCCCCCCGCGAACGCCGCTTGTGGCGGCTCGTGTGGGCGTAGGATTGGACCCGGCTTTGCGGCCAATAAGAACACAGCTAGGTGAATGTCACGGCATCACCATCTGCACGCTTAGCAACCAGATGCGTTGCTTGTATACGCGCGGCGTAAGCCCGGGTGCACCGAAAAAACGCACGCGCGTTCACAACACGATGTCGCGCGCCGTTTTCATCGAATGCTTAATCGGTATCCCGCGCAAGTGGCGGACATCACAGTCAGTGAACAACTACAGAAGAACCCAAGAGAACGGCCAAGGTAACCGATGTGTGCTAGGCGCGTACTACAGCGAACCGAGGGTTGCTTGCTGTGTTTGTCTTCTCTGCTATGGGTGCGTATATTGATAAGCAATTGGTGATTGTTGTATAACCGCAGATAAACTCATATTTATTGCAAAGCAGTCTGAAACAACTTGCCCAGAAAGTGAAATAAAACCTTTCTTTTTAAAATCACAACAAGCTTTGCTCGTGGCAGACTTAATTCAGTCTACAAACAATGCGCCTCTGAAACGCGAAGATCGTGACGTTCGGAGGCCACGTAGACGGCATTTCCAGGCATTGCGAACATCGCAAGTGCGGATGTTTGTTCCACCCGAATTGGCAGACAAAAAACGCACCACGTAGTAGAACGGGCTTGAAACGCTGTTCGCGTCGCCGACGCAGAGGCTTACCATCGCTGCCGTCGAGAGAACCCACGAGCGAATGCAGCCTCGGCGCGCACTGCAGCAATCAGGAGCGAGTGCTGAACCACGAATGATGCAACTTGTGGACGTGCTGCACGTCCCGCTCATTGCGGGGCTCGTCCACACCACGTGGCATTTGCGCGGGGGGGTTCAAACACGATTTAAAACAACATGCTCGGCGGCGGCAAAACGCTGCGAGGTAACGGCAGAGTAGCGTACAGCGCCGCTCACGCAAACACTCCCAGAGATGCAGCAGCCATGCGCCGTGACCGAAAAAGAGTGCAGTTCGCGCTGCTCAAAAATTTTGCGTAAGACAGTATAATAATCGTCCGCCAATTTTATTTAAAAAAGACACATTATACAGTGTTGTATGCGGTAGGAGGTCCCCTAGTCGGAGGCTGCAGGGGAGCATCGCGTATAAAAGCAAGGGGGAGGGCGTGGCAGCAGACGTTTGCCGTCGGAACACCGACAGTATTGCGTCGTTCGTATTTTGACGGTAGTTGCTACCGGCGCCATAGAGTTTCGTAATAATATATACTAGAGGAAAATCTGGCGTCACTGTCTAGGGAAGCCGCGCTTCAGCGAGCGTTCTGTCGTGTACCCGGCAGGCACGTTCCCTTTGTCCTTGGCATGCTTCAAGAACAGGATGAAAAGTTTGCGCTGGCTGCAAAAAAAGCAACTATATTACTGTAAACGAATGTTGAAATTTGTTTTGTTGTTAAAAAATGGAAGCTCCAAAAAGATTTATTTGTCAGTGATTATTTGGAAGCTTCATGCACGATTAACAAAAAAACGTTACCCTTTTTTTGTTGAGTTTGGCTTAGAGACAAAAAAAGAAGCCTTATGGCTAGCTAAGCCAAGTATGCGAGGAACGTCGTAGCTGCAATGGTGCCGCCCACGGCGGCTCGCGATTGCAGCACCAGATTTCCCTCCAGTATATATTAGTAGGACGCATGTTTCATACAATAATAACTATAGATGGGAAACTGGCGCTAGTGTCAGCGCGAACGCGGCGGCGGCGGCGCTTACGCTTCAATGGGAATGATGGGTAGTTCTGGAACCGGATTGCGTAGGATCGAAATGGGCCTATGGCTGCGCAACTTGTGTTTTTTGGCAAAAGAACTCTTATTGCCCGGTTCTGCGTTTACAAATTACATGGAGGAAAGAATACTCAGGAGAGGCCCCTAGCATCCCAATGCATTGCGAAAAGTGTGGAGGAAGTTACGTCATTTTTCTTGAGCCCATGGACAATGTTGCTTACTTGTTTACAACTGTGGCGGCCAAATTTGGGCAAATAGAACGGACAAATTTTTAAGGCGCTTGGTATGTCGCTGCCTCGCTACGCTTGCAAACCAGCGCAGTCGCTACGGCAAACGTTTTTCGATTAGGCCAGTTTGAAAACTCCGCCGTCGGAGGCGGCCTTCACTCGTACCCCGGCCGCAACGGCGCTTACGTCGCGTCGAGATCGGCGGAGCGAGCCGCTGCCGCCGCAGGCGACCTGCCGGAAGGGAAAGTCCCGTTCGCTCAGCGTTGGCGAGAGCCACAGTTCGTTCTTTGCTCACTTTGCGTTTCTTCGTTATGAAGTGAAGTGAAATTTATCGCTGCTGAGACGTAGCGCGCAAAGACCGCAGTGCTGCACGACCCCAAACTATGCTCCCGTCGTCTGCGTTCGCCACCCCGCGAGCCTGTTGCTATGACGACGACAAACGCTACTTTGCCAGGCTTAAAGGAGCCATGAAGAGAAAACACAAGTTTGGTTCATTCAAAAGATTGTCTCGTTAGAATCATACTGACACCATTTTTAACGTAAACTTCGCTCAAATAAGGTACATAATTAGGAAAAACGGGAATGGTCATGCGACCCACCAGCTCATTTCCCGCATCAGAACCTGTGATGTCACATGGGCTAAGCTCTGCGATTGGCGGAGGCTGGCAGAAGCAGACGCAAATTGGGTAGAGCTTACAAACTAGACGAACGAGCGATTTGCGCTTAAATTTAGGGCACATTCTTTACAAAGCAATAGGAATGATGGGACAAACAGTGGAAGTTACGAAAGCACATGTAAACATAGAAGTACTGATGCGTTCTGCTGTTCGTACTGCGCACAGCATGCTTTGGTTTAGCTGCACAGCACTATGGGGCTTGGGGGTTGTCTCAGAATCTCTATGGTCTCAGACTCCATGGTCTCAGACGACACTGGCCGATTGACGCAAGCAACGGTGTCTTACGTGACCCCATTTGTCGAGCGAGCACTGTTTCAGGGAACGAATATTTTCTCCCAGAACAAAAACAAGCCAGGTTTAAATGCGGGCAAAAACAAACCAAACGCTTGCCACGGTATGGTGGCGCCATCTAGGTTACGGAACGTAAAGAAACGCGGGAACAAACCAACACCGCTACAGGATGGAGACAACCTTTGAACGGTCCCGTGCCGCCGCAATTGGGCCAACGGGCTCAACGCGTTATTCTTTTCGTTTCCCACGAGACCTAGCAACGCGAAACAGACAATATGATTCAAACTTCTTCAGTAAACCGCGTTGCGGCGATAATTTTAGCGCGGTTTTGACACAATGACTTGCTTCGGCGGCGGCGAGCGAGCAACCGAACATGGCGGCGCCAGCGTTACGTGTCTCTACCCTGTACGGCGGATGCGTGAATGAAGGTACTCTAGGCTGCATAGCGGTCGGTTCCCGTGATGTCACTTGGGACCAAGAAAACGCACGATTGAGCGGGAAAATCAAAATTTTAACCTAAATTGTTTAATTTCTCAGTGAATAAAGCACCGTTTGTATCCGGACAAGCGCTGGGGGCACTATAAAACACGAAATCTTTCGAATAAAACCAACTTGCATTTTCTCTTCATGGCTCCTTTAAGAGCTGAAAAATCGTCCTTCTATTTCAAAAACGAAGGCCGTTTTTCGATTGAAACTTTGGGTGAGGGTTAAAAGGGGCAAATTGAAGGCGAAATCAACAGCTTAGAACATGATATCGCACCGAGTAATTAGCGACGAAGCTGTTTTCGCTTCGAAGCGGGGAGGGCAGGGCGACGCCATGTTAGTCAAATCAACCGGAGACAGCAAAGGATGATGGGATAGGGTGCTGGGCTCCGTGGGCTCAAGTCATGGAGGAAAGAAAAGGTTAGGAGAGGCCCTGACGTCACATTTGTGAAGCCGAGTCCCGCCATGACTTGAGCCCACGGAGCCCAGCACAGTATCCCATCATCCTTTGCTGTCTCCGGTTTGATTTGACCAACATGGCGTCGCCCTGCCCTCCCGCTTCGAAGCGAAAACAGCTTCGTCGCTAATTACTCGGTGCGATATCATGTTCTAAGCTGTTGAATTCGCCTTCAATTTGCCCCTTTTAACCCTCACCCAAAGTTTCAATCGAAAAACGGCCTTCGTTTTTGAGGTAGAAGGACGATTTTTCAGGTCATAAGCCTGGCAAAGTAGCGTTTGTCGTCGTCATAGCAACAGGCTCGCGGGGTGGCGAACGCAGACGACGGGAGCATAGTTTGGGGTCGTGCAGCACTGCGGTCTTTGCGCGCTACGTCTCAGCAGCGATAAATTTCACTTCACTTCATAACGAAGAAACGCAAAGTGAGCAAAGAACGAACTGTGGCTCTCGCCAACGCTGAGCGAACGGGACTTTCCCTTCCGGCAGGTCGCCTGCGGCGGCAGCGGCTCGCTCCGCCGATCTCGACGCGACGTAAGCGCCGTTGCGGCCGGGGTACGAGTGAAGGCCGCCTCCGACGGCGGAGTTTTCAAACTGGCCTAATCGAAAAACGTTTGCCGTAGCGACTGCGCTGGTTTGCAAGCGTAGCGAGGCAGCGACATACCAAGCGCCTTAAAAATTTGTCCGTTCTATTTGCCCAAATTTGGCCGCCACAGTTGTAAACAAGTAAGCAACATTGTCCATGGGCTCAAGAAAAATGACGTAACTTCCTCCACACTTTTCGCAATGCATTGGGATGCTAGGGGCCTCTCCTGAGTATTCTTTCCTCCATGGCTCAAGTCATGGCGGGACTCGGCTTCACAAATGTGACGTCAGGGCCTCTCCTAACCTTTTCTTTCCTCCATGACAAATTACATGGCGAATAAGAAAGTTAGGGGCAAAAAACAGGTTTTGTGCGAAATAAAACGGCGCGTTTAAATAAAAAGCAGACGGGAAGTCGAGGAGGTTTGTGGAACAGGTTTGCCATTTGCCGCCAACTACAGCAGGACGCGGACTTTTTTCAAAAACTATTTGTAAACGTTTCGGCGCTTGTAGTTTGTGATACTAAGAAAAGTTTTGTGCTTAAAAAAAAGAAACTGATTACATTTGGAAAAGTTATTCTTGCGTTAATTAGTGACATTCATCAAGCTGGGTTCCTATCAGCCGCCGGTACTGCTGGTCTGCGCCGTAGGAGCCGCCGTTCGCACGAAAGGTGTGGCTGGTCCAAGCGGTTCGCACCCGTCGTCACCTTCGACAATACATTTCTCTGCGGAATAAGCAGCGCCGCAACTCCTAATTCGCAGACAACTTTGCCGCACAGAGCGCCGTCATTTGTGTTTTCGTGCTCGCTATGCGGCAATGAATTGATGACCCATCCGATTCGCACCTCTGCGTTATAAAACATTTCTACTCAGGACGGCGTCAGTCCGCGTGCGGCATTCAGTTCAAGGATTTTTGAACGCTTCTTTCACCACACCGTGTGGCCAAATGCGTTCGTGAAAGTCCTAAACGAAAATGAAACTGTCTGCACAATGTCCGCAAGCCATCGAGCGCCAATCTGAATCAAGAACTACCCATCACGCCCATTGCGGCGGGCGATCGCAGCGCCAGATTCCTCTCTAGTTGTTATTGTATGAAACTCTATGCTATAGGACGCTCTAAGAACGGCGCCACCACCTCAATGATTGCAGTCCGACCGTCGCCGCTTTTTTCACGGCTGTGGCTGTTCACGTCAGCGCCACCTCGTCTCCGTGTCGTTGCCTTCTGAAGTATGTCTTTGAAGAACATAACTTTCGATAATTCGCCTTAGCTGAACTCGGGGCCCCGCGTTTCGCAAAGCCGGAACAAACTTTTTCCCGGCATTTCGTACGAGCATAAGTAAATGTGATAAGGCGAAAGCATTGGATGAGGCTCGGAATGTGGAAAATTCCGGGGTCCCTGGCACAGAGGTGGCAGTTAAAATGGCTTACGTCGCAAAATGTAGTAAAATTGGCGTAACTGAGTTGAAGTAAGTATTGCACTAGGTAGAATTCGAACCAGAGTCGTCCGGAATGCGAGACGAACACGCATTCCCGACGCCACGGAAGCCCAATTGTCGTAGCCCACTACCGGTGAACCTAGATAATGCGTTGTGGCTTGCAAATTGGAAACGTGTGTTAGAGAGATGTGTCCAGGCCTACGTGAGAAGTATGCACATGCATGCTAATTACAGAAATAGCAATTAAGTGACCCGTAACGTCATCGTGGCGACGCGAACGGGGGTCGGTGCTGGCCCGACGTTAGGTCTAACTGTACGATTTGAGCTGTAACGTCGTTAACTAGTACCCGCGGCTTGACGTGCAGGGAGTTTGACGCTTCTCGGCATGTCGCAAGGAGGAGGCGAAGGAAAGTCTTTAATGAACCGGCGAGGTCAGCCAGACCAGCGCCCCCCTTCCCCCCCGACTGGGCACGCCGGATGTGGGAGAAAGTGACATGAAAAGTTGGTTGCACGCTCACATTAGTACAAAAAAAATGCTGGTGATTAGGACACTCCCTAAGGCGATATGGGCGCAGAAGCAGTGCGCTGAGGCGGCACTCACTCGTGGGTTCCCTCGACGGCAGCGATGATGAGCCTCAGCGTCGGCGGGGCGAAGTGCGTCTCCGAAAGGGACCGCGAACTGCGTCTTAAGCGAACGCACATTATAGTCACGCGCACGCCCCTATCACGTTTTCGCCAAGCGTCGCGCCGTCGAGCACCTCGTGCGGGCACAGCATACTCCTGCCCCCTCCCCTTTACAACCGCACACTTTCGGAGAGCACTGGCTCGCGCCGCTACGGCGAACCGCCCTCCACTCCCACCTTCGCGACACTCTCCACCTTTGCTTTCTTCCATCGTTCGCTTTTTCTTTCACTCGTCTGTCTTGCCATGGTTCACTCGGTTACGACTACAACGCGGCTCAGCCCAGAGACGGCCGCTAAAGGGCTGCGCCCTAAAACAGAAACGCGGGCTACACGCTCGCGCACAGTCGGGCGAAACACTCTTATGATCAAGAATTTACAATGTTCTGTCGAGTCCAGTGCCACGAAGAAATGGTTCCTAGCTGTAAGTTACGGCTGCCGAACGTAAGGCCTACTTATAAGCCCAACAAGGGCGTCTGGCCTGTGGTTAAGATGGAGATAAGAAGACGAGGATAAGACGAAGATAAGAAGAAACAGGCGCAAGGGAGAGAGGATGAATTCAACGGAGGTTTGTCCAATGCATTTCAAATTTTCCGCCTTCGTAGTGCCTCGCGCGCCCCCTGCCTGAAACTGCGCCAGCGGGAGTTCTGTTCTTTTTGTGCCTGCTTTTCCTCCAGCATGTGCCGGCGTTGCCCTGCCACTTTTTTTTTAAAGACGATAGTCTTTCTTGGGCTACTTAAACCCAGAAATTTTGGTATGTCTGTATGTCTGTCCGTCTGTCTGTCTGTGACTCGATTCAGCCACCCGGCCAAAGCGAAACAATGCCTGCGCAGTAGTCTTATGTAGTCACAGCTAAATCTACCCGTCTATGTCCGGTGTAATGTTCATACTTGTCAACATTGTTGAAGAAGAACAAGACATTACGCAAATATGAGACAACAAATCAATACAGAAGTGATATTTGCAGTGTTCCTTTATAAAAAAATCAAACATGCTTGACTTTGGGAAATTAAATACTTCATCAACTGCAGAAAAAGAATTCACCTCCGCCGTCGCCTGCTGTCGCCCGCGCCACTATAGCTTCTGGCGCCATTTTAAGAAATCAACCGGCAACAGTTACGCAAGGTTCCACTAGATAGGTTTCACGTTCTGCTTGCAACGCACGTGGAGTAGGGAAACGCGGTTCTATAAACGTTGAAGTAGGGCGCCTCGATTAACGCGCGTCTTCGCCGTACGGCAGCGTTCGCATCGAGACACCCGGTTTGGAGCAGTGGAACGCGGGAAATTTAAAATGATTTAAGCAAACCTTTGGCGTCTTTACATTGGGAGGAGCGCGACGCAAGAGGAACAACATGAGAGGTGAGCGGGAAAACGAAGGGAGGCATTTACTTCGCAAAAGCAGATAAAGACTGTCGTCTTTTGACGGCATTTGCAACGAAAGGAGCAGATACGCGGCCAATTTTTTTGCTTACTACCGTAACAAGCAACCCAACGAGCGTGTAGAACTTATTGAACGCGGGCGCTGTCGGTTCATTATGAATATTCTGCCTCAAATGTACCTGCAGTTTTCTTTGCGTTAAACAACGGGGAGATGTATGACAAGCGCCGGCGTTTCAGGAGTTTCGAGTGGTTGTGACTATATAAACCGCTTGGTTTTGGAAGCCTCTGCGGGACGCCCTGCGACGGTACGCCGGGCTGTATTTGGGTCCCTTATCTCGCTGCGCCGCCTGATTCCGCAGTCGCTTGACATCGAGCGTTACAGTTAGCTACCAGGAGAAGGCGAGCCCCTAAAGTGCTCTGCACTCGAAATAACTCTGTGTTAATCTTGCACCACAATTGAAAGATTCTACCCAGAAGATACAATGCGGCAGTGCTTTGCAGCCGTCCTAGTGGCAAATGTGACGTCATTTTACTCGGAAGTGTAGGCACTAGCGTGCCGTTTGAGTGACTCCGTTGCTCCGTGAAAGCGTACGATGGCGAGGGAACAACGAGCGCGTATGGGGTTCCTGTAAAGGGTGCACCACCGCACGAACAGTTGCCCTGAGGTGAAGCACTCAGCCCGGAATCGGTCGCTGCTGCAAATGGAGGGGAACAGCGCCAACTTGACGAGACACAAGCTAAGACTGTTCTCGAGCGGTCTTACCGTTTTCTTTAACAAAAACTGGTACGTAGAGGTACCGAGAAATGGCGTGTGTGTGCGGAGCAATGAAAATGTGATATTTTGTCGTAGTTTCCTTTTGTTATATTTTGTGGGTTCGGCGTTTTTATGAGTTTTTGTATATGCATTAATTTGGACTCCCGCGTTTTTTTCTCTTTTGTTACCTTGGGGGAGCACCAGTGTGTGCCTTGTGGTGTCCAGTGCTACCGCAGACACACGCGCGGACACGAAAAAAAGAAGCAAAGAATGTCTTGGTACGGTTTCGTATTTGAAGGTCTATAATACGTGCGTTTGCTGCTGGTGGTTAGTTATAAACCTCGAGACCCTTAAAAAGCGTCCTAACAATCTGAGTACAACGCACTAGGTTAGATCGAAAGATCCCAGTTTCACGGTGTGATACCGGTCTGTTCCGGAACGGCCGTTAGGCAGAGTCCTGGGCCCGGTGTGGCTCGCCACCTATCACGAACCCGCATCGGCCCTCCACTTATTGCAGTTTCAGCCGTGGTTTAAGACTGCGCTTGTCAGCGCGTCTCATAATTCGAGTGGCTAAATGCGGGTGCCGCGAGACTTGCTGCTGGAGCCAGTGGCGGAGCTTACTACGGAGAGCACGAGTTCACGCGGCGAAGGCTATTCAAAAGTAACCTGCGGGAGCTTAACTGTGCTTGTGGCGTGTAAAAAAAATTAGCAGTGGCTTAGCTCGGCTATGCCAGGATTGGATTTGGATCGGCTATGTGTTGGATTGGATTTCAATCCAACACAATCCAATTTAATCCAATCAAATCCAAAATGAAATGCAATCAAAGCCAATCCAATCCAAGCCAATCCAGTCGGATCCAAGCCAATCCGATCTGATCCGATCCAAACCAATCCAATGCTTCTCGCGCTTGCGCAGAACGGCTCTTCACGGCACACGCGAAACCTCTCAACCACGGCGAGTGTAGCTTACGCTACAAAAATCACCTGCCCGTCTGTCTAAACAACAACGATAGCGGTACTGGAATCTTTCGCAAATCAAGTCCAACACCAAACGAACCAACCCAGAAGCGGTTGGTCGAGAGGTGACGTAAGTCTGTGCGTTCTTTATGCGAACACCTGTTTCTTATCCGTACTGGTTACTGCACTGCGATTGTGTTATCTACTGTTTTGCTGCCTTACTGGGCATTTCATGGCTTTCCCTAGCGTTCAACCATCGTTAGACGGATTTTCTGTCTAATTTTGCATGTCAAGGCACCGCTCGCGAAATCCGCCCTCACCGCTCTCCAAATTGCTTATAACGTGCCGAATCGGCGCAATCGGATGGACGTCGGCTTCATAGCGCGAGGGACGCAGGTTCGATTCCTATCAGGGAAAGCGTTTTAGTCTTTCTTCACTTCATCCACGATCATTGTCGATGGAGATGATGAATGCTATTGGTTTCCTCTTTGTAGTGGGGTGATGACGTGTCATCTTACCCAAAAGGACTATTATAGCTATGTTTTATACTCTTGGTTTAATACTAGCGCTGCTTAGGGCACGCACAAAATACGTTTCTTTCCTATTACAGGTTGTAACTGTCTTAGGCAATATTCCCCTCTCTGCCTTTCGTCCACCAGCATTCTAATCTTCTTTTCGTCGCCTCGACACCCTCGAAGTTGACTCCCTCTGTGCTACGCTTAAATCCTAGGGCTTCTGGAAGCCGAATATTTTCCTCATGTAGATTTGGATGGATACCCTCGCATTCTAACAGTATGTGCCGCATAGTTTCTGTTTCTTTTCCGAAGACCACGCATACCCCATCATTTTGTGAATACTTCCCCACAAAGCTCTTTGTTCGCAAGAAACCTGCTCTAGCCTCAAAAAGCAAAGCGCTGCCCCGGCAATTATCGTAGAAATTTTCCTTTCTGATGTGCAGTTTCTCAGCCCTCTACATTTCTCAGCCCTGTAGCATTTATCGTCGCTTGAGAAAGTTGGCTTTCTTGTCTTGTGTTTTGGCTGGAATACAGACAGCAGTGAACTGAAAGCTTCGCTTTAAAATAGGAATTCAGAGTAAGTCTGAGGTTTCTTGGGGTGGCGTAAGCCCGTTTAGGGAACGGGTGTCCCCTTACCCGTGATGAGCTCAAAAATATGGTGGCCTGGTAGATGCGGCGCAGTAGCATTTTTTTATTTACCGAAGTGTTCAGAGCAATAACTTAAAATTCCTAAAGTATGATAGTTAAGTAAGGAAAGATTATTCCTCCTTCCGATAAAATTTGCGTGGCCAGTACCAACCGCCGGTTACGCGATACCTTCCTTATAGAGCCTTTTTTCCGCAACAATCCTTAACATCCGGGTGGTTGCCGAAACGGAGGATGGGGAGGGAAGTCGCTCTCCTCTTCCCTATTTTCTCAACGCAAATCCCTTCAGTACACACCGACCCTTAATCCATCCCTGGTAAGACCTGGTAGGGCGGAGAGAGATGGGTGGTACGAGAGGGGATTATGATACTGCTGTCTCTTCGTCCCTGCTCGGCAGAATCTTTTGTTCGTAGGCGGATGCCCCGCTATGGTTAATTTAACTGCAGCGGGAGCTTTGTACCTTTAATCTAACTTGTAAAGGAGCAAGAGTTTTGCTACTGACAAATCCTTATTTCGTCCCACCTACCCCCGAAGTTTTGTGTCATGCCAATGGCGTCAGGTAAACCGTGACGTAAAAACCCTTGGCATGTCGTAAAGCTCAGCGTTAACGCTATGCCTAACTTTTAAGCCTAACAAAGGCCCAATTTTTAGGCCTAACTTTTAGGCCTAACGTTTAGGGCTTGTAATTGCAGGCCTAACAAGGGCGGTTGGCCAAGGCTCTCAGTCGTAGCAACAGAAAGAGCCAAAGGAGACGCAAACGGAGAGGAGAGAGAGAGAGAGAGAGAGAAGAGAGAGAAGAGAGAGAGAGAGAGAGAGAGAGAGAGAGATAGAGAGAGAGAGAGAGAGAGAGAGAGAGAGAGAGTAAACTTATTTGAAAATAGGAAGACGGGAATGTGGAAAGAGTTATGGGTGAAGTCCTATTTCCAGGACTCCAGTAGCAAAGGCTCCCAGCTTGGCTCTCTCTAGCAGCTCACGCTGTGTCGAAAGGTCCGAGCTGGACAGTGCTAAATCCCAGGACTCTCTAGAGGTTTGGTAGGTGTTCTGTTGCCAAATTATAGGGCAGTTCCAGACTGTGTGGAATAAGTCTGCTCGTAATTTGCATTTGTGGCATTCTTCGTTATATCTCTCTGGGAACATGAGAGACAGTCTGGATTTGTGTGGGAAAACGTTGGTTTGTAGTTTTCTTATGTTTCGTGCGTCTTCGGCATCTAACATGTGATGCGGTGCGGGCATGGTCTTTCTCGCTTGCCTTTGAGTGTAAAGCCTTTCATTAAGCGACATGAAGGGAGGAAGGGTGTAAGAGTGGTCCGTTTCCCTGCGGCTGTTGATTTGCCTCGCTAGGGAGTCGGCTCTCTCATTTCCTTCAAGGCCTTCGTGTGCTGGGCTCCATAATATTCTATGTTGGCCTTTTGGTTCGGCTGGTAGAATATTCCTGGTTTCTATGGGAATAAGGCCGCACATTAGATTTCTAATGGCTCTTGTAGGTTCCGTGATGATGATGAGGTTTTTGTTGTTATATTCTCCCCATCTTACAGCGAATAGTATGGCTGTGGTTTCAGCTTCTTGAGATGTTTGTTTTCTGCTCATGAGAAAGTCCAGGAGTTTGCCCCGTGCATCCACAACTACGGCTGATGATATTCCGTGGTGGTTGGTGGTGGTATCCGTGTATACTGCATCTGGATTTTTCCAATATGTGCTTCTTATATAGTTAATTCTTGCTTGTCTTCTACCTTTGTTGTAGAGGGGGCTCATTTTCTTTGGAATGGTTGAAATTTTGAGAGCTTTGCGTTGTTCTGGTTGCAGCTGTGGTGTTCTTCGTACGAACTCTGTGTAAATGGTGTGGCCCTTTCTTCTTAAGATTTCCCTGCCGGTTCTTGTTTTCAATAGCCTCTCTTTTTGTGCTTCGAGGGTGGCTTCTTGGACTTCTTGGAAGGCATTGCAGATGCCCAGGTTATAGAACGCAAACGGAAAGTTATGATGCGGATGATGATCATTGGCGATAATGATTATACAAGGGCTCATTCGGAAATCAGACACTAATGCTTTCGCCTTCACCACGCCATAAGAAGTCATCAGCTTTTCTCGTAGAGTAAGTGATAAGATTTGGATTAGTTGTAAAAGTGAGAATGCTTGTTGGATATTTGCTAAAAATGGGATTGGCATGCTTAGTCTACCACGTACGTGTCAAACCTCGGCGAAATATGACAGAAGGACAGAAGTGGTGGATGTCGACATATGGGCGAGGAGAATGGAGAAGAGTTGACGGGGGGAAGGGGACCAAGTGGTGAACGAAGATGGGAGGAGGAGGGTGTGTGAAGTGAATTAAATCGTCGACACGAATGTCACACAGCCTGAATCGCACTGCTGGCATAGACCCAACCTAATCAATGGAAATGATTCCTGCACAATCACCGTGCATTGAGATGACACCACGGGGTAAGTGCGCATGCGCAACAACACGGGTCCACGAGGGTCCACGAGTACTTGACCACGAGAGGTATACGGGAATGGCTACCTCCAGTGGTTAAAGTGCGGAAAGGTCACCCCTTACATATCCGCAATCACAGTGCTAACCCCGTTTTCGTTGATAGTCATCCCATGAATGGTTCTACCTCAGTTTATTGGTATGTCTGTCCATTGACAGGACTCTAATCCGCAACACCAATTTGTTGGAGAAACGTTTTAGGGCTGAAGATCTTTCCCAGTCGGCCAGTTACTATAAATTAGACCCTGTATAGGCTCCTAAAATTTTTTTATGACATGTCTCCGCTTGCTTTAATCATAAGTGCCTTGACTGTTGAGCTTAAGTGCTTTCGAAAATTTGTCACGGAACTATAAGCTGTCCAGCGTTACTTAAAGAATCGCAGCTTAAAGGAGTACTGACACGAAATTTCAAAGCTGTGATAACTATGTAAAACGCTTCCTTTTTATCAGGAGATATCTCCCAGCAAGTTTCAACAGCAACAGTTCAGCGAAACATATTTAAAATCCATTTTAATCTTCGCACGCACGAGAAAGCCCAGAGCGGGCCGACATGACATCATGTGCTACTTGCCCCAAACTGCCGACGTCGGGGCTCCCGTGACAAAGCCGACACGCTGGCTGTGGTTGGCGCGCGCTGCTCGGGCGTGTGTACACGTCATGGTTTTGGGACTGACGTCATGCTGCCCGGGCCTGTGGGGACGGCGAAGACCTCGGCCGGTCTGGGCGCGCGCGTGCGCTCGCTCGCGCGCGCTTCCAGAGAGGCAGCGATGCGGCAAAAATGGTGACGTCATGTGATACATCCTGTTATGGCGGCGGCTCGGCGTTTTTCAGTCTAAACCGAAACTGGCACGAATAAACGATGCCGTAAATGAATGTTTACGCTGCGCTCGACCGTCTAATCTGTCATTCTATGATTAGTGGGCTGGTAGGCACGCATAGCAGCGAAAAAAACGTAACACGAAAATTTCGTGTCAGTACTCCTTGAAGCTAGTGCCTGCAAAAAGGCAGTACCAATTTTCAGTAGACTCCATGGCCATATGGGATGATGTCGACGTGAAACTGTAGTGGTCGTAAAATAAATGGCATCCTCGGCGAATTAATTCCCAAATAATTACCCGTGACATAGTATAATGTGTGTTGGGCAGCTGTTTCCTCATCATTTTAGTGGGACAGCACTAAAGGTCTACCAACTTAGTTTCCCCCCTGTCTGTATGGAGTTTCTTTTCATCTAGTCAGAAGAGAGGAAAAAAAATGGCGACGTATCTGCTCCTTTCGTTGGAAATGTTGACGCAAGACGATAGTCGAATGGCGCCCCTGGCCAGTAAATGCATCCCTTCTCTTTCCCGCTCACTTCTCATGCTGTTCCTCTCCCGTCTCGTTCCTCCCAAGATAACACGCTAGAGGTTTGCTCAAGTCAATTTAAATTTAATGCGTTGCACTGCTCCAACTCGGGTACCTCGATGCCAGTGCTGCCGTACGGCGGAGACGCGCGTGAATCGAGGCACTCTACTACAACGTTTATAGAACCACGTTGCCCTACTCCACGAGCGTTCCAAGCAGAACGTAAAATCCATCTAGTGAAACCTTTCGTTGCTGTGCTGTTTGATTTTTAAAAATGCCGCCAGGTAGCGCGGGCAACAGCAGGCGACGGTTTTCTGCAGTTGATATAATATTTTATTTGCTATCGCAAAAACCAAGCATCCGTGAATTGTTTAATAAAGGAATACTGCAAATATCACTCATGTATTGATTTTCTGTCTTACATTTGCGTAATGTGTTGTTCTTGTTCAACAATGTTGGCAAGTATGAACATTAATACCGGACATAGAAGTTTAGATTTGGCAGCGAGTATATAAGACTATTGTGCAGTTTGTTTCAGTTCGGACGGGTGGCTGAATCGAGTCACAGACACACAGACAGACAGACCAAAATTTCTGCGTTTAAGTAGCCTAAGAAAAACTATCGTCTTTAAAATGCTGCCAGGGCCAGTGCCGAATCCGGATCCTCTCGGTAGCAAAACGGATGTCTTACAGACTACACCACGCCGGTGGTATGTCCGCTATAAGCAAAGCATTGTACCGGGTTCTGCGCAGCGCGCGTTGCTACAGTCGCTGCCGCCCGCAGTGCATGATGGGGCACAAGCGGGAAATTTGAAATCGCTCAAAACCGACATTCCGACCTTGACACAAAATTTGATGTTAAAAAATGTTTTTTTTTGCACAAACAGTGTTGCATAGTTGGCGCCGCCAAAGCGTTTGTAATAGTTTACTTGCGCTTCTTCCTAAGCCTACATTCTAACTATAGGCATACCTGAACCCAATTTTTTTCCCGGGTCAGAATTACGTACAGTTGAACCTCGTTATAACGAACACTGATATAGCGAATTATTGGCAATAGCGAACTAAATACGATCTTTGGTTGGGCACGCTTTATTTCAGTGGCAGTTATTCTTTTGTAACGAAACTGAAACCGTGAGCCGCGCGCGATATCGGATGTAACGACTAAGTATTTCACCAGGCTGAGAAGCTACCTGGAAAAACCCTTCGGCATCCGAAACTGCAGAAGTATAAAGGACCTTTTGTTCGTGGACACTGAGGAAAATTCCATCCTGCTCAGTGCTGTGAATAGCCGCCAGATGAAGATCACATCCTTCATCAAATAAATAAAGACGCAGGCCTCTTTTGTAAAGTGAACCCTGTTTTGTTGTAATTTCACGTACCCATGTTCCGGCTCACTCAGCTTGAAATGCAACAATGCGAAAGGTAAGGGTTGCATTGTTGATAGCAGAGATGGCAAAGTTACTTCTAAAAAAGTAATTTAAATTACATTACTCATTACTTTCCTAGAATTTTCCACAATGTAGTTAAATTACATTAGAAATTACAGGTGGCCGAAAGTAATGACATTACATTACTATTACTTTTCAAAAGTAATGACATTACATTACTATTACTTTTCAAAAGTGATGACGTTACTTTGATATTACTTGGAAACGCATGGAAAGGGAACGAAGAGGCACGAGAAAGCAGACAGAGCTCTCATCGAAGCGTTGTTTCCACCACGTTCGTAGAGTTCCAATGCCCAGGGACTCCCTGTGCATTGGAACTCTACTAGGTCAACTTTTCTTGGTCAAGTGTTTATGCCGTAAAAGAAGCGGACAGCCTATATCGTAGTCAAAAGTAATAGGGAAAGTAATGAGTGTTTTTCGTGAAATTACTGGCCTGAAGTAATTTATTACATTACTAAATTACGAACTCTCGAAAGTAATTCATTACATTACTCCTTACAGCAGAAAGTAATTTAACTGCTGTTTTTTCATTACTGCCAAGTTTGGTTTATAGTGGGTTGGAAGCCTAGAAAACGCATTTTTGTATCAAGTATTTTTGCGCGAGCCAGATTGTCGATGTGTTACAGCCGATTTTTGCCTCTCCTGTTACAACGAATATTGGATACAACGAAGCAATGTGCTGTCCCGATACTACTTCGTTATAACGAGGTTCGACTGTATTGTGCCTCTCTCTCTCTCTCTCTCTCTCTCTCCTCATCTCGCTCATCTCTCTACGTCTTCCTCCTCATCTCTCTCTCCCCCCCCCCTAATACTTCTCTCATCTCTCATCTCTCTCGTCTCTCTCTCTCTCCTCTCGTACGTCACCTCTCTCTCTCTCTCTCTCGCTCTCACTTCGTTTCTATTCATTTTCTGTGAGAAATTCACGCATCTTCACGAAGTGAATCATGACGAGTGGGTGAAGTACTGGGGATCGTTCGTACTGTAAATCACCCGTGGCATTGCCCACTCGCGCATGTAAATTAGGGACAAGGCGTGTGTACCGTATATACATTTCCAATCCAATCTAACCCGATAATATTCAATCCAATCCACTTCAATCCAACCCATTTCAATCCAATCCAATGCAGTGCTCCTCGCGCATGCACAACACTGTGTGCACGGATTCCTAACCCGATTAGGGTGGCTAGAATGGGAAGGTGTGATGACCGGCCAGGAAAAGCTGGCCCCCGTTCGCGTGAATGCCGCGCGGCGGCGCTGCCGTCAGGGGCGCCGTCAGCTCGCGCGGCCGTTCTGGTCGTTCTCCGTGCTACGCGTCTCTGCCACGACCCGGCGGGGACGCGTTACTGAGCTCTGGAAATTGTAGCTAATGACAAGGCAAGGCTTGTGTTGCGCTACCGCTAACATGGGGTTTGCGACACGGCTAAATACGTCAGAGTTTTAAGCTGCCAGAAAGCAAGCAGGCGTTTGAGAAATGCCCGCTGAGCGGGAGCTTATGTGGGGTACAGGGCTTTTTGCAGGGTCTATGTTAAATATTGTTTTTTTTTTCTTCGAGGTGAGTGCTATATTAATTGCTAGGATCACGCGGCATGTTTATTCTTGCCACTCGTATTTTTTTGTTGGTGGTGGGGGTGGGCGTAATTACGTTCGAAAGTAGGTAACTTCGTTTACACCAGCCAAATCAACATGAAATTGTGGCATACGTTCTAATGCAACGTCTTGTAGTCATTTCATTCCCAATGTAGTTCGAAAACCAAACAAAAAGATGCAACATGTTCCTAGCCGAGCAAACTTTATTGCGTGGAGCAGAATGCTGATCAGTTCTGCTGCTTCTTTCACATTACGGCAAGCCTTTTTTTTTTGCCTTTGCTCTCGTTTGTTTTGTAATCAAAATGCAAATAAAAATTAACGATGTTTAGCACACAATAAGCGCTGCTGCTTCAGCTGCGGAGCAGCATCGTTTGTTGTTGTACCACGTACTAGATTTAGTCGCAGTAAAATAGTGCATTCAAAACTCGATCTAACGAACAAATTCTGATTAATGCTTTTACGAGCTCGAACTAATGAAATAGATTCCCCGCCACCTCCCGATGAATTTCGAGCAACAGGCATAGATCTAATAATGAGAAATTTCGAATGTGTTCGGACAGGACACCACGAAGATGATTGCGCCACGTCAGAAAAAAGAGGCATTTGTTTTCACGGAACTTTAGGTGATAAATTACTCAACAATCCCGTGGTGCATGGCGTCCTGGCCAGCACGCTTCCCACAATCTTGAAGGGAAATGACGCCGTCATCCATGTCAATTCTTCTGGAATTGCGTCGAAGAAAAATAACCTCAAGGACATGTTGAAGATCATCATCAGCGGATCTCCCGTACAAGGCACAATAGAAGTGAGGAAGAAGACGCCTTGCCTCGTGGTGCACGCAACCATCATCATCTAGTTTTTCTGCTGTTCCTTTCTCATTAAACCTACGCTGTGGAAACGTCCTGCGGTCTCTCGTTACTAAAGATGGTGCCGTGACCAGGATACAACTCCCCGCAACCCAGAGAAGACAACCTGCCATCGCGCAGCAGTGAAGACAACGGCGGAGGAGCAGCGAAGCAGCCTGGAGAAGACGAGAAGATCGCAGCAGGCCGAACACCCCCGGAGCCAACGGATCCCCGAACGTAAGCGGAATTTACACTTCGGAAAAGAAAAATGAGCAAGGAAGTAGTCACGAAGAAGAGAAGGGCGTTGCGAACGCAAGTGACGCAGCTAATTAATGCGGCGGAGGCTCAAATGCAGCAACGAGCCGACAGAGAGCATCTGATTGCCACGCAAGCCCAGATAAAGGCTATAGCATCAAGCCTAACGAAGTGCAACGAGCAGATGGAAGGTTATTTAACGGATGAAGTGGAGGAAAGTGAATTCCAGAGAGTGATAGAATACGACTTGAAACTTGCAGCCATCGCTTCAAAGATCGAGAACTATTTAAAGGAGGCTACGGAAGGCATGCTGTCAGCTCAAGCGCAAGCACAGAGAATCGGATCGGCGAGTCATGCAACGCACGGTGCGCAAGACTCCACGGAGCTTGTGAAGCTGCCGAAATTAGAAATGACTAAGTTCAGGGGAAATTCCCTTGAATGGACTAGATTTTGGACGCAATATGAATCAGCAGTTCACTTGAGGCCTAATATGAGCAATGGACAGAAGTTCAACTACCTCATGTCGACACTAACCGGCAAAGCAGCCGCAGCGATTGAAGGACTTCAGTTCTCGGCCGAGAGTAACTATGAACAAGCTATCAAGATTCTAAAAGAGACATTTGGGAGACCTGAGCAGTTGGTGGACCTGCACATGAAAGAGCTGTTACGACTCGACAAGGTACCATCAGTCTATCATACGGAAGCCCTGCGAAAGCTTTTCCAAAAGGTGCAGATACACACACTGGCACTACAGGCTCTCGGAGTGAACACAGAGTGCTACGCCCCAATGTTGATGCCAGGACTAAAGAAGGCTATGCCAGCAGACCTTTTGATCCAGTACAAGACAAAGGAGGCATCTGAAAACAGGTCGACGGCTAACAGCGAAGAAACGTCACCAATGGGAAAGAAAAGTGCCGACGCGCTGCAACGAATGATAGAATTTCTACGGGAACAGGTGTGCTTACGCGAGGAAGCTCAGCGGGAGCAGGATACAGCGAGTACGGGACCTAAACCAGAGAACAAAAAACCGTACAGCACGACCGCTAGTTTCTACAGCTCTGCACACAAGGCCTGCTTGTTCTGCAAGCAAACTAACCACCTGACTGAAGACTGCACGCGAAGCCTACCTACGGAAGAGAAAAAGAAGCTGCTAACCGAAAACAGATCATGCTTCAGATGTACTCGACCCAATCATACGGCGCGGATTTGCAAAGCAAATGTGTTTTGCAAGAGATGCAAAGGGCAGCCATGCAACATCAATATGCAAGACAAAAGACAAAAAGAGACAGGAATCCACCACAGTACAGCAAGCAGCAACGTCCCTGATGCAATCAGTAGGGAACCCGACTAGAAACTGCGTGTTGCTGCCGACAGCAATAGCTTGGGTACAAGGAGAAGCATCAGAAGCCATCTGTCGAGTACTGCTTGACAGTGGTAGTCAAAGGACATTCATTCACAACATCTCTGGCGGAAAAGATCGGAGCAAAAACTCTAAGGCAAGAAAAGCTAAGAATTGGATCCTTTGGAGGGAACGAAAAATTTCAATGCATGGACGTCGTGAAGGTGATGGTAAAGAGTCGAGAAAAGGAGTCAGTTATAGCTGTCGAAGCCCTTAAAATAGGGAGAATCTCACACAGCCATCTCCCAGCACCCGACAGAAACATCAGAGACAAGATGCGGGAACTCAAGCTAAAATTGGCGGACGACGAATTTGAAACTAAGGACCTTGGGACAACCGGACTTCTCATCGGTTCAGATTACTACTGGGAGTTCGTCACGGGAAAAATACGACATATCGAGAACCGACTGGTCGCAGCCGAGACCACACTTGGCTGGATAGTGCATGGACCAGTCAGCGACAGTAGGATCAGACTGAAAGAGGCACAGGCGGTGATGGTACTCAAGGTTGAGGCAAGTAACGTCGAGTTGAAGACGGAGCTGGAAAGATTTGGAAGCTTAGAAGCAATCGGCGTCGAAGCAAGTAGCCAGATGGACAAAGGTAGCATGGTTGCCCAAGAGTTCGAAGAGCAGGTGTTGAAAGAAACTGGACGCTCTAAGGTGAACACGCCGTGGAAGGAAAACAGCTACAGGAAAACCAACAAGGACACTGCAACGGAGAACCTCGTCCAGCTGACAAACAGGTCAAACAAGAACGAAAAGATACGCGACGGAACAAACCAACGCAGTTGCGCGTTTCTCCAGGGGGAAGAAAACCCCGCAGACATGCTCACACGCGGAATCAGCGCAAAGTCTCTAATAGAGTCAAAAACGTGGTGGCATGGTCCGAGCTTCCTCAAATCCGAAGAACAGCGTCTGAGCACCTAAGACAACGTGAAAATCAACACTGAGGGCGAGCGAGAGACGGTACATTGCAACGAACTTTCAGCAGAGTCAGCAGCATCATCAATACTCAACGTAGAAAGCTATGGCTCTTACAACAAGCTACTACGGGTGACAGCCTGGATGTTTCGTTTCATTGAAAATACAAAAGGGAGACGTATAAAAGGCGCACTAACAGCAGAGGAAATAACAAAGGCCGAGGAGTACTGGATTAAGGAAACTCAGAAGTGTTTTAAGCCTTTACTAACCAACATAGGCAGCAGTCAGAACGGAGGTTTTCAGCTGAATGGAAAGGAAGTGTACTTGGACGACGCAGACATCATACGACACAAAGGGCGACTACAGTACAGCGCTTTAAAAAATCGCCATGTCATAGTACTCCCAAAGGAGGCACGATTTACCGAGCTTCTAATCCGGCACGTTCATATCTTGGTGCTGCACGGTGGTGTTCAGGAGACTCTCACAAGACTTCGTACCAAGTTCTGGGTCGTACAAGGACGGCAGGCGGTGAAGCGGATCATCAACAAATGCATAACATGCAAACGACACAACGCAAGACACGTAGAACAGCCAGTACCTCCACTGCCAGCGGATCGGGTAAACGAAGCGAAACCATTCGAAGTTATTGGAGTAGACTTCACCGGAAAACTGTACGCAACGTACAAAGGCCAACAAGTCCAACAATATGTCCTTATTTTCACCTGTGCAGTGACAAGAGGAGTTCACTTAGAATTGACAGACGACATGACCACAACCAGTTTCCTACAAGCGTTTCGACGATTTGTAGCTCGAAGAGGACTCCCAGAGGTCATATACTCCGACAATGCCAAGACCTTCAAACGAGCCGAAAGGGACATCAACAGATCGCTTGAAGCATTAATGAATAATCCAGTGACCAGTTTCACCAGTATGCACAAGATCAAGTGGAAGGCCATTGCGGAGTGTGCACCTTGGTGGGGCGGTTTCTATGAACGCCTCATACGAAGCATGAAGACATCCATACGCAAGGTAATTGCCAAGAGAATCACATCTCTTGGGGAGCTACGGACTGTGCTAACAGAGGTGGAAGGAGCTCTAAACAATCGTCCACTGACATACGTATACGGCGAGCCCGACGAGCCACTTCCATTAACACCAGCGGAAATAATTGGCGGCAAGCTGCAGATTCATGACTCTCCCGGGCAAGCAACACAGCCGCGACATTGAAGAAGCGTGGAGGAGCCGTTGTCGCATCACGCAAGAGTGGTGGGCGAGGTGGCGCGATGAATACTTAAAGGAGCTTGGATCAACGGTACGAGCCAGCGCTGCAAGCAGCCAACAGTTATCGGAAGGCGACGTCGTACTCATCAAAGACAAAGGCCCCAGGACATTTTGGAGGATGTGCCGGATAGAACGGACGTATACTGGTAGCGATGGAAGAATAAGATCATGTCTTCTGCGATCAAGCTGCAAGGAGTTGCTACGAAGATCAACAAAACACATATATCCGCTTGAAAACTGCTTCAAATGAGGGTGCATATTCCAGCCATTGAGCCATTTTCGGCGGGCGGGAACCTGTTGAAGATCATCATCAGCGGATCTCCCGTACAAGGCACAATAGAAGTGAGGAAGAAGACGCCTTGCCTCGTGGAGCGCGCAACCATCATCATCTAGTTTTTCTGCTGTTCCTTTCTCATTAAACCTACGCTGTGGAAACGTCCTGCGGTCTCTCGTTACTAAAGGACACATATATCTTACACGAGAAACTGGAGGAAGCCCTGTTTACGTGGTTCAAGGATATGAGAGCCAAGAACGGTCCGCTCAGCGGGGAGGTATGGTACAGCAGAAAGCGCTGTGTTTCGCGTGACTGCTGGGGTGCGACGACTTCAAGGCAAGCCCCAGCTGGCTCATTATTTTCACCGTGCACTTTTAGTGCATCGCTTAATTATCGTCATGCGTGCGCCGTAGCCGCCACAATTACAATCGCGCATGGTAGCTGCTGGGATGCGACTCCCTTTATACACGGAATTTATGAAATCAACTGCTTGTGAAATGACAGTCCCGATTTTAAGAAGTTCCCGATTTAACGAAATACGCGGTTTTCGGTGGCTGCGTTACATCGGGTTTTAAATGTATGACATGCTAGAACTATTCATGTCGCGTCAAAGCGCTTTGCGCAAACAGCCCAATTGTCCTGAAGCGTCTTGTCGGCCTTCGGAATAGCACGCGACCACTTGAAAATCGGGTCTTGACACGCGGGTCACGAAAGAGGGACACTTTTTCGGAACAAGGTTTGTATCCGAAATTGCACCCTAGCACCATCTCTGAGTTTTTCTTTGAAGTAGAAGGCACATTCGCCACCGCACAGCAGTGCAGTCATACACGAAATATGCAATAATCTGCAGCAAAACACAGAGCGACTATTCCTACCCGCCGCGGTGGCTCAGTGGCTAAGGCGTTGCGCTACTGGGCACAAGTTAGCAAGAAAAGAAAGAGTAAAAGCAAAATACAGTTTAACACACCTGTTAGCAGCTTTACAGCACTGGCTGTGGGTTCTGAGACTGTTATATCCAATGTCTAGTTTGTGGTGAGAGTTATTGAACACTAAATAAGTAGAGCGCGCGTGTCTGGTAGAGCAAATAATTTGCGGTTCCCGGGATTGCTACATTCGGGTTTGACTGTAGGTGTCTAAGCAATGGGAACCCGCCGCGGTGGCTAAGGCGTTGTGCTGCTGAGCACGAGGTCGCGGGTTCGATTCCCGGCCGCCGTGGCCGCTTTTCTGATGGAAGCGAAAAGCAAAAACGCCGTGTGTACGAGATTTCGGCGCACGTTAAAGATCCCCAGGTGGTCAAAATGAATCCGGAGCCCTCCACTACGGCGCGCCTCATCGACTCCGTTGCGTCGGCGCGTTAAACCCCACAATCAATCAGCGACTATAATGTAACAGTCCGCGCCCAGGCGCTGACACAGAGGCTGGCCGCTGGACTGGCTTTCCCCCGCGGAAACGCTGACGGCGCCCCTGACAACAGCGCTCTGTTTTGCCCTAGCGGCAGGCACGCGCCGGGGGAACACCCGCTCGACGGGAAAGGCGCCGCGGTCATCACACCTTCCCATTCTAGCCCCGATATTATTCAATCCAATTCACTTCAATCCAACCCATTTTAATCCAATCTAATCCAATCCAATGCTCCTCGCGCATGCGCAACACTGTGTACACGGATTCCAAGCCCCGGAAAAAGCGAGGTCCTAAAGGGCTTCGCCCCTAAAACGCATTTTTTGCATCAAGTATTTCTGCGCGAGCCAGATTGTCGATGTGTTACAGCCGATTTTTACCCCTCCTGTTACAACGAATATTGGATACAACGAACTAATTTGCTGTCCCGATACTACTACATTATAACGAGGTTCGACTGTATGTTGTGCTCTCTCTCACTATCGTTTTCTGTTCATTTTCTGCGTAAAAATCTTCATTCAAGCCCGTAAACTCATTCGAAGGCCAAGGCAGGACAACAAGCTGCCATCCGCCGCTTACTACAACGCCCCGGCCGAAACTATGGGCTCCGGTCTTACGGCGTCCTCCTTATATCCCCGCTCAATCTCCGGGCGGCCGAGGGGCTTGAGCGCGGGCTTTATCGGCGATATAGCGGCGTACTTTGCGAGAACACGCGCGCAGGCCATAAACGAGCGTCTAATTGGCGTTTCCCAAAGTAGGCGGCGTAAGCGGAAGCGTTCGCCGGGGCCTCGCGAGGACGTCCTCCCACACGGGCTCTCGATCCTCGCGCAATCTCCGAGGCTCCGAGACAAATGACCCGGCAATCGGTTCGCGACCAGGATGGTCATTTCCCCGGGCCAGCATTGTCGCGTGCATATTGCGCGGCCCAGAGCGGCGGCGTCGTCTCGTCTATCAGGGGGAAGCTTGTGTGTGCGGGCGCGCCGGGTCTTAACGGCGAAGATCTCCTCCTTCGAGTGGACACACGACGGCCTGCAAGCTCCTTTTGGCCCATTCCGTACGCTTTCTCGTCGGCGAACCGATAGCCTCGGAATTTGTAAGCTTGCCGTAGCTTGTAGGTGAGCGTGAGCTTCCCGTAGCGGAACCTTGTCATGGGGGACCGAAATGACCACCCAACTCAAGGGCTTCATACAAGGAGGCGATTCCTTAGCTGCGGCTTGGTTCTACAGCGATGCGGTTTTTAACGTTGTGCGATAACTCCCTTTACCCGCTGTGGTGGCTCAGTGGCTAAGGCGTTGTGCTGCTAAACACGAGGTCGCGGGTTCGAGTCCCTGGCGCTGCTGCCACTTTTCTGATGGAGGCGAAAAGCAAAAACGCCCACGCGTTCGAGATTTCGGCGCACGTTAAAGATCTCCAGGTGGTTAAAATTAATCCGGAGCCCTCCACTACGGCGCGCCTCATCGTCTGCATTGCGTCGGCGCGTTAAACCGTTCAATCAATCAATCAATCAATCAATCAATCAATCACTGGCTGATTACGCTCGGTACTGTTAGATATTCGAAGTGTCACGACTGCGCATGTGCAGTAGCTGTACGTGTGGGTTCGAACATGCGCTCTGTACGTCGTGGTGCGTTGATATCACGTCCTGTTAATAGCACACGTCATAGGCATTGTTTTTAAGCCGCCTCTTTCGTTAAAAAAGTTATGTTAAGCACAAATAAACAAAACACCCGTTGAGGATTGAAACACGGATGCCCTTTGAGCCCAATACTGTTCACGCGTGCCACAGAACGGATAGAAAAGGAACTGGAATAAAGTAGTCAGGGTTCCACTTGACGCACATAAGATGAGGCAGAGCGGTAGACCAGCGTATTCTGGGAATGCTATACGGAAACGGCGTTGTTCTTTTGGCTGATAAACGAGAGATATAAATTTCTCACAAGTAATTGTCACAGAACGGAGGTTAAATTTATGCACTGAAAAGGAAGTGACAATGGTTTTTAACGACAGTATCACCGACACAGTGTCAATCCAGCGTGGCGAAATATCGAGAGTCGAGGAATAAAAATGTTTAGGAGGGCGGATAAGTAAATAAATGACCAGCTTAGGAACTCATTAGGAGAGCCTTAAAAGTCATGGAAAACCCACCGCGGTGGCTCAGTGGCTAAGGCGTCGTGCTGCTGAGCATGAGGACGCGGGTTCGATTCCCGGCCGTGGCGGCCGCGCTGCTGATGGAGGCGAAAAGCCAAAACGCCCGTGTGTATG
Source organism: Haemaphysalis longicornis (assembly GCA_013339765.2). Classification (NCBI taxonomy): domain Eukaryota; kingdom Metazoa; phylum Arthropoda; class Arachnida; order Ixodida; family Ixodidae; genus Haemaphysalis; species Haemaphysalis longicornis. The sequence continues at coordinate 35,879,485 of CM023449.1, read as the reverse complement.
AGATTTCGGCGCACGTTAAAGATCCCCAGGTGTCCGAAATTAATCCGGAGCCCTCTACTACGCTGCGCCTCATCGCCTGCTTTGCGTCGGCCCGTTAAACCCTACAACCAATGAATCACTCAATCAATCAAGATTTAAGGGAAGCGAAACGCAGCTTTGATGAAGCATAAAGCGCTGTGAGGGTATAACAAATGGGAAGAAGTATGAAAAAATTTGAAACGCTTAATGGTTTCTCATTAATGGTTTCTCATTAAGCGTTAATGGTTTCTCATTCCGGGCGTCATGTTTGCGAATGCAGGGTAATGCCTAATATCAGCGCGTCATGGCGCCTGGAACTAGACCAGAGAAGGGTAGATCGTTTGTCTTTTAGCGCGCATATTAAAACCACTGACGAAGCAGCGGAGGGAGAGGTGGGATGGGCGTCGTTTGAAGTTCGAGACTCACGTAAACGGCCATTTATAGTTTTAGGCACTTTACATGAAAAGCGTGGAAACGCTTTGCATGAGAAGAGCGGAGACTAACTATGAACGAAGTAAAGAACGGTGAGGAAGTAACGACAGCAAGGTAACCAGAAGAGAGGTGAAGCAGCCAGAAACAAATAAAGAGAATCGAAAACACCGTTAGAAACGCACAGGGATAGAAGAAATTGTTATCAGAAACGAATATCTGCGATAACTTCAGGGGCTAGAGAAGGACACGTGTGAAGAGAGGGCTTTGTTTTAAAATATATCCAAAATGTTGGGGCATGTGACCTGCTGAAAGGAAAGAAACAATCTGACTCATGTTGTTAGATTGTGATCACATCACATCACATCATATCACATCGCACGAAATCACTTTATTTCCTTAAAGACCCCTCGAGGGGGTGTTACATAAGAGCTGGGTTGACAATATAATTTTTTTGTTTTGCCACGAGTTTTTCATTGTGAAACATAAGTAGACAACTTCTCCGAAAATGTTGATGGGCAGGAAATGGTGACTGTCGTGAGGAAGGCCATTCCAGTCGCACGCATCCAAATTCGAATTGCGGAAATAATTATCCTTCCGAAACCCTAGCGTGTAGAGCTAATGCATAGGGAGTGCACTACGTTCAAGGGCGTAGAGGTGGCTAAAAAGCGATTGGAATGCTGCTGGAGGAGAAGCAGCCTGAGGGGTTTGCATAGCGTAGGACAGCTGCCAGCTGTTACGAACAAAATATAATTTGATGCTGCGGCCAATGGCATTGCGGAGTGGGGCAACAGATAAACTAGCGTCTATGATGAATGACGCACGTCATCGTTCTGATAAAAAGGGGCGCCTCGATCACTGGATGGATGGATGGATCAATCAATCAATCAATCAATCAATAAATAAATCAATCAATCAATCAATCAATCAATCAATCAATCAATCAATCAATACATAAATTCATCGATCGATCAATAAATCAATGAATCAATTCATCGATCGATAAATAAATAAATCAATTACTCAATCGATCAATGAATCAATCAATGAATCAATCGATCAATCAATCAATCATCCATCAATCAATACGCTAGCCCATCAATCAATCAATCAATTCATCGATCGATTAATAAACCAATCAATCAATTCATCGATCAATAAATGAATAAATCAATTAATCAATCGATCAATGAATCAAACAATCAATGAATCCATCGATCGATCAATCAGTCATCCATCAATCAATACGCTAGCCCATTAATCAATCAATTCATGAATGAATGAATGAATCAATCAATAAAAACAGCTAATTGAACGAATTGAGTAATTAAATATTTATTGATTGTTAGTCAGCTAGTGAGACAGTTGGTTGGCCGGTCAGTTACTTTGCTAGCTAGTTAGCTTTAATCGATCGATCGATCGTTCTCGCCACGCACTGTGAGTGGCCTGAAGCCCAGCTTGTCTTTCACTCACAGCGGTCGGCGTTGCACTTGCAGCCAGACTGCGATCCAGACTGCTCTTCGCATCCTCTAGTCTACCATCGGTCCAAGACTACTGCGCACTGGTCTGTTCTGCTGCGCTGCCTAGTTATCAAACGGGCTTACGGCTCCCACCTTGTCAGCAAGGCAATTCGGAGCTTCCGCAAAGCTCTCGCGCCGTCCCCTTCCTCCGCGTTTCATGCAGCCTGGCCCGCAGTGTCGAACTTACGCAAGCGGAGCGCCCGAGAAGTTTGCGAAAGAAACACGGCTGTTATTATCCGCGCGCAGCGCGCACCTGGCCGAAGCGCCTATGATTTCGTAACGGTCTGCGAACGCCGTCCTCGCCGGCGGGCGGCGTTTGCGAATATTTCGATGAACGAAGCGAGCCGGCGCTTTCACCAAGCCCGAGCTTGCGTCCGGAAACGAGCTGAGATAACAAACACAGCGGGCTCTTGCGGGAAACGAAAACAAAGTGGTCCGTGCAGGAGAGTATAAGTGGACGTAGCCGCGAAGACTTCCGCGTGCAGGAGCGCTTTCTTTTTAGTCGTCTGCGACGGCTCTAAAATAAAGCGGTGGGGCTGCCTGTCGCGGGCCGCGTCGGTCGAAAATTGGCGGCAGTTTCGAAGAAAGTATCGCAAGGTTGTCTCCTCCGCTGCTCGGGGGCATTATGCGTGAATATATTGTTTCATCCTTACGCGGTACAAACGCAGATTCAATCTCGAGGCTTAGATTTAGAGAAAGTTTTGGGGTTATCGCGTTGCCGCTCCTACCTTGGCCTCGATAAGCAGCGCTAACGACGGCCGCGAGCGTGCAAAATCGAATCCAGGAATTTACAGTAGCACTGTCACAGTCCGCGCGAAGGGTTACGTTCTCCCTCCAAGTTGCAATGCTCGGACCCAGCTGGCGAAGTACTAACTCGGTCGTTAGATTTAAATTGAGAGCGCGTGGCGTTTTTTCCCCTGCACTGCATTACCGAGTTAGCGTTAACGTATACTACGCGAATAAGTTTGCTGCCGGCAGCCCGCTTGCATTGCCTGGTGCCTGCGAAGGGCTTCGCGCTTTGCGGGAAAGCCACCGTCGCGAAAGGAGAGCGCTGCCTGTTTGTGGCATTTCCGGGCTTATAGATTTAAGGTGCTCGTTTCAAAGCGACAGCCTTGTGTGCGCCGTTGTGTGAGAAAACGTTGTCGTCGTCGCCGTTTTTGTTGTTGCTCGGCACAGAAAATGGCTGCCGTTGCAAAGAGTTAGTAAAAAGCACATTTGAGTTCCTATGGAATTTTAACCAGAGTTGCACCTTTGCAGCGGCGGAAAGAAAGTTAGCCAAGCGCGTTCCGCGTTACAAAAGACTGTGTCGGCACGTGATTAAAAAAATTTGCACCCAGCTACGAAGAACTCTGATTCTGAGATAGCTGTGGCGTGAAGTGTCACCACTCAGCCTGTTTAAGCAATTAATTCGCGTCAAAACATGGAAATGAGAGCAAAGAAAAAGCACTGACGATTACTGTAATCCCAAATGCGAAATTTGGGCGCACCGCGAACTGCAGTCTTCTCGGCCACGACACACATATCTGCTGATTCTCAGGAGGTGATCGCGTGATCAGTGAACGCACGGCGGCACGCTACTTTCCCGTTATCTCGAAGCGCGTCGCCGCCGCCGAGCACGTTGTTGCAAATCGTGTTTGAAACTCCCGCGCAATTGTCACGTGGTTCGGATGAGCCGCAAACGGCGGAGGAGCGCCTGGCGAAAGTGTGGGAGGGAGGGCGCTCCTGGGCGGCGACGCATGGCGACAGTGGGATGGGGAGGCGAGGCAGTGAGAGAGATGACGCCATAGCAGCGCGTGCCGCCCTCCCCTCACACATTCGCTGGCGCTCCTCTACGTTTTCTTTCTGCCTTCTCTGTCTCGTTCGCTCACTCGGTTACGCAGATATTAGAGAGTTTTAGTTTGGCGTTTTTACGCTACGCTCCGCTCCGGGTATCCCCGCTAAGCTGCAGCGGAGCGGCGAGAGGTTTTCTAGTTTTAGTTACGCGTAATGCGCAGCGGACCGGTCCTTTCGGACTAGCAGCGCCGTCTGACCAAGTTTGGCGTAATGAAACAGAACCGAAAACCATTCCCCCACTTCAACAATGTAAAACCAGTACGTATAGCTTATTTGTTTATTACGTATTGACACGTGCAATCGTATTGCGTTACTGGTCAATTACAATGAATGATAATAAATTTTCGACTTGACGGTAGCCACACAATAGACAACAAAGTTGCATTCCAGATCCAATCGAATCCTTTTCGACGGCAACGATCCAACGCGGCGTTTTGTCGCAGTGAACTTGAATAGTTCTGTGTAGTTTTTAAATCGGTTCGCAGTCGCCACTTCTCGCAGCAAGCACAAGCCCTCGTCGATGCAGAACCGCTTTCGCGGTTTGCGCGTCAAACAAGAGCCTGAAGCCGCGGCGCTCGTCGCAGGCGTGGCAGCCATCTTAGAATAGGCAAAGTCGTCGCACGCGCGCGAGAGGGCGCCCGCATCGCCCCGCCGCGCTAGCGGAGCGGGCCGCGACGGTCCGCTGAGGCTGCGTTTTAGCGGACCGTGCTTCTCGCTCCGCTAGCCCGCTTAGCCACTAAGCGGAGAGCGCATGCGCAGTCGCACTCCCGCTCCGCTTAGCTGCTGAGCGGAGCGTAAAAACGCCAAACTAAAACTCTCTATTGACGCCGCCGCCGACGCCAAACCACGGTACCGGGCGCCAAAGTGCTGCGCAATGCGCACTAAACGCTGTGTAGCAGTGAAGAAGGCTTTGATAAGTATCGCCAGGGTCTCGCCTCTCCGATACGTGAGCAGGTTAAGGAGTCCCGAGGAATTTCTTGTAGGTTTTTTAGCACGTTTTGTGATTGGTGTAGCGGCAGAATGACTCGTGAGGAGACCGGGACCATGGCTGCCCGAAACGGGAATGACTGCTTTATTGACGCGGGAAATCTGTACACGATGATGATGATATTGGCGCATACTCGGCTGGAGATTAAACTTGGTTTTGTCGAATGCTAAGTGCTAATATTTCTGAATGCATAGAATATGATTCTCGCTAATAGCGATTGGGGTACGACGTTGCAATGATTGTGAGGAGATTGAAACTTATCCGTAGTCTTACGTTATAGTGCAGGTGTTTATTCGGCGCGTCAAACCACAAAGAATATTTTTGTTGTGATTTTTAAAAAAATTAGCCCTGTCAGTTAGCAACAAGCGGTTTTGTATTGGCTAAGCGCAAAATCTGCGATACTTCGCAGTCAAAGTTACTTTTTTTGGAAAGTACTGACATGATTTTCATCGGGTTTCTTATCTAGCCCTGACAGTTGTATTTGTTTCGCTCTTTCAAGCGTGAGTTGGTGTTTGAACAACTCAGCAAGAACGGGTTTCGGAATTGCGTTGTCGGGAATTGCATTTTCTATATTCAGTCAACGCGGTATGCGCTTGATCCGATTTCTGAGGGACCTGCGGTGCACGTTTCTCAACGTATACGAGTCACTTGACCTCGGACGAAGTCGCGTTGCAGATGTATTGCGTATACAGGTTTGCCAGTTTTTCTAGTACAATTTGGCTGCCATCCTTCGAGAGGTCTGCTGTTATCTGATCCTCACCAGGTGCTTTGCCCCTCTTGAATTTCTTTGAAAGCCTCCTTCTTTACTTCTTCTGTTGTTACTGGTGGGATGTCTACCTCCTCTGAACTTCTTCCTCGTTCTGTATTATCCTGGACGTCGCGGCTACTGTACCGCTCTCTATGGAACTCCTCGGCTACTATGACTATTTTATCTCTATTTGTGATGACATTGCCTTGCTTGTCTTAAGTGCATACATCTGATTTTTCCCCGTGCTTAGGGCCCTATTCTCGACTGCACAAATTGCCGGCAATTCGCCATTTTTCTGGCAATTTGCCGGAACTCTTTTCTAATTGGCTTTTAATTTTGGTCACGTGCTTACGGTTGACAAAGCGGTTGTGTGTGCTGTCGTCATTTTGACGTTTTATGACGCTTGCGGGCACCAGTTCTAAAGCTTGCCTTATTTCTCTTTACTGAAAACGCATAATTCTTGGCCGGCAATGAAAAACCAGACTAAACGCACTAGACATGAGAACGTAGGCCTGTCTTTGCTATTCAACAACAATAATACCTGTAATTCACGCCCTCTCTGTGATTGGTTGAGAAGGCATGACGTAATTTAAACAGTTGGCGGGAACAATTACGTCATGCATTGGCAACTTCAGCCTGCGTAAAAGTGACGTAATGCTACAGCTTGAAAATGGCGGCTGTTTTTGTTGCGAAATACAAGCAAAATAGGGCAAAAATTCGCCCCGGCTTTCGGCGCTTAGACGCCGAAGGAATAAGACACTGGAATAGACACTGAAGGAATAGAAGGAAATAGAAATAGAATAGAAATAGAAATAGAATAGAAATTGAATAGAAGGAATAGACACTGCTTTCAAGCCCGTTCTTTACCCCATGCTAAATCCTTTCCATATTATACTTCCGTATGTCAGCTGTCTTACGCTTATCGATTAAATTCGAAAGCTCAGCTATTTTATTCTGTCAGTTGGGGTGGAGACTGTCATGCTTTGCCGTTTTCTGATTAAATCTTTCGTCTCCTGGGAAAGTTTACCGGTATCCTGTCTAGCGACTGTACCTCCGACTTTTACCGCACACACCGTGATAATGCGTTTAAGATTGTTGCTCGCTTCCTGTGTCGTGAACTCTGCTTCCTCGGCTAGAGGGGAATATCGGTTCTGCAGCGTGATCCTGAATTCTTCTACATTACGTCTTACTGTTAGCTCATTGACCGGCTTCTTTCGTACTAGCTTGTTACGGTTCCTCCTCAAATCTAGCCGGATTTTAGATCTTACCATCCTGCCGTCACTACACCCCACCCTTCCGAGCACTTCCGCATCCTGCACGACGCCAGGGTCATCGCATAGTATGAAGTCTATTTCATTTTTATGCTCCCCATTCGGGCCCTTCCACGACACTTCCGGCTCACCAGTTTGCGGGAGAGCCGGAAGGGAACCTTCCGGAAGAGAGCCGGAAGACATGGGAGAGAACCTTGCATGACTGCGCCGATTAACCCCCGGCCCTCAGTCTCCAGCGGCTGCGAAGCAACTGACCACGGCGGTGGTCAGACCTGTGACGCAGCAGAGGTTGCTCAGAATCACTGGATCTGGACAGGCCGCCATTGTAATCTGACCCTGGCAACGTTTAAGACGAAAACTTTATCTAGCGAGGCGAGTATGGAGGTGTTGTTCGAGATACTAGAGGACATTAAATGGGATGTAATAGGGCTTAGCGAGGTTAGGATTACAGATGAAGCGTGTACAGTGCTGAAAAATGGACACGTCCTATGTTACCGTGGTCTAGTGGACAGAAGAGAACTGGGAGTGGGATTTCTAGTCAATAAAAGCATAGCTGGAAACGTAGGCCAATACTCTAGCATTAGCGAAATACTAGCTGGTCTTGTAATTAGGCTTAATAAGAGCTACAAACTCAAGTTGGTACAGGGCTACGCGCCCGCATCCAGCCGCGATGACCAGATAGTTGAACGCTTCTGTGAAGATGTGGAATCAGCAATGGCTAAAGTGAAGACACAGTGTACCGTAGCTATGGGGGACTTCAATGCTGAAGTAGTCAAGAAGCAGGGTGGAGACAAGGCAGTTGGGAACTGTGGTCTGGGTTGTAGGAACAACAAGGGGCTCATTATTAGAGTTCGCAGAACGGAATAATCTGCGCATCATAAATAAACCACGTATCAGTATAGATTTAGTTCGTTCGTAGGTGCGTTTACGTTGTTCGCGAAAAAATCGTCGTGTGGAAAATCGTTCCTCGTTTGCGATTTGGGCCTTTGAAGGTGCGGAGGTCGATTGGACGCACCTTCAGCGAAGATTACACTGAGTCGCGGAAGGATTCAACCATAGCGAAGCTGGGGGATTCTTTCTATGTTAGCGCTGAAGGACGCACTGCCACGCATCGCATTAGGTTTGAAATTATTTATTTACATGTTGCGTCGTCGCTTTTCACTGTGGTAGTAGCTAGTCGTCGTCATGTCCATCTACATCGTCGTCTTCTTCATTCATGACTGGCGGGCTCGAAGGATCGTTGTGTCCGCTAGCTTTCACATTTCTCCTAAAGTGTAACGCGTCAGAACGAGCTAGAACCGGCGGAAACCGGCTTCGCAGACTGGGCGTCTGTAGCGCGAATTGTCTAGTGCTCCCCATCGAGGTGCGGAATCGCGTGAACTGTTTCTTTAGTATTCTGTGCGAGCACGACGCGCAAGCCTGGACGACGCCGGGCGCTCGTCGTTAAACGCGTGCTCATTTGCGCGGTACACGGCGGGAGTAACTAAGACCCTGGGTTTTCTGATGACGCCTCACACCGCACACATCACGGCCAGCAACAGCAGCTTTGCAGTTACAACAGGTAAAGCCGTTCCACTCAACGGAAAAGCTGTCGGAAGTGCAGAGCAGTGATTCGCCATAATGGGCTATAGCGCCGTTATCGGCTCACTGCTACCACCCAATGCAGTTCGAATTTCCCGCCTTCGCAGTGCTCGCGCGCCCCCTGCCTGAAAGTGACCAGCGGGAGTTCTGTTCTTTTTGTGCTTGCTTTTCCTCCTGCAGTGCCGGCGTTGCACTGCCACTTCTTTTAAAGACGATAGTCTTTCTTGGGCTACTTAAACCCAGAAATTTTGGTCTGTCTGTATGTCTGTATGTCTGTCTGTATGTTATGTATGAGGTATGTATGTATGTATGTATGTATGTATGTATGTATGTATGTATGTATGTATGTATGTATGTATGTATGTATGTCTGTCTGTCTGTCTGTCTGTCCGTCTGTCTGTCTGTGACTCGATTCAGCCACCCGGCCAAAGCAAAACAATGCCCTGCGCAATAGTCTTATATAGTCACAGCTAAATCTACCCGTCTATGTCCGGTGTAAGGTTCATACTTGTCAACATTGTTGAAGAAGAACAAGACATTACGCAAATATGAGACAACAAATCAATACAGAAGTAAATTTGCAGTGTTCCTTCATAAAAAAATCAAACATGCTTGACTTTTGCGAAATTAGATACTTCATCAACTGCAGAAAAAGAATTCACTCCGCCGTCGCCTGCTGTCGCCCGCGCCACTATAGCTTCTGGCGCCATTTTAAGAAATCAACCGGCAACAGTTACGCAATGTTCCACTAGATAGGTTCCACGTTCTGCTTGCAACGCACGTGGAGTAGGGAAACGCGGTTCTATAAACGTTGAAGTAAGGCGCCTCGATTCACGCGCGTCTTCGTACGGCAGCGTTCGCATCGAGACACCCGGTTTGGAACAGTGGAACGCGGGAAATTTAAAATGATTTAAGCAAACCTTTGGCGTCTTTACCTTGGGAGGAGCGCGACGCAAGAGGAACAGCATGAGAGGTGAGCGGGAAAGCGAAGGGAGGCATTTACTTGGTAAAAGCCGATAAAGACTATCGTCTTTTGACGACATTTGCAACGAAAGGAGCAGATACGCGGCCAATTTTTTTCGCTTACTATCGTAGAAACCAACCCAACGAGCGTTCCTAATTGAATGAACACGGGCGATGCCGGTTAATTTAGCATATTTCGCCTCAAATGTACCCACAGTTTTCTTTGCGCTTAAGAACGGGGAGGTGTATGACAAGCGCCAGCCGTTCACGTGTTTCGAGCGCTTATGACTATATCAACCGCTTGGCTTTCGACGAATCTGGGTTACGCCGCGACGACGGAACGCAGTGTTGGCTCTACTTGGGTCCAGCGAGCGAGGTACGACGACAAGGCGAGCCGCTAAAGTGCTGTGCACTTTATAAGCCAATTCGAGACTGCGTCTTTTACAATCCGCGGCCAATCCCAGACCCATAATCGGAGACCGCCGGTACCCTCTTGTGGATCATGATCTCTCTCCTTAGGAACAACAGTGACACGCGATTCAGCGGAATACATCTCTTTTAAGGAGGGCAGTGTCGCGTGTGTAGTAACGTGCAGTGGACTTTTCATCTGCCATATTTTCACCGTTTCCGTCGATTGGTGAATCCCTGGTGAATTACTCCCCTGACGGGCCGCGCGGCTCAGTTCAGGCGCTTACCCGCCGCGGTGGCTCAGTGGCTAAGGCGTTGCGCTGCTGAGCACGAGGTCGCGGGTTCGATTCCCGGCCGCGGCGGCCGCTTTTCTGATGGAGGCGAAAAGCAAAAACGCCCGTGTGTACGAGATTTCGGCGCACGTTAAAGATCCCCAGGTGGTCAAAATTAATCCGGAGCCCTCCACTACGGCGCGCCTCATCGCCTGCGTTGCGTCGGCGCGTTAAACCCCAACAATCAATCAATCAGTTCAGGCGCTTGAGAATTCTTCAAAACGTTGTTACGCGCGCTGCACGCAACTAGCGGTGACAGCGCGCGCAAAGGTACAAAGGGGGCTGCCGTTTTCTCGGCATGCATATACCTAGTCGTGCGCGTGTCGGCGTCGGCGACACCAATAGCGCGCTCGCCGGCGCCGTTTGTCTTATGTAACGAGCTCGCGCGCGACGGCGCGCATGCGTCGTTGGCCCGTGAAAGATTTACGACGAGCCGCCCGTCGTTGGAAACGGTGCGCGCAGTACCGGAGGTGTATTCATGCCCGAACGCTGCACGCGAACGGCGCCGGTGTCATCGCCTCCTCGCTGTTTTTTTTTTTTTTTTTTTTTTCCCCGAATGTATCTTTCAGCGGCGAATAGTTTCGCGTCGCGGTGGAGCGTTTCGCAACCTGTTGTTATACCGGTGTTCATCGGGTGCGGCGGAGAAGGAACTTCCATTTGCGCTCGGCGGTCGCCGCGACGTTTCTGCGAATTTAAATTACCCAAAGTGTTTACCCCTATGCGGGGCGGCCGTACATGCAGCATCCCCGTTGTGCGATGTTCGTGAAACGTAATGCGTAAAACGTAATGGGATGGCGCAGCTTGTGGAGGGTACACCAAGCGTTTGAGGTCTGTCGTCGCCCTTGCGCTCTGCGCGAGCACTTTCAAGCGGAGCAGGTAGAAGCAGTATGTCGGTAATTTCGTTTAGTTCACGAACTCGCGAAGACTGTTACAGTCGGCTGGTTAATGAACCCTTTTACGAGTAGTGATCTGCGCATGCGCGGGCTTCGGGTTCGCGATTCTTGGCAGGCGCATCCAGCAGAATTAAAAAAAGGGCGCCCCTCAGCTTTCTGCTTGGAGAGCGGCTAAGCTTTCTAGCGCTGCACATTTTTGTTTTAACACGACAGTGTTTTATTCCGGGATACACCAAGATTTGACTGACGTCATATCCGTAGCGGAAATGACGCCTGTACAACGAAGCAAGCGGCCTACGAAGGGTGCACCCCTGCACACAGCGTATTCTTGCGGGGCAGTAGTACCTTTAGTACTAAAGAGTACGTTATACTTAGCGTTGTTCGTCTTCCAGTTTTGTATTTAACACGACAGTGTTTTATGCCGGGATACACCAAGATTTCACTGACGTCATATTCGTCACGGAAATGACGCCTGTACACCTTTGCCGAAGCGAACTGCCAGCAGGACGTCGCTCGCCAAGCACACCCACAAGACAGCCGCCCACCCGAAAATCATGCTCTGCTGCAGATTTCGCTGCACATTTCACTTTCATGTCTTACCGGTTCCTATAACAGAGGAATCAACCACAGTTCTTATTTTTCCTTTTACAGCTACAGTGACCGCTACAGTGAAGCTTGAACATTACTTAGTTGTACTACAACTACTTAGTGGCGTCTTTCCCAATCCTACTTTCCATTCCCTACCCACAGGGCTTTATAGCCTCCTCCCTGAAATAAAGTCATTCATTCATTCATCCCTTTTTGACAGCTCGTGGTGGGTTCGTACGTGCACACAAAAAAAGGCTTTTTTTAAAAAAAGGGGCAGAGACGTTTGAGGCTGAACACACAGCGAGCACATGCCTGCTATTGAGGGATTAACGAAAATGAAAAAAAAAACGTAATGAAAAAGGGGCGCTATGACCACTCACTGCAGATTAGTCAAGGGAACGTGCGCCTGCTACCGCGACATTTATGTGAAACGTACGAGTGACAGGTAAGCGCGGGAGGTTCCGCAGGAGCAGAATATTTTGTGCACGAGTTCTCGGAAAGCCCGACTGTGTGGGGCGGGGGGCGTGCCTTACTGGAAACGGTAATGCACGCCCGCTCTGCTACTAAGGACGATGAAATACGGAAAGTACAGTGGAGAATTCAAAAGATAACAAAAAAACAGAGGCCAGACAGATAGAAACGAATAAATGGAGAGAAAAAATGGAAGCTAAAACGTCGTTAGAGATGTACAGGGCTGAGAAATTGGGCATCAGAAAGGGAAATTTTTACGATAATTCCCAGGGCAGTGCTTTGCTTTTTTGAGGCTAGAGCAGGATGTTTGCGAACTAAGAGCTTTGTGGGGAAGTATTAACAAAATGACGGGGTATGCGTGGTCTGCGGAAAAGAAGCAGAAACTGTGCGGCACATAGTGTTAGAATGCGAGGCTATCCATCCAAATCTACATGAGGGAAATATTGGGCTTCCAGAAGCCCTAGGATTTAAGGGTAGCAGAGAGGAAGTTAACTTCAAGGCTGTCGAGGCGACGGAAAGAAGATTAGAAAACTGGGGGACGAAAAGCAGAAAGGGGAATATTGCCTAGGACAGTTACCACCTGTAACAGGAAAAAAAAAAAAAGTATTTTGTGCCAAATAAGTTTTGTGTGCCTGCCCTAAGCAGCGTTAGTATTGAACCAGGAGTGGGAAACGTAGGTATATTAGTCCTTTTTGGTAACATGACACGGCATCACCCCGCTACAGAGGGGAAACTAATAGCAATCATCAATCATCATCATCATCATGCCATGTTTAGTTCGCCATTCTTGGCGCGAGGAGTACCGGTACTTGAAAAAGGTTCATTGAGGTTCGTGCAGTAATTAGAAAAAAAATCGTGTGTGGAATTTCCGACATCCTGTTTTTGTTTGGTTGCTACCGTATTGCCCGCACAAAATCGGACCCGTGGCTCGGGGCGTCGCAGCAGCTGCACCTTTATAGGGGGCCATGCCGAAGAAACGCAAGTTTGGTTCATTCGAAAAGATTGCCTCTTTAGAATCATACTGACAGCCACTTTCAAAACGTCACGCTTCGCTCAAATAAGCTACATAATTATGAAAAAAGGGAATGGCCATGCGACCCACTAGCTCGTTCCCCGCAACAGAACCTATGACATCATACGTGCACAGCTTTGCGATTGGCTGAGGGCCGCCAAAAGCAAACTCAAAATCAGTTCGCATGGCTTATAAGCGTGCTGACAGCTTATCGTGCTGCTTAAATTGTAACACATATTCATTGTGCAGTCAGTAATAATGGCTGCGGATAACAATGAAAGTTACGAAAATAATCTATGCATAGAAGTACCTGATGCGCATGGCTGTTGGTACTGAAGGGCGTCACTATGCCGTTTTAAGCTGCGACAGCAGCGGAGCTTTGGAGTTGTCTTACACGGCACTGGACGATTGGCGTAAGCGACGTTGTCATACGTGACCCTGTTTGTCGCGGATACCCCGTGTTTCACCAAAACGATTGCTTTCTACAGTAACAAAAACAAGGCAGGTGCAAATACGGTCAAAAATAAAGCAACGGCGGACAACAATCCGTGGCTGAGTATGGTAGCGCCATCTGGGAGGGTGACAGCAAGCAAGGCTAAAAAGTCGAATGACGCAGTGGAAGTTCATTTGAATAAGCGCATTTAGGACTTCACTGCTGACGTCGCGAAACGCACGATATGGTGGGAGAATCAAAATGTTGAAACAAATTGATTAATTTCTCAGGAATGACGGCATTGCTGCCGAGACATGTGCTGGGGGCGCCCCTAATATGCACGACATCTTTCGAAAAACAAACTTGTATTTTTTCTGCATGTCCCCTTTAACCTCTGACCAGAGTAGAGAGATTTGTACTGCAAAGCAGTATATGTCTAACACAACCCCCCCCTCCCATTAATTCCGGTGTCATCGATCTACTCGGCGCCGTTTTGGGGCTCCTCCTCCCACCGTTGGCAACCTCTTTCACTACTATTTTCTTCTCGCCTCCAACCGCCGCGGTGGCTCAGTGGCTAAGGCGTTTGCGCTGCTGAGCACGAGGTCGCGGGGTTCGATTCCCGGCCGCGGCGGCGCTTTTTTGATGGAGGCGAAAAGCAAACAAACGCCCGTGTGTACGAGAATTTCGGCGCACGTCAAAGATCCCCAGGTGGTCAAAATTAACCGGAGCCCTCCACTCGCGGCGCGCCTCATCGCCTGCGTTGCTGTCGCGCGCGTTAAACCACAATCAATCAATCCGTCTCGCCTCCACCGATGCCCCCTTGTACAGTTGCGCAGGCGGCAGCTAACGGCGATATGCGGCTATCAGATGATTACGAAAAATAAACTGAAGCACGGATTCGTTAAAAATGCACTGACGATTACTACAAATTGTGCGCAGCAGCGAGCTCAGTCTTCTCGGTCACGGCGATATCTACTGCGTCTAAGGAAGTGTTCGCGTGATCAGCGAACGTGCGACGGCATGCGCTACTCCGCTGCTACCTTGCAGTGCACCGCCGCCGCCGGCCAGCATGTTGCAAACGTGTTCGAATCTCCCGCGCAAATTTCCTGTGGCTCGCAAGGGAGCAGCGAGCATGTTGTTGCATATCGCGTTTGAACCTCCCGCGCAAACGTCAAGAAGTTTGGATTAGCGGAGAAAGGAATAGCGTCTGGGGAAAGTGTAGGGGGAGTGCGCTCCTTGGTGGCGACACATGAAACATGTGTGAAAGAAAGGCAGTGAGAGAGATGACGCGGTAGCCGCACATGTCGTACTCCACTTCACCCTTCGCTAGACGCTCCTCTCCGTTTTCTTTCTTTCGTCGCTGCTGCGCTCGCTCACTCGGTTACGCAGACACAAACAGACGCCGCTCCCGCGAAGCCCAGGTGACGGCTGCCAAAGGGCTGCCCCTAAAACGACTGAAACCCGCCGTCGCGGCGTATGTCACTTCTAAGCACGCGTACATGACCGGTTCCCGGTTTATGCGTGGGCAGTTTTGTAGTGAAAAATAGTGGTAGGGAGGAGGGGAGGCGTGCACGCGCAGCTATAGGTTTCATGCCCATACTGATGGATGGTATGTCTGCTGTGCTGGTACGAGATTTAAACGCGGACGTTAAACGGCCCAATGGGACCTGTCCGGAGTCCATAGTGGTAGAGCGGATTGGGTTCGTGTGTTAGGCTAAGTTCAGATTACCGACGCAAAACCCATATCGTGATCTATGAGCGTAAAAAATGCGATGTCACGCAGTTCGGTTAGCTGAGACGTGAAATAGCGTCACTCTTTAGGTCATTGCGTCAGTTGGGGCAACAGTCTGAACCCGGCCTTACACAAACAGTAAGATGCTTGCGACGCGGGAGGTACACAGGCAGTTCCATGTTCATCTGCAAGAACAAAGCTTGGATCCGTCAGAGGGTCATTCAGCTAATTGGCTAGGAAATATGCTCCATCGCAAATTACGACAAACGTGTTTTGTTTCGTGCGCTCCGTGGACTGCGTCCAGCTTTGCGGATCATCCTTCTTCACAGAGTGGAAAAGCACTAATTCTTTTGTTGGACGTGTGCACGCCCCAACCAATAGAGGAAGTGGCCATCCCAGGTTCGTAGTATCAAAAGAATGCATTTGCTGTGCAGAGTAACCACGAGGTTAAATATCTTCACCGGAAAGGACGTGAACAGTATACTATTCGGTGTGCCTTCAGCGTACGTGTAATGCCGCTTTCTTACAGTAACAACATGTTCGTAGCGTGTGTACATGCTCTGACGAGGCCCGTATAAAGTACGCCGGATGTCCAGCAGCGTATGCGACAAACTCTTTTCAGAACTTTAATGAGGTGCCACCACCAGTTCCGCCTTTTCTCTACGTATTCGTTCAATAGCACTGACGAAGGGAAACGCACGCGGTAGGGGGAAAAAAAAATGTCACGTAACCTTTCTAGCGGAAGCTTGGCGTAATCTAATGCGCTATTCAAGGATTCTCCAATTAATTCCGGCACTTGCGTTGTCTACAGCGCACTGGAGAGGTTGGGGAAGAGGGGTGTAGGAGGACATATTCGCTTGGGCTCTTGTTGATTCTCCGCTGCTCCTGACGGCCCTTCTATAGCTGTCCCGTTAACCCCTGCTTCGGAGCTTGCCGGTTTTATGGTTCCCTAAACTGTGCGTAATTGGATGCGAACTTTCCCGTGGCTTCGTGCGGGGCGCAGTTTTGCGGCTGCTGCTGCCCGCCGTCGAGCGCACTGGTCAGGTAGGTTTAGATTGAGCAACTATAGCAGTCGCGTCGGAGCAATGGGGGAAGAGCGGTGGGAGGGTGCTCTGCATGTCTGTGGGCTCTTTCAGTTATAGAGAGTAGCTGTAAAACGAAAAGCGTCGTTAGAAATAGGCGTCGTCTGGGTTATTTCGATCTCTCTCGGTTTGGGTACTTCCTCGAGTCGCGCGTGTTTTTTTCCTGTTTTTTTTTCTTGCTTAGTCTCTGTTCTCGACTGGGAACTTTGATGCCGTGGTTTATTGCTTAGTGTGAACGCAGTTGACTATTCGGAGTAGAGGGTAATTGCCGGAGAAGAACGGAAAAGCTATGCATACTCGGCGTTGTGAGTTTCATGTTCGGATCGAAACTGTTCCAGATCCGCGGACGTGTCCTATACAGTGCTTTGGAAAGCATTTGTGGGTGGCTGTTGGTTATATGCGTTGGGCTTCCTTTTCGATCTAATCTCTCTGTAGTTGAACGCGTAGGATCTGCTTTTTATCGCAGATGATGCAGCAGAAGAGTAATAAAACATGTGAGGCAGAAAAAAAAAAACTGATTGATTCCTCTGTCACAGAAATCGGTAAAACACGAAATTGAAATGTGAGCGAAATCTGCAGGTGAGCATGATTTGCAGGTCAGCGGCTGTCTTGTGGGTGGGCTTGGCGAGCGGCGTCCTGTTGGCCTGTCGCTTCGGCAAAGGTGTACTGGCATCATTTCCGTAACGGATATGACGTCAGTGAAATCTTGGTGCATCCCGGCTAAAGCACTTTCGTGCTAAAATAGAAAACCCGAAAACCAACAACCCTATGTATAACGTACTCTTTAGTACTAAAGGTTGCTTCCCCGCAAGAAGACTTGATGTGCAGAGGTGCACCCTTTACAGGCCTCTTGCTTCGTTTCACTGGCGTAATTTCCGTGACAGATATGACGTCAGTGAAATCTTGGTGTATCCTGGCATAAAACACTTTCGTGTTAAAAAGAAACATGCACTTTGGTGCGTAGTACAAAAAAGTTATGTGTTGCATGGGAGAACAAGCTTCACCGTAATGTTCATGAGCGACCCTGTGCTGATGCCGTCCCGTTTTGAGAATTTTGCCCGCCAAAGAGAATCGAGAATTTCCCCTTCAGTACCTCCGCAACCTCTTGGCTTAAGTTGGCTTGGCCTGGCTTAAGACTTTGGAAAGTTTGTTGGTTTATACTTTGTGACTGTGTGGTCGGCGCTGGTTTAGGGGCGTCAACGCGACGTTGGAGGCAGCGTGGCTGGCGGGGAGCCATTTCTTTTCGCACCGGGTTCACACGAGACGCATTGCAACGCTTCATATTTGTTGCTCGCCCGAATGGGTGCAAAAAGCTTCCTTTAACTATGCCGGCGTTCCCAAACCTGATAACCGCGCGAGAAATGTGTCTCACACCGGTACACGCATTGGAGCCTTTATTTGCAACAAATTGTCCATTTTTATATCTATTCTTCTAGTTCGCTTCCGGCCAAGCTAATTTATTCAGCTTTTCTCCGCGTACCTTAGCATATTGAATTTAGTTCCCGAGTCGATTCGTGGTACAAGCAGTATTGTTGTCTTACAACGTTGGAACAACACCTGTCTTAGGCCAATCTTTTCGGTGAATGTAGCAATGTAACGTTATGTAGTTTCTAATGTAACGTTATGTCTGTGATACTTTTCTTGTGCGCGTTATGCTTACCCTTTTCTTTAGCGCTGTTCCTTGTATTTTTTGCGTGCTGCCTTGCGTATTATGCGCGCTGCCGTGCGTATTATTATACCAACCAATCGACCATACAATCAATGAATGAATGAATGAATCAATCAATCAATCAATCAATCAATCAATCAATCAATCAATCAATCAATCAATCAATCAATCAATCAATCAATCAATCAATCAGTCGATCATCGCTTTCTTTGGCTCACGTCGATATGCCGGTTGCGAAGAGGGCTAAACTGCCGTAAGGTTTCATTATTTCTCCTCCTCTTTGCAGCCTCGTCGTTTCGTCGTTTGACGAATTTCCATGATGATTGATTGATTGATTGATTGATTGTAGGGTTTAACGCACCGACGCAACGCAGTCGATGAGGCGCGCCGTAGTGGAGGGCTCCGGAGTAATTTTGACCACCTGGGGATCTTTAACGTGCGCCGAAATCGCGCCTACACGGGCATTTTAGCTTTTCACCTCCATCAGAAAAGCAGCCGCCACGGCCTGGAATCGAATCCGCGTCCTCGTGCTCGGCAGCACAACAACTTGGCCACTGAGCCACCGCGGGGGGTGGCCCGCATAATTGTGAAATCAATGCTATGGTAGACGACGCTCCCAATTCTGGCCGTCTCCAAACTGTAGGCGTTCAGGTGATGTCTGCCTCCTCCTTTCTCACCTGTCGAATGGAGCGAGATGTCGAGTCGTACTTACCTTGGCTAACATGAACACGTGCGTGGTCTTCCCCGCTCTCTAAGTTGAGGGGTGTATTCGGTATTTCGCTACTATCCTTAGCAGCGGTGGTGATAAAGGTTGCGTTACGACGTGTGTGGCGAGAAATTTTCGCCTGTAGTCTAATGGGGACAATACATCACCGTTTTCGTTGCAACGCAATAGCTGCTTTAAATTATTTTGAGACTCCCTGTACTACGCCGCCCCTAGATGCCAGATCACTGTTTTGGTGCGCTAAGTGCAACTTTCTTCGATGACGTTGACATCGGAAGTATTTTCTAGTTTGATCCTTTTATCCATTCTGTTTAGTCTTTTGCGGGGATGCCGATGTTTTCGCAACAAGTATATCAAAACGAAGAAGGCTGTATTTCTAATTAAGTGCGTCGAGCTAATGAAGCTCAGTTTGCTGCCGCGCGGAGTTGGCGGACTTCCAGCGAAGAAGATAAAATATCGATGAGTTATAACGGTTGGAGGCTTGGTGTAAGAAAACCCTTCGGTAGCCGGGAAAAATGGGGGCGTCTAGAGGGTACTGTGTTAAGCGTACGTCAACCCCCATTTTGCAATTAAGCTGTTTGATAGCGTTACTCCTTCTGTTTGCACACGTGACCTGCGCTTTTGAAAAAGCCTGGGTGCACATATGATACACTTTCCTTCCCATAACGTTCCTACTACCCGTTTGTGTTGCTGTCATTTCCAGCCTTGTTTTTTGCGACCTCTGCCTTCGACTATTTTGCATCCTGTCTCGTGTTTCCGTGGACGTCGACGCTCTTGCACACTCGAGAGTGGTGATTTCCTGTTCGGGTTTAAGCAATAGTCGAAGACGACAAGGCGGCTGTAAGGGAATCGCAAATCAGCTTGTTTGCTTAACGCCGCCTAGGGAACAATGATTAAAAAGTTGGAGTCTGTTGGCCCTTGGTTGATTTTTTAAAGTTTGTTGCACTTTAGGGGCTCGCCTTGTCGTTGTAGCTCGTTTGCTGGACCCAAGTAGAGGCAAACGGCGTTCCGTCGTCGGGCTGTCGTCGCGGCGTCCCACAGAGGCTTCGAAAGCCAAGCGGTTTATATCATAGAGTTTCTCACTCTATGGTTTATATAGTCATAAGTGTTCGAAACTCGTGAACCGCTGGCGCTTGTCATACATCCCCTCCTTGTTTAGCACAAAGAAAACTGCGGGTACATTTGAGGCAAAATATACGTAATTAACCGGCAGCGCCCGCGTTAATTTAGTTAGGAACGCTCCTCGGGTTGCTTTTTACGATAGAAAGAGAAAAAAAGTGGCAGTGCACGCTGGCACGTGCGGGAGGAAAAGCGAGTACAAACAGAACAGAAATCCCGCTGACGCAGTTTCTGGCAGGGGGCGCGCGAGCACTGCTATGGCGGGAAATTTGAAATCCTTTGGACAAACCTCCGTTGAATTTATCAGGAGAGGAATGAGACAGGGTGGCGAACAGCGTGATGGGTGGTAAGGATTGGCGGATGACGGCGCCACAGCCTCACTGGCGAATCACTGCTCCGCACTTCCGGCAGCTTTCACATTGAAAGGAACGGCTTTAATTCTTATAAGTGCAGAGCTCTTTAGGGGCTCGCCTTGTGGTCGTAGCTCGTTCGTTGTCACAATATCTAGCGACTGCCGGAATCAGGCGGCACAGCGAGATAACGGATCCGAGTAGAGCCCCACGCCATTACGGCGTAACGGACCCGAACAGAGTTTTGGAAAAAAGGCGGTTTATATAGCCATCACTGTTCGAAACTCCTGAACCGCTGGCGTTTGTCATACATCTCCGCGTTGTTTGGCGCAAAGAAAATTCCCGCGCCTTCCCGCGAGGGGAACACGAGTAAATGCAGAGAATTGGGGCCTCAGTACTGGTTGAAGGCAGTGTCGCTTCCATCGCTTCTTCCGTGATGCTGGTGTAGCAGACACGAGTAAACGTGGGGGCGAGCGTCAACCAAGGAAGGAAGGAGCAACGCAGTGACTGAAGCACGAGCGACCGCTAGACGCTTTATATTTGCAGCGCGCGCAGTAGAGGGAGAGCAGTACGGGGGGGAGAGCGCGCATGCGCAAGCAGCGCGCGCCCTTCCACGCCCCACCGCGCTGCTATCACGCACCTGTTACGCCGAGACCGCGACGGAGCGAACGGGCTGACTACGACGCATGCGCGCGCCAGCTGCTGTTGAGAGAGAGGAGGGAAGGAGGAGAGGCGCACCTGCTGCGGACGCGGAGCTGTTGACACCGTCCGACGCAGGAAGAGGCGAGCCTAAGAAATGCTCTGCATTTAAAAACTGCAGGTACATTGAGGCAAAATCTGTGTGTATAACTGGCAGGCTCCGAGTCCATTTAGTTGGGAACGACCGTTGGGTCGGTTGAAGCCGCCAAAAACGCCGCGTTCCAAACTGCGCACTAAGGCGCCGGCACGTGCGGAATGAAAGCAAGCACACAAAGAACAGATCTGTTGCTCGCGCTGTTCCAGGCAGGGGGCGCGCGAGCACTGCGAAGGCGGGAAATTTGAATTGCATTGGACAGACCTCCGTTGAATTCATCAATAGAGGAGTGAGACAGGGAGGGGAAGTGTGTGAGCGGTGGTTGAAATGAGCGGGAAACGGTGCCACGGCCTCCCTGGCGAATCAAGCTCTCGTATTCATGCGCTGGACCTGCATCTTCAGCGTCCTCTTCCGTTAGGCCTCCCACAGACTGATGCAACCGTTCTTTGCCGTCTCTGGCTTGGAGTCGCCTTCACAAATGCTTACTCCCGTTTGATTGGAACGGCAGACAGTGAGGCGTGTGAAGTCTGTGACACACCGGAGACCACACTCCATCTTCTATGCGAGTGTCCGCGTTTTTAACCGGCAAGAAGGCAACTCTCCTCAACTTTACGGAAGCTCGATTCTCGGCGGCCGTTCTCTGGGGAGAAAATCCTGGGCCACTGGCCTTCTCCGTCATCTACGCACAAGGCGACAAAACAGCTCCTGTGCTTCCTCAAAATAACGAACTTTCACAGAAGACTGTAGAACAAAAGACTGTGACGTCAATGAACTGTATCGTCTATAGTGTCATAACGCTGGCCACACCTCTTTACGCTCTGTCCTTACCTTCCCCTTCTTTCACTGTTTTCATCTTTTTTTTATTATTGTTTCCCATCCCCACGTGCAGGGTAGCAAACGAGGCCACATCCCGGTTGACATTCCTGCCTTTCCTTTACTTTTAGTCCTTCCTTCCTTCGTGCTCTGCACTTCCGACAGCTTTTACGTTGAGTGGAACTGCTTTAATTTTTTTTTCTCTGTGTGTGTTGTAGAAGCTCGCTACACTGACGCTGTTTAGAGCGCAGAGTTGTGACGTTAGCGTGATAATTCCTCCGCCGATGTCGTGAACACGCCACGGCTTAGGGAAGCATGAAGTTGTTTATTGAAGCCGAGGCACCGGTTAGCTCTACTAAAGTTAAAAGTATCTTGGCAACAAATACCACGAATAAAATAATAAAGTGTCTTTCAATGGTCTACCTCGACCAGATTTAGGGGACACCCCAGGATGGAGTAAGTTCCAGCAAGAGAAAGTTGCCGTACGGCTGCATTCAGGTGGATGCGAAACTTTCCTTTGCTGAATGGTGTACCTAGTCGTGCAGCCGTTATGGCACGGCGTTTAACGGAAAACGTACTGGGCGTCTCTCGTTTCAAGTCCTAGCGGCGTAGCATTACGAACACTGATTGGGAACGAGACATGGACGTATTGCTGTGAGCGGAAAATGGCCCCTCGAGGGGGGCGAAGACCCGTACGAGGGGGATTGGTGATCCGGATATGGTGTCCGTACTTTCAAACAACGCAGGTGTCCTTGACGACGTGCGGCGTTTCTTGGAGGAAGTTTGCCTGGAGGCTCAAAGGTGAGTTGCGTGTTTTTTTATGAATTATTTCTTTTAAGTACCGCACTGATTTCACCCCTTCGGCGTCCTTTTTGTTGCCGTAAAAGAAGCAAGCGGGCTGCCTCTCTCGCTGTACGGTTTCGACACCGTGAAGTAGCTGTCACCTGCCTAGGTGAACCGTCAGGTAACAAAATTCTCTGCTAACGAAGAAGTATGTTTGATTACAAGAAAACGTTGCATGTTGCCGTGGCGAGTCAAATAACAAGAATGCGCACTCACGCGCACAAGCATGCGATAACATAACGTGTGCAATCAGGGACGAAGCCCCTCAGGGGCTCAGGCTGTCGTCGTGTCTCATGTCATCGTAATCTCATGTCGGAGTAGTTTCATGTAGTCACGGTACTAAACCACCGGGACACTCGGTTTCCAACGCCTCGCTCTAGAACGTAACGCGTACTGAAAGAGCACACCGGGGGCCGAATTCTGTAAAACGACGGGGCGTCGCTTTGAAACGACGGGGTAGCGCCTTGCAAATGCATGTGTTCCGGGGTTGGGGCCGTCGCTTTGAGGGGCGAGAAAGCGGCAAAACGGCACTTCGGCGCATCGTCAGCAGGGTCCAAAGTGCCAAACAAAACGACGGGGGGCAGCGCGTGTCGCTTTGGGCCCTGCTGGCGATGCGCCGAAGTGCCGTTTTGCCACTTTCTCGCCCCTCAAAGCGACTGCCCCAACCCGGAACACGTGCATTTGCAAGGCGCTACCCCGTTGTTTCAAAGCGACGCCCCGTCGTTTTACAGAATTCGGCCCCGGACACTCGTTTTCCAACGCCTCGCGCTAGAACGCTGGATGCTTCAAAGACCCCAGGTTTCACGTAGGTGAAGATGACCGGGGATTTTTTTCACGGCATTTCATTTTCTTTGCGACAGCATTGAAGGAGTATTACATAAAGGATGCGTATGCGTACAAATAAAATGATAGTCATATTTTATTACAGTGCAGAATAATTGGTTACGGTATTCAAAACATTGTTTTTGAGAATTTCACCGGGAAGTTTGCTTTTTCCCCTTTCTTTAAATGGGTCATGCGGACAAAATACACTTCTTGTAGTCGAAAGAAAAATGAGTCAATCTGGGTTAAAATTTTGATTCTCCCGCCAAATCGTGTGTTTTCGGGAACGTGAGCAATGAAAACGAATTTCCAGTGCGTTATTCGGCTCTGCAGCCTTGCTTGCCGTCAGTCCTCCCAGATGGCGACGCTACCACACTCATCCACGGACTGTTGTCCGCCGTTTCTTTGTTTTTGAACGTATTTGCACCTGGCTTGTTTTTGTGACTGTAGAAAATAATCGTTTCGTGAAACGTGGGGTATCCTCGACAAACAGGGTCACGCAAGCCAACGTCGCTTACGCCAATCGGCCAGTGTCGTGCAAGACAACTTGGAAGCGGCGGACTGCAGTGGAGGTAGAACAAGCATAGTGCGTCCAGTACCAACAGCAGTGCGCATCGGTACTTATATGCTTAAGTGTATGTTCATAACTTTGTTTACCCCACCATTCTTACTGCTGTCGAATGATTATTTAAGCGGAAATATCTCGCTGGGTAAGCTTGTAAGCTGTGCCCGATTTGCGTTTGCTTTGGCCGGCCTCAGCCAATCGCGCAGCTGGGCGCATATGACGTCATAGGTTCTGTTGCGGGAAATGAGCTAGTGGGTCGCATGGCCATTCCCTTTTTCCCTAATTATGTAGTTTATTTGAGCGAAGTGTGCGTTAAAAGTGGTGTCAGTATGATTCTAACGACGCAATATTTCGGATAAACCATACTTCTGCTTTGTCTGCATCACCCCGTTAGGGTGCCTTGCTCGGTATGCTTAACGTCTAGCTCATTTTGCAGTGCTTGTGTTCTTCGGTCAGCATGTGCTGAACCCTT
Organism: Haemaphysalis longicornis; assembly: GCA_013339765.2. Lineage (NCBI taxonomy): Eukaryota > Metazoa > Arthropoda > Arachnida > Ixodida > Ixodidae > Haemaphysalis > Haemaphysalis longicornis. Next base: position 35,855,013 of record CM023449.1, on the reverse strand, counting down.
AGTTGGCTGAATTTCTTGACACTGACCCTCAGCGACGATCTTGGCGGTGTTTCGCAAAAAAGAGTTTGTCTGTGCCGTTATTTTTCTCGCCGTCCGCACCGAACGCGAAAGCGCAAGTGGCGCGCGCTATTAAGAAAGGCAGCGCCGCTGGAGAGAAATGCTCCATCCGCAGGGAGGAACCGGAAGACGTGGCCATTTCCGAGGCGGACCAAATGTGCCATCCAGACCTGGTGGCCAGCAGCCAAGACGAGTCCGAGATGGACTTCGTCCTCATGACGGACTCGCCCCATGGTAGTGCCGGCCAGCGTGAGTTTATCGTGTTGTCCCCCCGTGTTTTGTCACCGCGTCTTCGTTCACCGCGAAAAAATTTACACCCTAATGAAATGTTTAAATCGCTGTCTATAACTCCTACTCTTACACCCTTGCAAAAAAACCAGAAGAAAACACAGTTTAGGGTGTTTTGTCGTTTCTAACACCCTTACACCCTAACAAAACACAAGAATACGCCATTTTAATGGGTGTTTTTAGTTAATTAAGCCCTTTCAAAGGGCGTTTTTATTTGCTTTTCGATGGGGTGTAAGGGTGTCAATTATAGACGCAAAGGTTGTAGGTAATTTTACAGCGTAGTAGCCGTGGCTCTGGTTTACGGACCGCCGATGCCGCCGGGCTCGGGGACCTGGGCGCGCTCGGGGACCTGGGCGCGCCGGGGACCTACGACGGCAACCAACTGAATGGTGGAACGTGTTAAGGAAACACAGAAATTTGTAAAGAACTTAGCATTTATTGGTTGATTGCAGTGCTGTTAATACAAATAAACCACCACCCGCGGCAGCAGGAGTTGCTTACTAACGCGGAAAATGCCAATAAAAGCGTGGAGAGTGGGTCCTTCCACCACCTACATTTTTCAGTACTACGGTTCGTGACGACACAAATTGCGAACGAAGAAACATGATTGTCGGAGCTCATTTCAGTCGCTTTACGTGTGTAAAAACATGAACGTATAGCCGTCTAAGTGTTGCTTGCAATGTTGGGGAGTACAGGTGTATGAAGAAAAACTTGCTACTGGGTTTCTATTTTATAGTGGCTATTAAATGACAAGTGACGGAACAAGCCGTCACTAGATATAGGTCACAACACATCAGGTCACAGGACATGTTTATCACTGCCCCGCATCGAGGAATTGCGCCGATTCCCCGATAGCAGTTTGAGTGTCCAACAGCATTTCGACAGTTGACAGCAAGTTGACAGGATTAGCGGTGTCAGCGCAGTCTTCTATCGGTTCTTTTTTTTTTTTTTGGTGCCAACAGTGGCAGAGCTTAGATGAAGGGTACAAGAAAGCCGAGAGCAGGACGGCTGATACCGCGAAATTTAAAATTATTTACCGGGCCGTCATCCTTCTTTTTCCCCCGCTTCTCTCTCCCTCTCTGAATCTTAACGCTAATTCTCCCCCGCTCCCACATTTAATTATTTCCGGCTGCTTCAGTTTCTTTCCTCATATCTTTTAGAAAGCTTAATAGGACTAAGTGTGAAACCGAGAATGGAAGCGAGTGATGAAGAATAGAGAAACAAAATATTGGAGGGCGCGCGGAGAGATGTTTTCGAGAGCCTATGCCCAGTCAACCGTTGCGCGGCCGAAGTCCCGGCGCTGTGCGGAACGTGTCTCGAGACGAGACGTTTTTAATTAGGCGAGACGTCGTCCAGGGCGGATTTTTACGGCTGCCTGGCTTTCTCCCGGAAGCCGCCGCAGCACTCGGCGCCGTATTCGCGCGCAGGCGGCCTAACGACGCGTAATGCGCGCTGGCTGCCACAGCGCACGCCAACTTATTAAGCCTAAAGAAAAGTGCGTCCAGCGTATACTGGGTCATCATTCGTCGGTAAGACGGGCTAATTTCGGTGGCCGAGATGGAGTACGCCTGCCAGCAGCTTGGGTACACGGTAAAATGACCTACAGTCATACGTTATAAATTGATTTACACCCTTTCTGTCTATAACTAGCACCCTTACTCCCTATCTAAAATCAAAGAAAAACACCCTTCCAAAGGATGTAATTAACAGTTAAGACTCTTTTAAATGGTGGATTACGCCGTTTTTACTAGGATATAAAGGTGTTATAAACGAAAAAAACAACCTTTAGGGACTTTTCCTCTGCCTTTTTTGCTACGGTGTAAGGGTGTTTGAAAGGGTGTAAATCCTTTCGCGGTCTAAGGATGATTTTTCTATAGCTAGCACGTTACGCTCTATCAAAAAAAAAACACCCTTAGAAAGGATGTAATTGACAGTAAAATATCATTTAAAAAGCTGAGCACGAGGTTGCGGGTTCGATTCTCGGCCGCGGCGGCCGCTTTGCTAATTGAGGCGAAAAGCAAAAACGCCCGTTTACACGAGATTTCGGCGCACGTTAAAGATTCCCAGGTGGTCAAAATTAATCCAGAGCCCTCCACTACGGCGCACCTCATCGCCTGCATTCCGTCGACGCGTTAAAACCTACAATCAATCAATCAAATCCTTTAAAAAAAGGTGTGTACCTGTGTTTTTACTAGGACTTTAAGGTGTTATAAACGAAAAAAAAACACTCTTAAGGGGGTTTTCCCATTAATTTTTTTGCTCAAGTGTAAGGGTGTCTGTTATAGACGATGATTTACACCCTTAAAGGAGTACTGACACGAAATTTCAAAGCTGAGATAACTATGTAAAACGCTTCCGTTTCATCAGGAGATATCTCCCAGCAAATTTCAACAGCAACCGTTCAGCGAAACATATTTAAAATTCATTTTAATCTTCGCCCGCACGAGGAAACCCAGAGCGGGCCGACGTGACATCATCTGCTACGTGCCCCAAACTGACGACGTCGGGGCTCCCGTGACGAAGCCGACGCGCTGGCTGTGGTTGGCGCGCGCTGCTCGGGCGTGTGTACACGTCATGGTTTTGGGACTGACGTCATGCTGCCCGGGCCTGTGGGGACGGCGAAGACCTCGGCCGGTCTGGGCGCGCGCGTGCGCTCGCTCGCGCGCGCTTCCAGAGAGGCAGCGATACGGCAAGAATGGTGACGCCATGTCATACATGCTGTCATGGCGGCCGCTCGGCGTTTTTTTGTCGAAACCGAAACTGGCACGAATAAACGACGCCGTAAATGAATGTTTACGCTGCGCTCGACCGTCTAATCTGTAATTCTATGATTAGTGGGCTGGTAGGCACGCATAGCAGCGAAAAAAACGTAACATAAAAATTTCGTGTCAGTACTCCTTTAAGGGTGTACACCCCTAAGCGTGTAAAATGATTTACACCCTTAAGGCTGTCAGTCATTTTATGGTGTAAAGGCCCGTTCACACTTGCGATGAAGCTACGCGACAAAGCGACGAAGGCGAAAGCGATCGCCACCCTTGCTGTTCACACTTGCACGCGACATCGAGCGACGGGCGACGACTATTTTTTGCTTTTCTTGTTATTGTCTCGCGCTCGGAGTGAGACTTCACGGGAGCCACGGGAGCTTCGCCGCTTGTGGAGACACAGCATCCGGGTGCTTTGTCAGGATATGACGTCAGGAAGTCTCGCCTCCTGCTTCCGCTTCAAAAGCGACGGCGCGACGGAGGCAAAAAAAATTGGTCGAGACCGATCGCTCTCGTCGCGCGACGAAAGCGATGCCAGGCGACGAAAGCGACAGAAATTTCCGTCGCTTTCGTCGCTTTCGCTCGCTTTCGTCGCAAGTGTGAACGGGCCTTAAGGGTTTTTCTATAGGTAGCACCCTTACACCATAGCAAAAACGCCGGGGAACCTATTTTTTGGGGTGTTTTGTCGTTTATAGCGCCCTTTTTCTTGAGTTTCTGCTAGGGTATAAGGCTGTTAGCTGTAGAAAAAAGTAGCCCTTGAAGGTGCAAGTCATTGTACAGTGTTTAGGTGCATGTGGTAAGATGATACAGTAAGATTATTTACACCCTCAAGCAAAATGTTCAGTGTCTATAACTAACACCCTTTACCCTTATTCATTATTAACACCCTTAAACACAAACAAAAAAAGCATAAGAAAAGCACCCTTTTCAAAGGTGTCATAGACAACAGAACGTCCTGTAAAATGCTGTTGTTTGTGCTTTTGCTAGTGTGTAAGCGTATTAGTTATAGACAGTGAAAAAATCCTTTTAGGCGTGTAAATCCTCTTTACGGGGTAGTTTTCGGCGATAATGAGTTGACAGCTTAGCGATACGGCGTGCTAATCTAATCGGTGTTGGCTCGGGAGCTGCGCCCGTAGCTGGGCAAAAGCGCTCGGACCTTTGCCGACGTGGCCGCCTATTTCCGGCTGCCCCTGAGTTATCGACTTCTCCTTTTGGCTTCGAGGCACGAAGTCCCAGGTTTGTCTGTTTTGTTTCGCTGCTCCGGTAAAAGCGACAGAGCGAAGATGTGCAGCGCAAAGTTAAAAGCGGATTCGGAGAATCGGGAAGCAGGAAGATAATGCGATGACTGGTCCGGCCGAAGTAGGAACGAGATTTCGGAATTGAAAAAAAAAAATAGAATGTGGGTTATGACCGAAAAAAGAGACGTCGGGAAGAGAGAGAGGGAGAGAGAGGCGTAAGGGCAAGTGAGGAATGTTAAAGGAGTACTGACACGAAAGTGTTATCTTCCTTTTTAATTGATTTGATCAATGCTTAACGGCCTGGGGAACCCGAAACAGCACGTGAAATACTTGAGCGCGCGATAATTCATTAGATTGAACTGCCTGAAAATCGTCAGTTTTGGTTTCCCGCGCGTCCAGCCCGGAGGGCGCGTGTGACAGAATCACGGAATGACCTCACCGTTTCGTGCGGACGTCAAAACAGCTCAAAGGCTGGATGAGGCGTTGTTTCGAACGCTCCGCCGCCGGAGCTGAGCGGATGAGCTGCCTGACGGCGTTAGGCCTAGCTCGCGGCGGAAATTTGATGACCGCTTTCAATAAAAGGCTTGGTGGCGGCTTCTGTTGCGATTCTGGACTTTATTATCGGCTCCTTTCCCCCGTGTGGAACTTTATTTTTGGCAAGCATGTCTTTCTGGGCAGCGGTTATGCCTGTAGCTCTGGCTACATGTATCGCTTCGTGACCGCTCCAGCGCCCAATCGCCGCTCGCCGGGTCGCGCGTGTGAAGTGACGTCACGTGTTTCTGACGAGCGTTGGAGGCAGACGGCTACGTCATGTCTTTTCCCTCTCACGGAGTGATGATGTCACGATGGTGTACATTTACTCCGCACCACTCCGCGGGCTGTTCCGTCGGCGCGATAAATCAGATCAAATTGAAGTATGTTCCACGCGTCGCAGTCCGCTCATATTTAAGCCAGGGTATTCTGTTGAGTAAAGGAAGCGAACTGTGTAATGATATTGACACTAAAAATTGGTGCCAGTACCCTTTAAGAAAGCCTCCAGGTGGGAAACAGCTGAGGCAAATCCGAAGAAAGGAGCCGAGGATCCAAACAATGGATGATCGAAAGCAGGCTAAACGAAGGTAGGTAAGAAAAAGCCAATAAGAAAACGGAAGAATGAGTGTGCTTCATCCACTGCGCTATATAAAAACGGCGGCTGACGATGCCCTGAAAAGAAAAAAGTTGAGGAGGCAAGGGAAGTTCTTGTCGTGGATAAATTAGACCCGATACCAATTTGGCTGCGTCGGCGTGAAGTCCCTTCTTGGAGGTGACGTCGTGTGCTCGGGCGCCACCTGTGCTCTGAAAAGGTGACCGTGCGAGTTCGGGGCATTTAATCGCCTTACGCGTAACGAAGTTGGAGGACGGCGGCTGCGCGTCCTCACTCCTCTCTCTGGGAAAGGGAGGTAGAGGGGGAAGCGGGGGGGTGGTAACGAAATTACTGCCCTTTACTTTATAATTGAATCCGATTGTCCGGGGTGCTGATTGAAGCAGGCCGTAAGGGACAGCGGCTGATCAAGGCGTTCCTTTGTCTCTTTGCCTCTTTTTGTCCGTACCTGTTGACATTTTCTGAACCGCTGGAACAAGCTTGGACCCTAAATTTAGATGGATTGGTTCGAGTTACCACGCTGATTTGTATATTTAGGGAGGCATAGCTGGGGAGGTATAGTTAGGGAGTTATAGTAATGCCGCAAACCATGCATTGGGTTTGTTCATGTTTTGTTTTTGCCGACCAGCTGCACCGGGATGGGTTATCTGTGTTATCCGTGGGCTAAGTGAAGTTCTTGTTCTATTCTTTATTCCGCACGTGTTATCTCCTTTGATAGGAAGAGTGTTTCGAACCAACGTCACCAGCCTAGAAGGATCTTATTTGATTTACAGTGTTCGCGATGTAATTCGACGGCTCGAGAAACACCCGCGCCGAGAGATAAATAACCGCAGAGCAGACGCTGCGGTATTCGATTCGCCGACACCAGTCTGCGCACGTCACTTTGTTGACTGCTCTATCGCCGCCTGTGTATTCGTTGATTTGTTAGGGGAGCAGAGGTTCGCTCCAATCAACCTGTTTTACCTTCAAGTCAACTGCGTCGTCTTTGGCTACCTTACAGTATGTTAGGGAGCAGGCTGGTTGGTTTGTACGGAGAAAAAAAAAATAGGAGGGCTCTGGTCGCGGCCATAGAGTTTCACACTAATATATATTACAGGGAAGGGAAATCTGGCGCCACTGTCTTGTCGAGCCCTGCTTCAGCTAGCCTTCCTTCATGTACCTAAACGCCATGTTCCACTTGTATTTGGCATGGCTCATGAAGAGGCTGACTAGAGCTTTAAAAGAAAGGAAGTTTTATTGCAAAAGGTTATTTAAATGCGGTGAATTATTATAAAGATTAAGTTCCAATAAGATTTATTTGCGAGGATTTTTTGAAAATTTAATGCAGCACTTGTGAAAATGAAAAAAATAATGTTACATTCGTTGTTCCTTTTGGCTTCAAGAGCAAAAAAAAAAAGCCATGTCGGTAGCCAAGTCGAGTAAACGAGGAACGCCGCTCGCCGCTATGGCGGTGCCCACGACGTAACGCGACTGCAGTGAGACAGATTTCCCTTCGCTATATATTGGTATGAAACTGTATGGTCGTGCCAAAGGAGGAGGCTACACACTCACAGTGCTGTCTACCAACGAAATGGCTTATTCGTTTGAAAGGAATATGAATTGAGGGCCTACTCCGCGATAACACCAAAAACCACGAGAAGATACGCTAAGCCTACAAAAAAAAACATTTATGCCATTGTTAGTGTTTTTACCTGTCCGCTCTGTAAAGTTAAAAAGTCAAGCTCTAACAAATGCGATATTTTATGGAGACAGTTTTACATATGGGGTGCTCACGTAATTAGGGCCACCACTGTGTATTGAATAGGCATCTAGGAGCTCATGCGTGAGATGGTTTCTGTAACGCTTGATAACTGGGCACTGCTTGAATTCTGGACATTTGCGAGGTGACACGTGTGAAATCGGCAAGCTGCTGCATCCAACTCTCGAATATTGGACGCGCAATACGTAAGTCTCGAACGCGTTGAACAGCTTGGCGCTACATTTGGTCAGCCATGGAAGGTAGGAATCGGATAGGCTAAGTCGGTTGGGCGTTCAGCGAAAGGTCTCGCGTTGTTTTTGCCGCACCTAGTGCAGCGGGGCGCGTCATCGCACACTCGGGTGCACGCCTTTTTGAATTTATTTGGAGCCGGGCAAACCAGGCCCAGTGCAATCTTGTCCTACAAACTTCCCAAGCTTGTGGTCGAAGTAGAAGAAACGTGCATTTGTTGTCGAGGGTTGCAGTTGACCATGGTGGCCGCCATTTTGGTGGCGACCGCGGCCGCCCAGGCGCCCAGTGAAGCTTAAGTCTGGGCAGCTCAATGCCTCCTCCCACTGCTAACACGAGGTTATTTTAAGTGGAGAGAACTGTAGGGACTCGACTTGTCGTAGCTTGCTCGCTGGACACAAGTAAACCCCACGGCGCACCGTCGTAGCGGAGTCACGCCGTATCGGCGTCCCACAGAGGCTTCGAAAGCCATGCGGTTTATGTAGTCCTAACCGCACCGCATTTTAACCGTGATTTAACCGCACCGCCCGCCTTCATTTAGTTAGGAACGCTCCTTGGGTTGACTTTTTACGATAGTGAGTGAAAAAAAGTGGCAGTGCAACGCCGGCACGTGCGGGATGAAAAGCAAACACAGAAAGAACAGAACTCCCGCTAGAGAAGTTTCAGGCAGATGGCGCGCGAGCACTGCGAAGGCGGGAAATTCGAATTGCATTAGAGGAACCTCCGTTGAATTCATCAGGGGATGAGTGATACAGGGCGGCGAAGAGCGTGATGTATGGCAGCAGTGAGCGGATAACGGCGTCAGAGCCCATTATGGCGATTTAACACAATTGAAAGTTGGGCGAGTTGGTGATACATCTTGGGAAAAGGCGCGAAAAACGACTACACGTAGAAAAGAACACACGACGGCGTCCTGTGTTCTTTTCTACGTGTAGTCGTTCTTCGCGCTTTTTCCCAGGACATTATGGCGAATCACTGCTCTGCACCTCCGACAGCTTCCAAATTGGGTGGAACGGCTTTAATTTTTGGATAGGGATCTCTCGAGCGTCCTTACACAAATGGGCCGGTGAACTTGCTGGGGAACTTGCACGGAGGTGCCGAGGAACTTGCACGGAGTACAGTGGGGTGAATGTGATATGGCTCGGTGAATTAGGTTTACACATTGCTTTTCCCGCAAACAGTTGCGGCAATACTTCGTAAACTTGTAGTTTCCATCACTGTTACAATAACTGCTGGTGTTTTGTATGTATGTGCTATTGCTGTCGTTTCGTGTCTTCCTGTGTATAGAAGTGTCTTTTTGTGTTAATTTGTATGAATTGAGAATTTTGAAACCATAATTATTGTATAACTTTTCGAATTCAGCTTATTGTGAACTACGTACGAAGGATGTACTCTTTCAATTGCTTTCGTTATGAGTGATTTTTTTTTTCCTTTCTTGAACCCTGCCAAGTGAGGGTTTCCGGGCCACTGTCAAGCTGTTTTTTAGCAGCTTTTAGCCCGCATGACCTTCCAGTTTCCTCTGGAAAAATAAAGATCTTATCTTATCTTATATTATCTTATCTTAACTTTGGCGCTATTGTGAAATGTATTCGTCTGTAAAAGACTCCGTGTGCGTTCTGGCTAGATGCTGAGTTGAGTGTGGGCCGGTGGGTAGAAACGGTGACAGAGGCGGTAATGCGTCCTCATTTCATTGTACGTGGACACCCGCTTTGTAGCGGGGCCTGTAGGGAAACAAGCTGACCCCGCTCGGATGGGGAGTTCTCGAGCCATACTCTGGGCAACTTCACGATCCCCTCCGGGCAAGCCTGCGCCGGAGCCCTGATTATTTCTGCGGGGACTTTTCGGGGTGCTTGTTTGAGAATTTTGAGCGCCCGAGGCGAAATAAAGTCGGGGGCGAAATTTTGAACCGCCGTTTTAGGATCGCTGAGGACATCGGGCGGTCGGCTTTTGCGTTGGAGCCAATGCTACTGCCGGTTCTTCCGCCGTGGCTCGGTTGGTGGTGCAGATGGTCAGGATAAGGGCGATTGGAGACGATTGAGAAGGCATCATGCCACCGATATTCCGCTTAGAGATGTAGTTTTTCATGCAATTTTAAGGGGCGTTAAAAGGAAAAAAATGTTTATTTTTATGTTTTTTTAGATAAAAATATGAAAAATTGAAAAAAGAAGGTTCCGCACGGATCTATAAAATATTAGACACACTTCTGAAGGCGAAATCCTTGGCTATCTTATTAAACGCGAACGGTGACCGTATAGTTCTGGCGTCTACACGAATGAAATCAAATTACGGCCGCTGTAGAAAGAAAATAGGTAATAAAATGGCCGCGTGTGTTCTCCTTTCGTTGCAAATGCCGACAAAAGACGATAGTCGATTGGCTCCCCTGTTATGCAAACGCCTCTCTCCTCTTTCCCGCTGACCTCTCATGCCGTTCCTCTCCCGTCTCGTCCCACTCAAGATAACACGCTAGAGGTTTGCTGAAGTCAATTCAAATTTACCGCGTTCCGCTGCTCCAGGCCGGGCGCCTCGATGCCAGCCCTGCCGTATGACGGAGACGCGCGTGATTCAAGGCACCGTACTACAGCGCTTATGGAACCACGTTGCCCTGCTCCCACGTGTATTCCAAGCGAAACGTGGAGCCTGTCCAGTGGCACCTTTCGTTACTGTTGCCTTTTGATTTCCTAAAATTCCGCCAGGAGCTCTAGTGGCGCGGGCAAGAGCAGGCGACGATTTTCTGCAGCTGATGTAGTATTTCATTTTATATCACGAGAAACAATCACCCGTGAAATTTTTAATAAAGGAACACTGCAAATATCACTTATGAATTGATTTTCTGCCTCACATTTGTGTAATACCTTGTTCTTGTTCAAAAATGTTGACAAGTATGAAGATTTCTACCGGACTTTGGAGTTTAGGTTTGGCTGTGGGTATACAGTCATGTCTCGTTAATATGGACGCCTCCGTTCCACAGAAAAATCGTCCATAATGTGAGTCGTCTATAATAATGAATCAAGGTCACGTAAACATTAAGGAATATTGGTTTTAAGGAAAGCTCGTGTTCGTGTTAGGAAGAATCGTTTAAGGAAACACAAGGGAAAGCTCGGTCCGTTTGCGCTTAACACCAGCCTCCCCCGAAATGACCAGAGAAGCCTTGCCTTTTATGCGCAGCAAATATTGGCACGAACTTTTATGGTCCTGTTATCTTTTCCTGAGCCTCAGAATTGCTCTTTCCGGCATATGCCTTACCGGGCAATCTTGTTTGATAGGGAAAGGGTATCGCACTGTCGTCACTGTTTTTCGCTAATCACGAATTTTCTGTATTTAAATCGATGGTACTGCAAGGAAGAGGGTGCCGAGATAAATACATGCTTCGCTTTGTGTGCTTCGGCAAAAAGTAAATTCATGGTACGACTGGGACCCCGCAGGTCAGCAGTCATCGTTTCTCATTTTTTCTTTGTGGACCCGTGTCCATAATAACGAGACAAAAGTGCCTGTATTTACCCGTTTCGTCCCCAAAATAGCCGTCCATAGTCCGGACTGCGGGTTTTCATGTTAACGGGGCAGAATTGCGTGGCGAGAGACCGGCCGCGGAAAAATTCGTCCATATTGCTGGATGTCCATATTAACGGGGCCCATATTAACGAGGCATGACTGTATAAGACTATTGCGCAGACTGAGTTTCACTTTGGCCAGGTGGCTGAATCGAATCACAGACCGACAGGCGAACAGACATACAGACAGACCAAAAATTACCCCACCTTCCAGCGAGGGGAACCCTCTGGAGATGCGACGCATATTGGGGGTTCACATGGTGTTTCCGTTGGTTGATTCTCTAATTGCGTGAAACGTGTCTTGTTACGGTTGCGCGGGCGATAGCAGAATTGTTAGTCTCCATTCAACGCATCGATGGAAATCGGAACGCCCGTGCTGGAACGACCGCGGCTATGACGCAACGTGGTGCGGCTATGACGCAACACAATCAAACACAATCCACTCTAATTCATTCCAATCCAATCCAAATGCAATCCAATCCAATCGAATCCAATCCAAGCCAAGCCAAGCCAATCCAATCGAATCCAATCCAATGCCCCTCGCGAGAGAGTGTTCGCTGTCGGAGAGGAGAGGGGGTAAGCGGCGGAGAGCGCAGCTCGTGCGGCGAGGACAATGGGGAAGGGGTGTGGACGGACAACAACAACGCCGTATGGAGGGACAAGGCGAGTGAATGAGATGCAGTCGCATCTAAAATTTCTGCGTTTGAGTAGCCCAAGAAAGACTGTCGCCTTTAAAAACTACATAGAAATTTGTTTGGGTTCGAATGGCATATGAACCCGGGTTTGGCGACAGCCAAATTTGGTAACTACAGCCCTGACCCTGTACCGTGCCAAGATGTGACAAGAATTACCCGGATGCGTGTCACATGACAGGTGAACGTGACGCCACCCCAAACACGATTTTCAGCCGAGGAGGAGTCTTCAATAATCGCTGGCTTTTCACTTAAAGGAGCCATGAAGACAAAATACAAGTTGGGTTTATTAGAAAGACTGCTTAGCCCCCAAAACAATGATACCAATATCGTCGCAATCTTCGAACAAATAACGGAAATATTGAAGAAAACGTGTAAAGCAGCTGCGCTACTTTTCCCGCTAATTTCCCGCTACTTTTCTATGACGCCACGGAACCTTGTTTGTGCGATTGGCGGCCGCCTAACTGACCTGTCGCGACGACACATGACTGGACGTCTGTAATATGGGGCGTCTAGTTCCATTTGACCGCATCACTTGAATGCTAACGGGCAGTTAACGCAGTGAAAATTATGTTTTATTGTTGGCCCGTATGACGTCATTCTTGCTCATAACGTTTTATTGGGCCTCCTCGATTTACCAGTCCTGGACGGTCCGCGGGCAGTCCGAGGACTGCCCCCGGACCGGAAGCCCCATAGGAATACATGGGAAAAACGAGCGCCGGATCGCGTCTTGGGCAGACCGCGGACGATCCGGGACTGATAATCGTGGAGGCCCATTGTTGGCCCGTATGACGTCATTCTTGCTCATAACACGTCACTGTGGCGCTAAATTTGAAAGTTTTTGAATACTTCCTGCTTTTTTTTTCGTTAAAAAACATCTTTTGTGTAATGGAGCTGAGTGAGCTATTGAATTCTAGTTCCTTCAAATTAAACAAAGTTGTATTTTCTCTTTATGGCGCCTTTAAGAGACTCCAATACCGGATAAACTTTCTCGTTAAGACTGAAAAAAATATAATTGTTACATGCTGTATCACAAAAGTCCCATCAGAGCTCCCGCTATCAAAATCTGCACAGGATTTCGCGTCAAGGCATTGCTTTCAGAAAGCGCTTCCCTTAGTGCAGATTGTTCGCGTCACAACAAATTTCCCCGGTGAAGCTGTGTTTGTTTTTTTCTTCAATTTTATCCAGGTTGAAAGAAACTAACAAACATTAGTAGTGGCTTAGCTCTGCTATGCCAGGATATACGTAGCGTGAGCTAAGGTTCACCAATCCAGTCCAATCCAGTCCAGTCCAGTTCAGTTCAGTCACTGCTCCTCGCGCATGCTCAGCACGGCTCTTCACGAGCCACGCGAAACGGCTATCAAGCGGCACCGGTGCAGCGTCAGACTTGACTACTGCGCAATCGAAGCGCACACCTGGGGCCCTATTCTCGACTGCACAAATTGCCGGCAATTCGCCCATGTTTTTTTTGCATAAGCACGACGTAAGCACTCAGTGACGTGCTGCACCTATAGCTATGACGACAAGCAGTGTAATTTGACGAGTCACTCATAAAGATCGCTACCAAGGTATCAAATATTGTGCAAGAAAGATATAAAAACACTTGGCATGTACTATAAAAATTAAGACAATAGCTGAGGCTGACAAGAAAAACACATTTCTGGAGGTCAAATTTGGCATCAACACCACAAGGCGATCGAGTAACGTTGATCCAAAAGCGAGCGAAAGGCGGATGTCGAGCTCAAGAACATCATAGAATTTTTTTTACAGTATCTATTTATTTATTTCAATCGCTTTTAGTAACATAGCTGGGCTCTCTGCTTCAATGCAAGCTTTGTTGCGTTATCACCTTCCCTGCCGCCACCGCCGCCACGCCATCGTCTGCTACTATGTTACAAGTTTATGGCGTGATCACAGAAAAAGACGGCCGCGACCATCGCTTCTATGACACATAAGAGCAGCGAAGCGCTACGCCTGATAACCGCGCAGCGCACCGATATCGCCGGTTCACTCATTTGTCAAGCTCGACTTCAATCAGCGCTGAATGAACCAAATAGTCACTTTTCTTTGTTATTTTTCTCTTGAGTTCGATCATGTGACCCAACAGCTTACTAGGACGAGTATGGACAAAGGCCATGTATTGGATTCTCTTTGTCATGGAGAGGCTTGTACTGCCCTCTTATGTTGCAGTTACGCCAAACAGATAATTTTTATTTTATTGCCAAACATAAAAGCAAAATACTGCACGTTATTTGTATGCTCCATGATCGCTGACTTGGAAGCAGTTGAAACTATAATTTGTTTCGGTAGGAAACATGCTTTAAACAGCGCGCATGCGAAACTGCGCCTGTTGCAAATTGCCGCACATTTCGCGGCGCCGTAAGCCGGGGCAATTTTTAGCCCTATTTTGCTTGTATTTTGCGACAACAACAGCCGCCATTTTCAAGCTGTTACGTAGCATTACGTCACTTTTACGCAGGCTGAAGTTGCCAATGCAAGACGTAATCGTTCCCGCCAACTGTTTAAAATACGTCACGCCTTCTCAGCCAATCACAGAGAGGGTGTGTATTACAAGCATTATTGTTGTTGCATAGCAAAGACAGGCCTACGTTGTCATGTCTAGCGCTTTTAGTCTGGTTTTTCATTGCCGGACAAGAATTATGCGCTTTCAGTAAGGAGAAATAAGGTAAACTTTAGAACTGGTGCCCGTTCACGTCATAAAACGTCAAAATGACGACAGCACACACAACCGCTTTGTCAACCAGAGGCACGTGACCAAAATTGAAAGCCAATCAAAAAAGACTTCCGGAAAATTGCCTGAATTGCCGGAAATTTGTGCAGTCGAGAATAGGGCCCCTGGGCACGCGCAGGCGCCAGTGCGTCTGCCGCGGCTATGACGCAACACAGTCCAACACAATCCACTTTAATCCAATCCAAATACAAATCCAAGCCAGGCCAAGCCAATCCAATCCAATCCAACCCAATTCAATCCAATCCAATGAAATGTCCCTCGCGCTTGTGCAGAACGACCTTTCACTGCACACGCGAAACTGCTCAACCTCGGCCAGTGTAGCTTACGCTACAAAACTTGTTTGTTTGCTCTAATTCTTTCTTGTTTTTTTTTAACCGCTCACGTCTGTTTTTCCTCTGCGTCGGCGTATTGGACGTCACCTTCATCGCGGTATTGTCGATTTAATGCTTGTTCACGTTGTGAATGCCTTTTGGTGTGTAATTTTTGGTGCATGTTTCTCGGCATAGGCTTTGTAATTAGGTTAGCATGGATTTCGTGAGGTAGAGGGGTTTTGTCTCCTGAGGGGTCTAGAATGGAGATTCGTAGCCTCTTGATAATATTAGCGTCAGTGGTAGGCTGACGTCGTGAATCCGTGCGACCACCGCCGTTTACTCATTCTCACGCTCTTTCATTCTCTCAGCCTATGCATCAGCTAGCGACTTATTATTCTTCGTTGTTGCAATTAACGTATACAGAGCAATTAACCTACAGTTTCGCACTGCCTCCTTTTTAAAAACTGTAGTGTTTCTCAGGCTACTTAAACCAGAAATTTTGGTCTGTTTGCCTGTCCCTTGATTTAGCCTTCCCGTCAAAGGGTAAAGAAATACTTGAACGAGAGGTTTAAATAGGCAAAGGTTTTCCAAACCACTATATCTTGAAGTGCGCTCCATACTCGACAACATAATTGAGCAAAAAGAAGACATTGAGCATACTTGAAGGAAAACATCCATCCACAGGTGTTACTCGCAGCGTTCTTTTAATTGAAAATAAATTTGATTGATTGTGGGGTTTAACGCACCCACGCAACGCGGGCGATGAGGCGCGCCGTGGTGGAGGGTTCCGGATTAATTTTGACCGCCTGGTTATCTTTAACTTTCGCGGAAATCTCGTACACACGGGCGCTTTCCCTTTTCGCCTTCATCAGAATAGCGACCGCCACGGCCGGGAATCGAACCCGCGACCTCGTGCTCAGCAGCGCAACGCAGGTTAGCCACTGAACCCCCGCGACGCATTAGAAAGAAAATTGCGCTGCCTTCCTGTCACTCAGAAGCATATCAACTCGCCCAAGGATACAACACTTGCAATTTGGCTTGATTTGGCACGAAAATAAGTTTTGGGCTTGATTTTTCCGATAGGAAATAACAAATACGCGGTGAAAGACATATTTTGAGCCAAAAATACAAGAAGAGCTCGCGCGAGCCTGGGCCTCGCGTCAGCATTCCAAGTACAACAATAACAAAAGCTTCTAGTAGACGGCGCGGTTCACCATGGTTATCGGCGGAGGCTCCAAGGGAAGCACAAGAGCGCGTGGAGTGTGTGTGTGGGGGGGGGGGGAAGAAGAGGGACATTTATTTATGTGGCACGGACGACAAAAGACTATCGTCTTTCAACGACATTTGCAGTGAAGTGAGCTGATGCGCGGCAGATTGTTCTTCTGTCTTTCTCGTCGTTTTCCCCATTTTAAATTTTAGATGCGACTGCATCTCATTCACTCGCCTTGTCCCTCCATACGGCGTTGTTGTTGTCCGTCCACACCCCTCCCCCATTCTCCTCGCCGCGCGAGCTGCGCTCTCCGCCGCTCACCACCCTCCTCTCCGATAGCGAACACTCTCTCGCGAGGGGCATTGGATTGGATTCGATTGGGTTGGCTTGGCTTGGCTTGGATTGGACTGGATTGGATTTGGATTAGATTGGATTAAAGTGGATTGTGTTGGATTGTGTTGCGTCATAGCCGCGGCAGGGGGTTCACGGCACGTTTCACGCGATGGGAGAATCAACCTAACGGAAACAACAACGGAACCCCCTATGCGTAGCATCTACACAGGGGTTCCCGCGAGGGGAGGTGGGAGAAATTTTCATCTTAATGGGTTTTAGAGCGAAGCTGCCTTGCGCTTCTGACCAAAATTGCGCGCGTCCATCTGGTCGCGTCGACAAAGCATCCCCGGCCTCGCTCCAGATTTAGTTTCAAATACTCCGCAGCTCTCATTCTAATGTCGGGAAATTGCCCGCTAAGGCTACTCTATCATCACGCTGACTTTCACTCGTCATGATTTGTTACTTCATATTCAAGTTGTAAACGGTACAGAAACCTTGGCTCCTGGTAATGCATGGTCATTTACGAAGGGAGCATGGTTGCAGAGTACAGCTGTAACTCTTCGTTTATCGAAACTGTACCGATGGAAATGAGATAAAAATTTATGTAGAATTATTTCTTACACGGTCAAATGATTTACACCCTTTAACAGAGCCTATAATTAACACCCTTACAGCCTCTCAAAAATAAATAAAAACACTACTTTCAAGGGTGTTACAGTCAAACCCGTTTATAGCGAACTGCAATATGTACCGCGATTAGTTCGATATATCCAATAGTTCGATATATCCGAACCCGCCTATAACGAGCTTATTGTGACGAGTTCGAAATCCGCGGGAGCCCCCGCCCCCTCCCCAACTCCGCCATCCGCGTATGCAGAAACGAACACAGTACAGTAGCCATTACCATACCAAAAAATTCCTTTATTGCAAGTAATAAACCTACTTTCCGCCTTAACTGCCCACGTCGCAAAAAAACGGTGATATTTGTTTTCACTTTCGTTTTGGCGGCTTCAACTAGCATAGCATTCTCTACACGAAACATTGTTTGCACCAGTTCGAGTCCGCGTCCTAAAAAACCTAAGAAGCATTGGCGGAGCACATCGACTGCCGAAAGCGCTTTATTATAAGCGCCGAACGGATTTCACTCGCGACATCATCGGGAACGTTGGCGAGCTCTTCCCACCGTTCACCGATGCTGCTGTCTTGGTCCGGACTCGCTGACTGGGCAGGTTCCGTCGCGAGTCCCGCGCATCGGAAACAGTTACGGAAAGTATTGGGCGTCACATCGCTCCGTGCGAGGCGCAATGTCTCAGGCGCGGCTCTGGCTCTGTGGTCGCGGCCAATCCACATCTCAATCGCCGCTCGAGATCATGCATTTCGGCCGCCATTCTAGGCGCCCAGAGTTCGATATATCGGATGTGAACTTCGTTATAAGGGATATGTTTCCCATGTTTTTCCGTAACTGAAATATTTTTGTTCGATATATAGCATAATTCACTGTATCCGGGTTCGTTATAGCCGGGTTTGACTGTATCACGATAAGACACACTTCAAAAGGGCGCATTGTGTTTTGTAGAGAGCTACATTGGGCAAGGTTGAGCAGTTTCGCGTGGCTCCTGGAGAGCCATGCTGCGCATTCGCGAGGAGCAGTGACGTCACACGGCGCACAGGACGTTGCTCGCTGCCCGGCGTCCCTCACACACCCCACGCGCCCAGCGTCTTCGCCTACCTCCGTTCCGCACGTGGCTGCCCGGTCCACTTGGTGATCATGCGAGGGGTGGCCCGGTGTGGAACCGGTGGCTCGTGCGTCGCAGCAACACCGGCGTGCGCCTGTGGAAGCAGCTTATCTCTGGGGCGATTGGTGACGCTGCGCCGGGGCCGCTCGATAAATACGCATATGTCACACAATACGTATACCGTGTCATTGAAGCAGCAGTAAGCATGATAATCAAGCTAATCCTAGACAACCAGGAAACCTAAGAATAACCAGCTGAACCTTAGCTCACGCTACGTATATCCCGGCATAGCCCAGCTAAGCCATTACTAATTATTTTTTTTAATTTTCATTGTGTGTAAGGGTGTTACAAATGACGAAACACCCTTAAGACCACGTTCTTTTGCTTTGAAGTGCGAAGCCCCTTAGGAGCTCGGGCTGTTGGCGTCTCATGCCGTCGTCGTAACCATCGTCGTAGGTAGTCACGGTCCTGAAACACCGCTGCACTCATTTACGCGTCGCGCTAGAACGCTTCGTGCTTCTAAGACACGAGACTTTTACAGCAAACCTGTATAGCTCTACCCCCCAATGGTTTCACATATGTTGGCACAAACTCGAAGTCGTCAAGAGTACGGTGATACGCTGCATGCTTCGCCCCTCCCCAGGTTTCACGTTAGTGGAAATGGCCTGGGATTTTTTTTTTTTTTTGCTAGGGTGTAAGGGTGTTAATTATAGCGGTTTACACCTTTAAGGGTGTAAATCATTTTGATTGTAGGAAGGTATCTGTCTATTCGATCATTGCAGCAAGTCACCGTATGTATAACGCAGTATAGTTATCCAGTAATATACTTGCTTTCCATCTTCACAGCAGTGGAAGGGCTGTAATTTTTTTATTAGTGCGTCAGGTTGGCGTATTGCACGCGAAAACGAGCGCAAACACGACCATACTTCTTTCAGAGAGCCCGGCGGGGAGCTTCCTGCCCGACTCGCCCAAGGGAGAGGTGCCGTTGTTCGAAGAGGTCCGGCTCCTGGAACAGGAGGAGCAGGAAGAGGAGGAGGAGTTCCTCCACCCCGCGCCGGCTGAAGAAGGGGACGACGTGGGGCTGGCGGGCTCCAGCGGGGAGTTGTGGCCCGTGCTGTCCGGCTCGTCGACCTCCTCCTTCATCGTGCCATGGGACCCCGAAGCGTTGTTCTCACCGGCTCGAGGGCCCGAGCCCAGCGCCGCCAGGCGGTCGCCGCCGCCACCAGCGAGGGAGGAATGGCGGCGCGAGGAACACGTGACACATGCCCCGTACGTCGTCCGTCTGCAGCCGGCAGCCCAGCCGCCTCTGCCGCCTGCACGGTGCGTGACCTCCTACGGGTTGCAGTCATAGAGTTTCATAGTAATATATACTAGAGGGAAATCTGGCGCCACCCTTTAAGGGAGCGGTGCTTCGTCCAGCGTTCCGTCATGTACCGGGCAGGTACGTTCCACTTGCCCTCGGCATGGTTCAAGAACAGGCTGAAAACTTGGCTCTGGCTGTAAAAAAAGCAACGATATTACTGTAAAAGATTATTCAAATTTGTTTTGATATTATGAAATTGAAGCTTCAAAGAGAGCTTTATTTTTCCGTCATTATCAAGAAGCTTCGTGGAAAATAAAAAAAATGTTATCCTTTTTTGTTGATTTGGGTCTTGAGACAAAAGAGAAGCCATATGGCTAGCTAAGCCAAGTAGGCCAGGAACGTCACTAGCTGCAATGGCGCCGCCCACGGCGGCTGACGATTGCAGCGCCAGATTTCCCTCTAGTATTATTAGTATGCAACTCTATGGCTGCAGTGGGAACAGGGGCTGAGAATTGAAAGCGGATTTCGGAGAGATCACTTTCCGAAATCCGCCACCAGCCGTGTCTTTACCGTAGAGTTTCCTACTAACATACACTAGGGGGAAATCTGTCGCTGCAGTCGAGTGCCGTTGTTGGCGCCGCTATTGCAACTAGAAGCGTTCCTCTCCTACTTGGCTTGGCCAGCCATGTGGCTTGTTTTCACTGCTGAGACCAAAATCAGCCAAAAAACTGTGTTTGATTCCTCTGTCATAGAAATCGGTAAAACGCGAAAGTGAAATGTGCAGCAAAATCTGAAGCTCAGCATGACTTGCCGGTCAGCGGCTGTCTTGTGGGTGTGCTTGGAGAGCGACGTCCTGCTGGCGGGTCGCTTCGGCAAAGGTGTGATGGCGTCATTTCCGTGACGGATATGACGTCAGCATCAGCCGGCGACAAAAAACACCGGAATAGGTGACCGGTAAAAACCGCAAAGGCTCACGGGTACGTCGTCTGCTCCCGCAACTTCCGGTTCGAGATTTCTCCTACCCTCCCGTACGGCGGCGGTGGCTTTCAGGCCCGCGCGTGTGTGTTGTTTATTTGTCAGAGGGCGCTTACCTGTCAGGTAAACCCCCAGTAGGGTCAATAGTCGTTTGTTATGGAATTCCAGATGCATGAGCGTTTTTTCCCCGGTGGAAACCAATAAACAACAAGCACACACGCGCGTGAAAGACGACGGCGTATGGGAGGCCAGGAGAGCTCCTGAGCCGGAAGTGGCGGCACTCCGCGGGAGAAAACAATGTACCCATGAGCCTTTGCGCTTTTTACCGGTCACATATAAAACATTTTCCTGTTAAAATATAAAACCCAAAAACGAACATCCTCAAGTATACCGTAATATGAATGTTGGACACAGGGTAAAATTCCGGAAAAATGGCGAACGGCCAAGACCATACTCATTCCAAAGCCTGGGAAACCGCCACACATCGATCATCTCAGACCCATATCCCTAACATCGTGCCTAGGGAAACTACTAGAGCATGTTGTTTTGACCCGACTCACTGAACACGCCGAAGAGACTCAGCTGTTCCCTCACACCATGCTAGGATTTCGCCCTCATCTATGCACTCAGGATCTTATGTTGCAACTACAACATCACATTTTGGATTCGGCATACGCGCCAAAGCACACAACTAAGGTTATCCTCGGCTTAGATATCTCCAAAGCCTTCGACACTGTGCGACACTCGGTCATACTACAGATGGTGAACAAGAATGGCTTTGGAAAGCGCACGTACAACTACATTAAATCGTTCCTCTCATCTCGTATACTCACCCTTCATTTCGGAAACATCCAATCGGACCCCATTAAACTGGGTAGCCTAGGAACGCCCCAAGGATCAGTACTGTCACCTTTCTTGTTTAACCTCGCCATGAGGGACCTTCCGGCCCTTCTCTCGGACATACCCTACCTACATCATTCCATATATGCAGACGACATCACCCTGTGGATTGCTCGAGGCTCCGACGGCCAAATCCAGGAAGCCCTGCAACGGGCAACCCAAACCGTTGAGGAGTACGCAGCCGTGCGCGGCTTGTCGTGTTCCCCCCAAAAATCGGAGCTTTTCATCTACAAACCAAATCATAAAATCCCACCAATAATAACCGTAACCACATCATCAGGAGCCAACATTCCCATAGTTCACTCCATAAAGGTTTTGGGACTCCGCCTAAATGCTAATGGCCGGCATACAGATGCACTCAGAGAGATCGAGAAGGGGGTATATCAAACCACCCGACTCATCTCCAGGGTTTCGACGAGGCACAAGGGCATCAAGGAGTCCAACCTCATAAAGATGGTGCAGGCCTTCGTCATCTCGCGCGTTACATACGCATTGCCGTTTCTCACCCTGCGGAAGACGGAGCAGGAGAAAGTTGATAGCCTCATCCGTACGGCACACAAGCGAGCGCTCGGCCTCTCCCAACACACATCAACTGCAAACCTACTGCGCCTCGGGATACACAATACCCTCTCCGAACTTATAGAGGCACAGCGAACCGCACAGCTAGAGAGGCTTTCTTGCAGCTCTGCCGGTCGGTGCATCCTGAGGTCTTTGGGCCTGGTACCCCAAACACCACACTACACGCGACTTGTTGCCATTCCGTCTCCTCTGAGGAATGTCATCAGAGTGTCCCCAACGCCTAGGCGAATGCACCCCATCCACAATAAAGAACGCCGTGAGGCAAGAGCGAAGGCCCTTGCCAAACAACACCCACCGGGGTCTCCTGTGGTATACACCGATGCCGCCCCATATCAAGACAGGAACGCATCGGTACTAGCGGTGGTCGACTCCAAGGGGAGCCCCATTGCTACAGCATCTGTAAGCTGCACTTCCTGCACAGAGGCAGATGAAATGGCAATTGGTCTAGCCATAGCCCACAGCCGGTCTCCGCATCTTAACATCATAACCGATTCTAAATCGGCCGTACTAAATTTTTTGAACGGCAGGGTATCATCTAGAACCTTGGCAACCATCTCGCAAGGGCCCACACCTCATAGCCGGACCTTCCGCATCATCTGGTCACCGGCACATTCTGGCCTGATGGGAAATGAGAGAGCCAATGAGACTGCTCGAGATATGGTTCGCCGAGAGCCTCATAGGACTCCTGAAGATATCCCGCAACCTTTCGGCTATAAGGACCGTCTCCATACTTTCGGCGATATCCTTGACCATTTCCGCCAGGATCGGACAATTTTTCCACCACCGCATCCATCGCTCAGTCGAAGGCATGCAGTCCTTCTCAGGCAGCTCCAAACATTATCATTCCCCACTCCGCATCTCATGTCCATCATATATCCTGGCGAATATAAGGACGCTTGCCCCTTTTGTTCTGTGGAACGAGCATCACTTCACCACATCATTTGGTCATGCCCATTAATACCCGCATCACGTAGAAGAAATCATCCCATCCTTCATAACATATCATCCTTAACCGAGTGGGAGGCTGCCATCTCTAGCCCAGCTCCCCACGTGCAAGAAGCCCTCGCCCAGTTGGCTGAAGACACCGAGCTCCCAAAACACCGGGAGCCCCGCTGTCTAGATGACTGAGCGAACAGCTCAGTGGTGCAATCACCACAACTTTTGGGCAAAATAAAGTTATTACTACTACTACTACTACTTTGTACTAAAGGTTGCTTCCCCGCAAGAAGACCCTTTGTGCAGGGGTGCACCCTTTACAGGCCACTTGCTTCGTTGGGCGGGCGTCATTTCCCTGGCGGATATGACGTCAGTGAAATCTTTGTGCATCCGGGAGTAAATCACTTTGGTGTTAAAAAGTAGCACTTTTGCCCTTGCTCGGCTTGCGGGAAGCTTCTAAATAGTTATAGGCAAATAACTATCTTGGAACTTCACTTTTCTTCTAATAAAACAACTTTACATATTACTTGTTTCACAATTATGTTTTATTTCTGCAGCCACGGGCAACTTTTCAGCCCTTTCGTTAGCCATGACAGTGACAAGGGGAACGTTTCTCGCTACACGCGACGGTACGCTCCCCGTAGTATGAAACTCTGTGGTCTGCTCCTCAAGGCGGTGCAAAGACAGGCTGGTATTGTTTCCATGCAACGGCACCACGCTGTGGTTCCCCTCTTCACTATCTCTTCTCCGCTCGCGTGGTACAATCGCAGCGGCCTACCTGGACTGTAGTTTAAATGGTACGAACCATATTGTGGCAGTTTATTAATTATGGTATTTTTGAGGCTGCAGTGACTAGTACGATTCCGTTCCATAACTTTTTTAATGGGAACGCCCTCGGCGGCTAGCTGCGGAAAAGACAGACAACGTGCATGCCGAAAGAAAACGCTCACAGAAACAGAAAACAGAAAGCTTGAGGTCTAAAACCGCATACTCCTTATGAGCATCACAAAAGCCTTGGATGGAGCGCATGTATCCGACGGATCTGATAGAGGCGAAAAGGAAAAACGCCCGTGTGTACGAGATTTCGGCGGACGTTAAAGGAGCCATGAAGACAAAATACAAGTTGGGTTTATTAGAAAGACTGCTTAGTCCCGTTAACAATGATACCAATATCATTGCCTGTGTCCTCTTAGACATTGTCTGACAAATATGCCGCTGTACAAATGTGAAACTGAAAACTGTGTGTTGTGTATCCAAGAACTGATGCCCTTCTGCTTTGGTCTCGTATGAGACTGGCAGTATTGAAAATAAATAAATAAAAATAAAATATCATCGCAATTTTCGAACAAATAACGGAGATATTAAAGAAAACGTGTGAAGCAGTCGCGACCCCCTAGCCGATTTCCCGCAACTTTTCTATGACGTCACGGAACCTTGTTTGTGCGATTGGCGGCTGCCTAACTGACCTGTCGCGACGACACATGACTGGACGTCTGTAATGGGGCCTCTAGTTCCATTTGACCGCATCACTTGAATGCTAACGTGCAGTTAACGCACTGAAAATTATGTTTTATTGTTGGCCCGTATGACGTCATTCTCGCTCATAACACGTCACTGTGGCGCAAAATTTGAAAGTTTTTTAATACTTCTTGCTTTTTTTTTTCGTTAAAGAACATGTTTTGTGGCTGTAATGGAGCTGAGTGAGATACTGAATCCTAGTTCTTTCAAATTAAACGAAGTTGTATTTTCTCTTCGTGGCTCCTTTAAAGATCCCCATGCGGTCAAAATTAATCCGGAGCCCTCCACTTCGGCGCGCCTCATCGCCTGCGTTGCGTCGGTGCGTTAAACCGTACAATCAGTCCCACGGTGCAAACGTCCATGGCCAAAAGGCAGGATTTTGAAAGTTGAAAGTTTAGTTCCCATGAAGTACATACACATCTTTATCAAGGGAAATCAGGAAAAAGTTGCTCAATTGCAACTTGACAGCCCGAAAAACCTTTTCAGCAGCAGGGCAGTGGGCTATAACAGTCGTCTTAACTAAAAGAGAAGTCGATGAAAGTTGCCCGGCAGGATGTCTCTCGTTTGAGAGGACGACGCACTGGCCAGAGGATGGCCGCACCTCGGTCGTCGTGGCGACGGAGGCTGGGGGGGAGGACCCGACATTTTTGAACGCAACCGAATACCTATAGATAACGTAATTAAGCTCAGACGCAGCGTTTTCATCGTAACGCGTGTCGCGCACCCGTTTCTTCTCGCAGTTGGATCGGGGATGCTGGCCTCATGACCGCCTCGCCCACCACCTGGGTGCGCTCGGGCTGGTCTTCGCCGTGGATGAGACATCGCCACCGTTCACCGCCATTGCGACAGCCACCCACGCCACCACGACGGCAGTTGTCACCACCACCTCCGATACTGCCGCCCCGGGAACATTGGGGGCAGCGCACTTGCGTATGTCCACCTTTTATTGTTTGTTACAGAGAAACTCTTTACCTTTAGCCACCACGTGGATCCCCCGCACGCATTCTTAAAGGCCAATTGCAGTGAAAATTTGGACCTCTTGAAAGCACCATTTCCGTATAGTCTGCCCAAAAAGACCGCGAAGTACAAAATATTACAGCTAAAATACGCGCGTGCGCGGCGCAAACGACCAGCAAAAGCTAGGAGCTGGTGCCAGTGGAGAAGAGCAAAGCATACTCGTAAAATGTCAAATCGAAGTCGACCTGAACGACGTCACTGTGCCCCGTGACCCCCGCCACGCGAGAGCGCGCCGCCTCCAACTGAACAAACGCCGGAATGAGGCTACGAAACAAACGTTAAGGCAGGTCCACTCATGGTGAAAGCTGTAAAGTGGGGATCAGTGATTCGACAGAGGGGCTTTGTTCAATTGCATTGAACAGAGGTTTGTTCAATGCAATTCAACTTTCCCGCCTTCGCAGTGCTCGCGCGCCTTCTCCTTGGACAGCTTGCATGCTTTTCTCTATCTTTTGTTTCTCGTTCGCTCTGGAACGGCGTCAGCGAAAGTCGTGTTCTTTTTGTGCTTGCGTTCATCTAGCATGAGCTGGAGCCTTCCTCCGCGACTTTCAGCGGGTAGTTTTTTAAGTGCGGAGCAATTTATGGGCTCGTCTTGTCGTCTTAGCTCGCTAACGGTCGATGCGACTGCCTGAATCTGGCGGCGTAGCCAGATAACGGACCCAAGTAGAGCCTTCTGTACCGGGGTCAAGGAGTCACGCCGAGGTTCCTTGACCTCGCCGTGCAAACCTCGTGAACCGCTGGCGCTTGTCATACATTTTTACGTTATTTAGCGTAGAGAAAACTGTAGGTACATTTCAGGCAAAATCTGTGTTTATAACCGGCAGCCCCGCGTTCCTTTAGTTAGGAACGCTCGTTTGGTTGGTTTTTACGGTGGTGAGTGAAAAAAGCGGCCGCGCAAGAAAGAAATGGCGCCTTCGAAATGACGCAAAACAGCTCCAGCATACGAAATTAAAGCAAGCGCTAAAGGAACAGAACTCCCGCTGGCGCAGTTTTAGGCAAGGGGCGGGCGAGCACTGCGAAGGCGGGAAATTTGAAATGCAGCGGTGAGCGGATAACGTCACTGCCGCCCATTATGTCGAATCACTGCTCTGCAATTCCGACAGCTTTTGCATTGAGTGGAGCGGCTTTAAGTTTTTCTTCCGTGGCCACTTTTATTCGTTTACTATGGTAAAAACCACTCCAACGAGCATTCATAACTAAATGAATGGGTGGACTGCCGGTCAAGTAGGCACACATATTTGCCTCAAATGTACCTGCAATTCTCTTTCCGCTAAATAATAAAGACATGTACGACAATGAAGTGCCAGCGGTTCCGTGAGTTTCGAACGGTTTTGCCTATATAAGCCTCTTGTTCCAGTATCCTCTTCACTTTTGGCCGGAAGGCTGAACCGAGGCACAAGCGGGTATCTTTTCGAAGCCTCTGTTTGGGTGCGTGACGCCGCGTGACACCGTGACTGCGGACGAGCAACGGCGACAAGCCGGCCCCCTGAAGTGCTCCGCGCTTAAGTGTGTTGGGTCACGTGCTCCAGTCACATGCTTAAGAGCACTTAAGTGGGTCAACACTTGAGTGCTCCGCACTTCAGTGTTGTGGGTCACGTGCTCCAATCACACGGCTTTAAAGCACTTAATTAAGTGAACACTTAAGTGCTCCGCACTTAAGTGTTGTGGGTCACGTGCATGGCCGCATGCTAGGCTGACTCTGGCGGCTCGGTAAAGAAAAACAGCCAGACAGCGGCGTCAATGGAGTTGGGCCTGCGAATACTGGGTGTATGGTGTCGTTCCGTCTTCTAATGTTTTTCCCTCCAGTTGTGGCGCAGCTGCAGCAGCGTTTGCGGCACACTCGTGGGAAATGCGTTAACCGTAGCAGAGCTTGTGTCGGCGTAGCATATGTGTGTATATGAGCTTTAGGTGCGCGAAATAATGTATGTAGCCTGTGCAGCTACACTGGTAATCCGTCCCCATAGGATTTTTGAAGCCGCAAGAATTTTGACAGCGGAGATGTTGTAACTCTCCGTTGAGTCTGGCGCGTGACGCGTTAAAAATACCAAGAAAATGCCGACCGCTCGCGAGCGCGTGCCTCGGGGCGACCGCCGAACGTCCCCGGCACGCGCAGTGGCTTTAGCAAAAAAAAAAAAAAAAAAAAACTGGCGAAAACCCCGAGGATCGCGAAAATTGCGAGCGCTCGTGAGCAACGTGCCACGCACAGTGGTTTTAGCAAAAAAAAAAAAAGAAAGAAAAAAAAAACAGGCGAAAACTTTACCTGCGCCACGGAACTGTGACGCGACTCTAGGAACGCCGCGCATTCGTCGTGCACGTATGATCCTCTGCTACGCCCCAACTGTCGTCAAGCGCTATCGCGCATGTAATGCTAGGCACGAGGAACACGACGATGTCTATGCATATGACGATGACTACTACTAGCACAGTTCAAAGCGACGACGGAACATGCAATCATCATATAAACATCATCACAATCATCAGCCTATCTACGCCCACTGCAGGGCAAAAGGCCTCTCCCATTAATCTTAAATTATCCCGGTCCTGTGCCAACTGCGAAAAATTTATCCCGCAGACTTCTTGATCGCGAACATGTAAATAAACAATTTCAAACTTATACAAATGCGTCGTGATTGGTCCGTCAGCGCTCACGTGGAAAGAACTCCTGCAGCTTCGCTACGGTTCAACCCTTGCGCGACCTTGTCTCGCGAAATTGGTTCAAAGCCAGTGTCTGCTAGTTTTTTTTTTTTGTTTTGTTTTGTCCGTCTACTTTTCTAGTTTTTTTATCCCTTACTGGGCGCCCAGGGTAAAACGAGATATTGAATGCGATAGCATTTATTGGACAAACGTATGTGTTATGAATGCTTATCAATGCAGATGTGCTTATCAATACGTCTGGGGCAGGCAGGACGTGCATACCGCACGTACAAGCTTCGAAACTGCTAACAATGGCTAACCGCTGCTTAGCCTCATTGCTGCTTACATTCGGTGCGCGGCTGTTGCAGCGCTTGCGCCTAACCATTTTGATGTTTGTAAGATGCTAAGCACAGTTGTCTTAACAGCAGTTACCACTTTGGAACGGTTCTCATCCGAAGCCCGTAAACAACTGCTGGTGACTGAAGCCGAGTGCATGGTTCGAGCGAAGGCTAGTTGTGCTGCCTTCGCTCGAGCGAAGGCAGCACAACGCTTTAGCTCAGTGGTTAAGGCGTTGTGCTGCTGAGCGCAAGACGTGGGTTCGATCCCGGCCGCGGCGGCTGCTTGTCTGATGAAGGCAAAAAGCGGAAACCCCCGTGTGCTGACATTCCGGCGCACGATGAAGGCCCCCAGGTGGTCAAAATTAATCCAGAGTCCTCCACTACGGCGCGGCTCCTAACCCAGATGCAGCCTCTAAGGGTTATAAGCCCCAAGATCAATGGACAACAGAGGCATTTGTTAGTAGAGTGCATACTGTCTTATCTTGTTGAAGCTGGTTATTTTCTCGAAAACTACGTACTCCGCATCAGTGAACCAAGTTTCCCATCTTGCCACATTGCTGACTGCTCAGCCTTGCGAGGCAGTGCATGCAGTGATCTTGATTTATTTTACGCCGAGGTAGCCGAACGGGGGAACGGCGGAAAGCTATGTGACGGACGCGCGGGCTGACCACTGTAGGAACCTGTCACTAAGGCAACTCTCCACCGATTCGTAACGGTGGACATTCTTTAGATGAATCCCCCAAGACCCCCTATTCGGCCTATCTTTGTTGCGCGCGAACGTTCTCGATATACGTAGCCTTATATTGTGCTTCTGGAGAGTACCTATGAAGAGGCAAGGAACGCGTCGGAACCATATCATATCATATCATATCATATCATATCATATCATATCATATCACATATCATATCATATTAAAGCGAAGCTAGTTATGTCTTACTTCTGGCGTATGTGGCATCGAAAACGCACTGCAGGAAAGCCAACTTTCCCTGACGATGATGATGCTCGTGGGTAAAGTGAAAAAATAAAACGCTTTCCGTTTAGCAATCAAACTTGGGTTTCTGGAGTTATCAAGCCGACGTCTATCACAAACCGAAATATAAAGCTGAGTTTCTGTCTGAGATCGTACTTTGCGGGAAGCAAAATAGGCTAAGCAAAATCTAAAGCGGCCTTCACTAAGTGGGCCTCGACTTTCTGCTTCGGCTGCGCATGCGTGTAGGGAATCTTGTGATGAAGATTTAGAGAAGAGGATGCTATGGGAAATTGAGACCTCTGTATTTTACACCGGGATGACCACCAGCGGTGAATTTAACGGCCAACGTTAAACAAGCCATAACGACACAGCTTGAAATTAAGTTTGGTACATTAAACGACTTCTTTGTCCCGATAACAATTTGGCGCCAATCTTATCGCAGGCCTCATTAAATATTCGAGATATATTAAGGAAAACAGATGCTTTAGGGGTGGCGTCTCTCCGGCCACTTTCCAACGAGGTCTCTATGACGTCACAGAATCTTGCTTGTGCGATTGGCGGCCGCTGCGACCTATGCAACCGCCAAGAAACCCGATTGGGAGATTGCAGTGCGGCCTAACGTGCTACTAGCATGCGGTCTACGTGCTGCTAACGTGTGGTTAACGTGCAGTCTACGTGCTGCTAACGTGCGGTTAACATGCAGTTGACGTGCTGCCAACGTGCGGTTAACGTGCAGTCTACGTGCTGCTAACGTGCGGTTAACGTGCAGTCTACGTGCTGCTACGTGTGGTTAACGTGCAGTTGACGTGCTGCTAACGTGCGGTTAACGTGCAGTAACGTGCATTTAACGTGCTGATAACTACGTTTTTTGGGCTGGCTCATATTATGTTTCTCCTTGTCATATTAGGTCACGTGGCGCGAAATTCGAAATTTTAAAACAATTCTTCAGTTTTTTTCAGTTCCAAAATGTCTTTCGGGACTGGAATAGAGCAGAGTGAGGTATCAAAGGATTGTTTATCAAATTGAACAAAGTTGTACTTCGTATTCACGCCCCTTTATATATTGCTTGGGTATAAATTAACCCTTAATTTCTCTACTTTCGCGTGCCTATTAGTCTCACTATTATTTCGTGGAAGATTCTGGAAACTATGTGATATACTTTTTTGCTTGTCTTGATAAAGAGGTGCACTGGACGTTTTACGTTTTTAGTTGGGCTTAACGCGAACTTGTTCAGGTTTCCTACATATTTTTGTTTTCCCCAGGTAAAAAATGAGCAGGTGAAAGGGGTTGCCGAAGTTTGATCGCCAAAGTTGTATGGGGAACTTATTGAGCCCGAAAAAGGGTTTCATTTTTCAGCCTCTTCTGATCAAATTTGGAGCTGGAAAATTGGGCACCTGTCTGTTCACCTTTGAACTTTCGCAAGTGAGAAACTGATGTATAGGCGGGCGGTGTTCCTTATTCTGTCGCAGACTTCCAGCCGAGCGGGTTAACCCGGCCGTAAGTTTCCCAATGCGAACAGAAAACCTTAAATTGAAAAAAAAAATGAAGACGCTTCATGTGGTGGGAATCGAACCTGGGTCCCTCGTATTATGAAACCGGCGTTTATCCGATTGAGATACCATGGCATTTCGGTGGACAGCATTATTTCCTTCGGGTTATTCGTAACGTTGGCTTTGAACAGCCGGGTCTACGACGAAGGGAAAGGGGCCGCCACCTCTGCGGTTTCTCCAGCCTTGCGCTACTAGTGCAAGCTGTGCCAATTTTTCTGAGGCGATAATGTTTCTTGGGCTACTTAAACGCCAAAATTCTGGTGTGTCTGTCCGTCTGTCGTTAAAATTCCGGTTTAGGGTCTGTGGTTTGTCCGTCCGTCCGTCCGTCCGTCCGTCCGTCCGTCCGTCCGTCCGTCTATCTGGCTGTCTGTATGTCCCTCTGTCCGTCTGTCCGTTCGTCTGTCTGTCTGTCTGTCTGTCTGTCCGCCCGTCCGTCCGTCCGTCTGTCTCTCTGCCTTTCCGTCTGTCTGTCTGTCTGTCTGTCTGTCTGTCTGTCTGTCTGTCTCCCCCGCGATACGTATGTGGTGCGGGTAGGGCTTTTATTTTATTCTATAGCCCTTTACATTTGTCTGTCTGCCTGTTCGCCCGTTCACCAGTCCGCACGCCCGTCCGTCCATCTGTCTCTCGGTCTTTCTGTATGTCAGTCAGTCAGTCAGTCAGTCAGTCAGTCAGTCAGTCAGTCAGTCATTGCGCTGCTGAGCACGAGGTCGCGGGTTCGATTCCCGGCCGCGGCGGCCGCTTTTCTGATGGAGGCGAAAAGCAAAATTTCCCCGAGGGGGAGAATGTGAAAGTGCGAATGCACGGTTGTCGGCCCGCTTGCGGCGCTTGCGCTCGGCCCCCGCAGCCCACCGCTCGCCGCCTTCTCTTCCATCTCTTCCATCGGGTTTGTAGTATCACGTGTACACCACGCAGTTATCAAGCCGCTATAACGCCGCTGAGTCGCCAACGCACGCCGCTGACGACGTAGTTTGAATGCGTTAAAGATATAAAGCGCGTTACTAACACTGATATCAGCGTCGCGTCCGTGGCTTAGTCGGTAAAGCGTCGCGCTGCGGCCGCAAAGTCCTCGGATCGAAACCTGGCGCCGGATGCTGTTTTTTTTTATATATAGAGAGGAGGACTGCGGACGCCGCCGACGCCGCCGCCGCCGGCGGCGGTGGATGGTTTGGGGTCGCTTATAAAGTGCATTCGCACTTTATAAGCGACCCCAATTGGGATGAAAGTGCACAAACTGCACCCGCCGCGGTGGCTCAGTGGCTAAGGCGTTGTGCTGCTGAGCACGAGGTCGCGGGTTCGATTCCCGGCCGCGGCGGCCGCTTTTCTGATGGAGCCGAAAAGCAAAAACGCCCGTGTGTACGAGATTTCGGCGCACGATAAAGATCCCCAGGTGGTCAAAATTAATCCGGAGCCCTCCACTACGGCGCGCCTCATCGCCTGCGTTGCGTTGGCGCGTTAAACCCCCACAATCAATCAATCAATCAATCAATCAATCAGTCAGTCAGTCAGTCAGTCAGTCAGTCAGTCTGTTCGCTCGTTCGTTCGCTCGTTCGTTCGTTCGTTCGTTCGTTCGTTCGTTCGTTCGTTCGCTCGCTCGTTCGCTCGCTCGTTCGCTTGTCCGTCCGTCCGTCCGTCAGTCCGTCCGTCCGTTCCTTGATTCTGCCGCCCGCGCCGAACATAAAAGAATTCTAGAACGAAACGCTTATGTAGGCGAACTGCTAAATCTGATAGACTACCATACTTGTAAACATTATTCAGCAAAAAATAAGCATTAAGTATATTTGAGGGAGAACGTCAAAATGCAAGTGATACTCGCAATGTTCTTTTAATTAAAAATAGACGCGGGAGTATTCTTTGCGACAGCCAACAAGAAAAAAACGCATAAAAGCAACATTTTAACCACGAAATACAAAAGAGCTCGCGCCCAAGCCTTGGGCTTGTGGCTCCAGGGCCAGGCCCAACAGTACCAAAAGGTCCCAACAAATGGCGCTGCAGCTGTGAAAACCAGGAAAGTTGAATTGGAATCGGCGAACTTTCATTGTGTTTATTACGAGAGGGCCGATGTTATAGGAGGGGAACAGCTTAATACCTGTGACACATGGCAACGCTAGATCTCCTTCAAACTGAACCCCTTTTCCCGCGTCAAGAGACATTTTGTGGAAAGAAATGGCGCTCCTGACGCACAGTAACCCCCGATCTCCGTTTTGTAGTTCCCGTAACTGACACGCCATTAAAGTGGCGCTAGCAGTTCTGTGCAAAAAGCATGCACAGTAACAAAAATAAAGTGAGGCTAATAGATCTTCTGTATTATTTTAGAGAGGAACCGTGCGTTTTATTGTTGTTTGGAAAAAATAAATGGGTAATTTCACATATTTGTATTAAACAGCAACGATGTAGTGCTTTTTTAGGCTATGTTCGGTGCCTAATGTGGCCACAGCGGGCAGATGTTTTCAAAAATACATTACTATTGGGCTTGTTTGGTGAAGTTTAATTTCATTGCCATTTGAACAATCTATGAAGGTATTATGAAATCGCATTTGGTCTCGTTGAGTTCTGAGAAGCTTATGACTTGCAAGCGCCTGCTTACGACGCTGCGCCGCTAGCTGCTCATTTTCGCCCGGGAAAGCAGATAGGCGAACACCCCTTATAAGGCCCAACCACATGCACGTGTAAAACCGACGTACTCGCGCAACGAAGTAAACCGGCGTAAGCGCGTAAGGAACCGGCGTACTCCGGCTTACGCCGACGGCATTGGTACGCGCTTGTTAAGCCCAAGTCAGAGCCCGCCAGACATCGGCGCAAACTTTCGGGCGCACGGGGTTGACGTAGATCACTGGAGGTGATGTTATCGGCGGTCCGGTCGCATAACAGGACAACGAATTGATAAATAAGCTAACTTCACTATTAATTATGCGATAAAACGAAGTAATCTGTAAAATTCGGAGGCCAAACAACCGCACAAAACACGGCGAAGCAACGAGCAACTATGGGAGCAAGGTAGTTTGCGCCAAATGTAGCGGAGGGTTGTGTGCCTTCCAAGTATGCATACTAATCCTTAACGTTTTTTTAATGTCCCAAGAACTGTTTTAGTTATTTCTTTATTAAACATACGTATTTTTGTGTGAATAGGCATTATTTGTTTTATTTGAGTTAAAATCTAGTTGAACTGGTCGCCACAAAGCTGAGTCCGGAGTAGTCGAGCCACACTTCGCGGCGCATTGGTTTACGCGCCTGTTGCGGCGATATGTGGTTACGCGCCCTCTCCGGCGTCGTGGGTCGGCGTAAAAAACTGCGGCGTATGTCGCCGCAGGCGTACGTCGTTGCGCGAGTACGTCGATTTTACGCGTGCATGTGGTTGGGCCTTTACGGGAAATGCCCGCTGCGGTGAAGGAGATTCTCCTTTGTCGTGTGTCATCGAGGCGAACGCCGTTTCGGTAGCAGTCCTTTCTCTGCAAAGGCCTTTTAGACCTAATGTGTCAGGGGTTGTAGATGTGGGCAGCGACAAGGAACGGGGTCAGAAGAACATCGCTTTTGGAAGACGTTTGCAGCGAAGCAAGCAGATATGCGGGAATTTCTTTTTTCTTTGGCGGGGTTTTATTTCTCTTTGATTTTAGTTAGCACTCAAGTTGTGCGTAAGGAAGCTCGACAGTAACCGGTTCTACTTTGAGTTCCCCAGCAGGAAACGCGAGTTCAGCCTCTGAAAAGACCTCGCCTGGATTACAACTTGCTAAGGAAGGGTTGCACGACGTTTAACGTATACCATCAGCGACTGCGTTCCTTTCCCCACGGCGAGTACCTTCTGGTCGGTTGATCTGTCCTTCCTGTGGCGCAGGAAGAGTTCAAGTTTTAAATTTTTTTCTAATGTCACAGGTGCGTTGACCAGCGGCGCAGTGGTCAGCGCAACAAGCCCGCGTTAGGAAGGCAGAGGAAAGAGATGCCGACCACAGACGAAATAGCTTTAGCGAAAGTAGGAGAGAGATGTATAGATAGATAGAGAGAGAGAACTCTTTAACGGGGGCTGGAGAGGTCAGCTCTGCTAGCGGCAGTGCTTGCTACGCCAGATGGGGATGATTACAATGCAGTGAGGTGAATGTGACAGATTGGGAAGCCAACAGTTAGAGAGAAAACAAAATTTCAATAGAGAATGACACGCAATGAAAAGCAGAGAAATAAAACTCTAATTAAAATTGAGTAAAAAGCAAGAAAAGATACAGCGAGCCGTCTCGCAAGCCATTGGTCGAAACTGACATCACGTCCGAGCTCAGGCCTCCCATTGGCTGCCTACCTTGACGTCAGGCCGAAAAGGGCCGCTCGTGAGGCCCGAGAGTTTCGTCTACTCAACGAGGCTCTCCAGACGAGAAACGGCGAGCGCTTTTTTTTTTTTGTTTTTGGGGCGAAGCCCGTTAGGGGCTCGGGCTGTCGTCGTCTCATATCGTCGTCGGCTCGTGTCGTCGTCGTCTCATGTCGTCGTATCATCACGTGGTCGCGGCACTAAAACACCGGGACACTCGTTTTCCAACGCGTCGTGCTAGACCATAACGCGTACTAAAAGAACACTCCGGGAGACTCGTTTTCCAACGCCTCGTACTAGAACGCTTCGTGCATCAAAGACACGAGAATTACAGCAAAGCTGTGTGCCTCTACCCCCCAACGGTTTCATCTCCGTTGGCAAAAACGCCAAGGCGCCAAGAATATACACATACACTGCATGCTTAGCCCGTCACTAGGTTTCACGTTAGTGGAGATGGCTCGGAATTTTTTGTCTGAGGGGGTCCAAGATGCATGCGTCGCCGACCGGCCAGGCATCGCGGCTCACAGGACACGCCTGGCGCGTCAACAATAGGCAAATCCCGTTGACGCGGACAGAGCTCTCCGCAGCAGGCGAAAAAAAAAATAAAGAAAAAAAAATGCACTGACGCACCTCTAGAATTCTTTTTAAGGAAAGAAACCAATCTTCGCAACCTTTGCACACAGGAGAGAAAAGAGAAAAAAATTCTGTCTCGGCGTAACTGGAAAGGTTTGACGGTGAGTTCAAAAAATTCCGCTCCGTTGTCCCGAATATGACAGGGAACGCGAACCGGTACGGGGGGCGTGATTCTGCGCTGCATTTTTTTCGGGGCCTCTTGAACGTAGGCGGGGAGGAGAGCGGCGAAAGATCACGGCGCAGAAAGGTCGCGCCGGGAGAGAGCTCGAAAAGGGACAGATAGAGAGAATGAAGAATTAGAGAGGAGCGCTTTTCCTAGTAACTCCGAAAATAGACGAGTTGGTTCGTAGTAGCGGTGAAAAGATAAAGCCAGCGAGAGTACAATGGGAAAACCAGAGAGTAGGCGGACGGAACAACGCTGTCCAGCGGTGTCCTTTCTGGTCGCCTGCGGCCGGCGTTTTATCGCTGGTTTTATCTTTGCCGGAGCGAGCAGTTGAGAAGGAAGCAAGAGAGAGAGAGAGAGAGAGAGAGAGAGAGAGAGAGAGAGAGACTGCGCGGTAGATGCAAAGTATGGATAGAGAGAATAGACTACTGATTGTCGGACAAGTTTTGAGCGTGGGTGATGAGACCAGAATGTCGTGCGAAGCAGGAGAGGTCAAAGGTCATTCGAAGGGGAACGCGGTGAATCTTTTCCAGCATCGATAGCCGCTGAACCGCGGTTACAAGGAAAAGCTTTGTATGCTTCAATGTATTTGCAATACATGTATAGGAGAGGCCACATTGGTGCGAAATACGAATGAGTGTAATTTTATATCTGTGTCATTATATTAGCGTCAAGAGTTCTCCAATCTGCAACTCTACCGGAAATATACTAACCACGACGAACTTTTTTCGTGCTTCCTATTAGTCGAAACAGGCGGAAGAGGTTGAATAAAAAAATGAAGGAAGCTCGCATTAACGCGCAAGATTTGAAGGTAGCGAAGCTCTGCGCCACCTTCACTACCATTACGAAGGTTGAAGTCTGCGGTTGCAGCCGATGTGCTCCTTCTTCGCTGCCGCAACGAGACTTTTGCTCCATCGTATAAGAAGAAAAAAGGAGAAAAAGAGAAAGAAAAAGAAGAAAAGGAAAAGAAGAAGAAAAAGAAAACGAGAAAGAAAAAGAGAAAGAAGAAGAAACGGAAAAGTAGAAAATACAGAAGAAGAAGACAGAAAAAGAAGAAGAAAAGTTTGTTTGTTTATTTTTGCTATAAGTGTGAGCTTTTTTTCAATTTTTTGGAAGTGATCATAACTTGAAATCACCTCGGGGGGGGGTGGGGGGGGGGGTCGCTATAATGTGTCTTTCTCGTTCCGAGCAAGTATTGCCACGATTACGGCGAACGCTGGAGTTTTTTTTTTCTTAAGCCAAGCTTGGCCAGTCTTTCTAAGTGGGTATGCTTGGTTTGACAAACGTGCGGCGGGGACGCTGGGCGGTCGCCGCGAGACCCGCGCTTACGTACGTGCGCTCGGAGATTTCGTGGTAGTTTTAACCCGGGGACACGAATAATTACGATTTGCTAAACAGCTTCGCTGTAAAAAACGAACCCGAAATTATTAGGGAGTACTGCAGGGGATAAAAAAGATCTTGTGTCCGAGGAGCTACAAATGTCACTCCAGAAGCAAATGGGCGTTGATTCGGTTCCCGTACGTCACTTCCAAGCCGGATAAACTGATATCTTTATCGAATCTCTGTTCAGCAGCGCATGCGTCTTGATACCTGTGACGGGCGGACACATTCTTACGCATAAATGACGGGAAAAAATATACCCTTATAAAGTGTCCATTGTATTAAACTAATGACATCGGTGACCGCGCGCAGAAAGGTGTAATATACAAACACTGCAAAATTTCCTCTTGGTGCCACCTATACTGGTCGTGGCAGACACATTAAATGTTACCCAGGCTACAAGAAATGAAAAAAATGTGTGATAAGATGCAACCTTTCGGGCAGTTCGTCGAGCGGGCGGCGTGGAAAGCGTCGTGGAAACGCAGAAAAGTGACGTCACCTCGATGTCAGTTGAGCTCCCTCCGGCGCTTACGCGAAATGTGTGTCGGCCGCTTTTGTATGGCCCCGACTTCCAGAGTCAGCAGGAAGCCGAACGCGACGCTGCGGTTGCGGCGACTTCCTCTTTTTTGAATCAACGTCCGCTCGCCCAAAGTTTCGCGCGCGATTAGACAGCGGATGGTTAGCTTTGGGCTTCTCTGGGTTCGCCAATACCGGTCAGGCCGGTTCGGACTGTTGCTGCAACTGTCGCGATAACTTTAAAGAACGGCGTTTTTTTCACGTCTCTGCAGCCAACCGAACTGCGTACCCGCTGTTTTTTTACGTCCATAGATCAGGATATGGCTTTTGCGGCGGTAGTCTGAACACAGTCTCATACGTATATTACGTGGTTTGTGCGCGTGGAATTGTGGGTAATGTTTGAAGTTTTGCAGTAAATAACGAGTGGTGGTGGTGAGGACCAGAAATTTGTGCTGGTTTTAACAAGTTGTGATTAAAGTTCCGCTCCTAAAAAAAGCTAGCGGCTGAAAAAGATAAGGAAGCTCACATTAACGCGTAAGACTTGAAGGTAGCGAAGCTGGACGCAACCTTTGATTGATTGATTGTAGGGTTTAACGCGCCGACGCAACGCAGGCGATGAGGCGCGCCGTTGTGGAGGGCTCCGGATTAATTTTGACCACCTGGGATCTTTAACGTGCGCCGAAATCTCGTACACACGGGCGTTTTTGCTTTTCGCCTCCATCAGAAAAGCGGCCGCCGCGGCCGGGAATCGAACCCGCGACCTCGTGCTCAGCAGCGCAACGCCTTATCCACTGAGCCACCGCGGCGGGTTGGACGCAACCTTTGCGGCCATCATGAAGGGCTTAAGTTCACGACTGAAGCCGACTTGCTTCTTCTTCCCTGCCGCAACGAATTATCATTTATTCTATAAGTGTGAGCACCGTTCATTTTTTTTTTTTTTTTTGAAGTTATAATCATTGGACATCACATTGGAGGGGCATACGCTATGACGTGTCTTTCGCGTTCCGAGTCAGTGTTGCCACGATTGCGGCGAACACTGGAGTTTTTTAAAGACGATAGTCTTTCTTGGGCTACTTATACCCAGAAATTCTGGTCTGTCTGTATGTCTGTCTGTCCGTCTGTCTGTCTGTCTGTGACTCGATTCAGCCACCCGGCCAAAGTAAAATTGATATAGCGCAATAGTCTTATATACTCACAGCCACATGTAAACGTCTAAGCCCGGTTTATATGTTCGTACTTGTCAACTTTGTTTAACAACAACAAGACATTACGCAAATATAAGACGGGAAATTAGTACACAAGGGATATTTACAGTGTTCCTTTATTAAAAAAAATTCATGGATGCTTGGTTTTTTGATAGCAAGTGATATTCTACATCTACTGCAGAAAACCGCCGCCTCCTGGCGGCATACAAAAAATCACGGGGAAACAGCAACGAAAGGTTCCACTAGCTAGGTTCCACGTTCTGCTTGAAACGCACGTGGCGCATGGCCACGCGGCTCTATAAACCATCTAGTCGGCCACCTCCATTCACGCGCGTCTCCGTCGTACTGCAGCGTTGGCATCGAGGAACCGGCCTGTAGGAGTGGAACGCGGTAAATTCAAATCGCCTTGCGCAAACCTTTAGTCCTTGGAATGAGCGCGACGGCACAGGAACAGCATGAGAGGTGAGCGGGAAAGCAAAAGGGGGCATTTCCTTGGCAAATGTCTACAAAGACTATCGTCTTTTGGCGACATTTGCAAGGAAAGTAGCAGATACGCGGCCAATTTTTTTCTTTGCCAGTCTCTGCCAGTCTCTCTAAGTGGGCATGCTTGGCCTAACAAACGTGCTCCGGGGACGCTAGGCGGTCGCCGCGAGGCACGCACATGAGCGCTCTACCTTTAAGAGGTCGTGAAGAGATTAAAAAAAAAATTGTGTTGTATGGGTACTTAGAAACTGTGTAACCTTGATGAACAAACAATGCATAACCGTTTCGTTCCATGAGATCGGCATATAGGGTGAAAAAATGAATTTACGGTTTCACCGAGGCTTTCCTCCTCAAGTCGTGCAGTGACGTCATGTTAAGAAGCCAATGATAGCTCCCCCTTCTCTGCACAACGTGTAGGCATACAGCGGTCTCGCAAAGGGTCAGATAAAGGTATACAACATCGGCACCATGATGAAACTCGCCCTGCAACTCAACGTGAGATGTCTTATCTCTGAAGATCAACAAGTCCAACTTTTTAAACAAAAGTGGCGTAAAAGTAATGTGTAGACTGTATGCGTACTTAGACTGTCGTTCTGCTACTGTGTAGCTTGCCGACGTCTGTCTCCTATAGGCTTGATGCCGAGCGAGCGCAGCGAACCGCGCCTCCGCGCAACTGGGTAGGCCAGCCTCACCGTCCTGCAGCCGCCTGCTTTACACACTGTGCCCGCGCCCTTGCAAAGGCGTTTCAAGTGGTTAGGTGCGCTATAAGTGGCTTAAGTTTGTGGGATACGCTGCAATGGCGACAGGATGGAGTGTTATGGCTGAGAGGCGTTAAAAGAAACAAAGCCCAGAAGGAAAGCTACCGCCTTCGCTGCCCTGAATCGTCCGAGTTGGGAAGGCTGGTCACAGCCTCACAGGCGGCCGCGAAAGTTTTAGAAAATACAGCGGCGATGACTACCAAGCAGATTACATGCTGCTGTCAAAGTAAAGTATATCGGTTTGCCAGCTGTTAATAGTCGTAAGCTTACAATAATTGGTTGGTTTCTCTGCATCGTGCATGCGTCTTCCGCGGCGTTTATAATGAAATTCGTGCGGCACGTAACACTCAGCCGTATTTTAATTGTAAGAGAAATAATTGATGGCTGCAACATCTCACCCCTTTTTTGGAAAAAATATGATTGTTTTTTACAAAGTAGCGCCATTGAAAATAAGCTGTCAAGTTTGAAAATAAGCTGTCAAAAAGTCGAAATACCTACGTTAGTACAAGATATAAAAGCAATGCAT
Source organism: Haemaphysalis longicornis (assembly GCA_013339765.2). Taxonomy (NCBI): domain Eukaryota; kingdom Metazoa; phylum Arthropoda; class Arachnida; order Ixodida; family Ixodidae; genus Haemaphysalis; species Haemaphysalis longicornis. The sequence goes on along the minus strand of CM023449.1, from coordinate 35,814,291 downwards.
GTGGGATTTTTGCACTGTAAATAAATGCTGTTCAATAAAACAAAGTCGTTTTAACGGGGCTCACAACAGCAACATCAGAGAACAATAAAAAATAAACGGAGTTTATGATTATTCTAATATTTGGAGGCCCTGCGTACCCCGTAAAAAGGAAGAGGTAGTCTTAAATCGTTCACGGGCATTTCCTGGCGGGCTTGCAGCGAAACCCGTGTACGTTGTGAATGTATTCACGGAAGAGGAGACGGAAGGCACAGAGGTTGAGTCTTCCTTTCGCTCATGAGGCGATACTGCTTGACCTCGTACGCGGAGCAAGAAAACGTGCTCGCTCCGTAATATCGGGGTGGGACGAACTGGCACCAGCGGAAACGAACTGTCAGAGGCGAGGAGCAGGACGCATTCTGGGAATGTTTGGCGATAATTCAAGCCATGAAATTCAAAATCGTCGTCAGGTTCGTTTCCCTGCCACAAGCGGCCGCTTTTCCGATAAAGGCGAAAAGCGAAAACGCCCGTGTGTTCGAGATTCCGAAACGTGAAAGATCCCCAGGTAGTCAAAATTAATCCCGATCCCTCCACTACGGCGCGCCTCATAGCCTGTCTGGCGTCGGCGGGTTGAACCGCACAATAAATCAATCGAAAATAACCGCCAGTTCGTTCGCAGCTCTCGATGCTTCGCACCCGCCTGATACACATTGGAGCGCGCGCATAATATATGCTTCGAAGTCAATGCTCTAGCACGTAGCGCAGCGTACAGACCGCACTACACCCAAACAATCGATCCTGTGAGACGGAGCACCGTACTCGCAAAACCATGGTGGTCCGATTCAAGAATACAAACAAAACTGCTTCTCTCCAATGCTGTGAACAGCTAATTAATTTGTACTTTCTAGCTGAAACACAAATTCACTGGAAAAAAACAATGTGGAAACGTGAAAACGTGCGCACGAAATGCTCCACCTGGTTCTGGCTATGCTGGGAAGTCAATATCGCTTGGCCCCTTCCTCCGTACGCGCAGTCAACAGTTCAGTCCTTCAGTCTATTCCCAGCCCAGTGCGGTAGAATTACTGCCGTATGTTTTAGTTAATATAAAAGTTAAAAATTGAGTATTCTACATTTCATTCGGTGCCGCCAATCAGGAGCGCAACCGAAACACGAGCACGCTGGCGAGCGGCGGCCGACTCAGTATTTTTCTTTCTCCCCGATGGCGGCGCTGGGTGTCGCGGCTCAGTGTCGCCCTCTGTTCACTGCACGGCGCCTATAGCCTGCATTGTGAGTTACGTGAAAGTGAACTTTCTGACCTGATGACATAAGTGAGCGAAAGCTTAAAGTGGGAATTTACTACATAAACAGGTTTATTGGAGTAACTTTGAGTGGTCGGAAATTAAAACAAAACTCGTCATTTACATTCAAGCGCAAAAATAACTAGCGAGAAACAGTGATAGAGCGCGTCGCCGAGTCCCATCACGCAGTTCGATTGCTTTCCTCCAATAAACAATGCTTCTAACGTTGCTTCGTTAATTCTTTTTCCTCCCTCTGGCTTACTGCAGAAATGTTCAACAGTAACTTGACGGTTAAAGCACCGGTTGGATCAGAATTTATGAAAACACACCAGAGTGCTGGACTGCAAATGATTGTATACGCAGTTTTTTGCCGCGCGCGTTTTTCCGCCTATGGTCGAGTTTGTAAAGTGTCTGACTTCAATGCAGGTCGGCCGCAAGTTCGAATCGCACGCGTGGCACGTTTTCTTTTTAAGTGCAGAACACTATAGGGGCTCGCCTTGTCGTCGTAGCCCGCTCGCTGGACCGAAGTAGAGCCCCACAGCGTTCCGTCGTAGAGGCTGTCGTAGCGGCGTGACCCGAAGGCCTTAAACGGTTTATATAGTCATAAGCGCCCGAAACTCGTGAACCGCTGGCGCTTGTCATACATTCCCCCGTTTAGCGCAAAGAAAACTACAGGTACATTTGAGGTAAAATATACGTAATTAACCGGCAGCGGCCGCGTTCATTTAGTTAGAAATGCTCGCTGGGCTGGTTTTTGCGATAGTAAGCGAAAAACGGAGAGAGCCAGTAGGTCTGAGTTCTGCTACAGTGTTCTAGAATAGTCCTGGAACACTGTATATAGTTCTGCTACAATCGTTGCCAGACAACCGAAGCGGTCGCGACACCGGTCACGTCGATAGGAAACCGCTTATGGCAACGAATAAAGCATGCTATATTTTTAAAAACGAATAAAGCATGCTATATTTTTAAAATATCGCGTATGCAGCGTTTAACTCTCGAATGTTCTTAACATGACGTCACTGTTAGTTGCGTTGCCGACCGACGATGCGCGCATGGTCGCTTGCGGTGCGCCTCAAAAGGAGCATTTCTAATGTGTATCTCCAATTGCAGAAGCAATTAATTGCGAAAAATGTTTGGATTTACGCTCTTAAAAGGTTGTTCAAGCGGATAAAATTCAGAAATGGAGAGGCATTTTCGCTTCACGTCCCCTTTAACACTTTCGATTGGCTTCGAGCTGTCTCCTACGCGTTGCGCCGTTGCTCGATCCCGCCGCCATGTATTGGGACAGTTGACGATTGCGGATTCCGCTGATTGTCTGTTCGCTCATTCCGCTGTGTTCTTACGCTGCCTTTGTCTTCAGTGTACTGGCCTAGAGGGCCTCGTAGTTTCAGCTCGATCGATGGAACACTTCCCAAAGAGCTGTTTCGCGGCTCCCGACGCGGGCGCCAGATTTTCGCTCGATGTGCCGCTTGAGGCTTCCGCACTAAACTACTCCTACGGTACGCGGTAGAACATGCCTCGCTGGGCGCCGAACACGTGAAGAAAAAACGACGTCAGTGGGTGAACGCTCGAGAAACGGTGTCTCCCTGATCAAAAGAGTAAAAGGGGAAACAGGCCGCCTTAAAATGGGAAATAGCGGGAGGAATTCTTTCCTGCCAGAAGACAGTGGGCGCGTTGCCGGTAGCGGTGACGAATTCGAAGCTTGAAGAAAGCGTTTGGGAGCGGTGGGAGTGGATTACGTCGCTGGCGTGCGTCAGCCGACAGCGTACGTCACGGCGGTGCATTTTGGAGTCGGGTTTCTTCCATACAATGAGACATGTCGATACCGCAGCTCTTCTAAGGGTACAGGTCTAAGTCGCCCTGGTGCGAAGAACATGAAACAGTGATTGCTTTGACAATGAAAACGCAGGGACTGTTTTTAAAGCTAATAAATGATGTTTCTTACTTTTTTTTTTTGCAACCCTGAACATAGTTTTTTTTTTTTTTGGGGGGGGGGGAGTTTAGGGAATGCGCTCTTCTTTCTTTGGAGAAAGCTGGGACGCTTCAAGATTGTAGCTGCCGTTTGGTACGAGGTGAAAAATGCCCCATTTAAGCTGTGATACCTCCACAAGAGACATTTACCAAGCCTGACTTACGCATATCCGGAAAAGTATAACCAAAATTCGGTGAAACCCGCCACGGTGGCTCAGCGGCTATGGCGCTGTGCTGCTGAGCCCGAGGTCGCGGGTTTGATTCCCGGCCGCGGCGGCCGCTTTTCTTATGGAAGCTAAAAGCGAAAGCGCCTGTGTGGTCGAGAATTCGGCGCACGTTAAAGATCCCCAGGTGGTCAGAATTAATATGGAGCTCTCTACTACGGCGCTTCATCGCCTGCGTTGCGTCCGCGCGTTAAACACCACAATCAATCAATCAATGGAAATTCGCCAAACGACGAAACGACTAGGCTGCGAAGGGAAGGAGAAAGAATGAAACCTTGCGGCAACCTTTTTTGGCAACCGGCATATCGACGTGAGCCAAAGAAAGCGATGATCGACTGATTGATTGATTGATTGATTGATTGATTGATTGATTGATTGATTGATTGATTGATTGATTGATTGATTGATTGATTGATTGTGGGGTTTAACGCGCCGACGCAATTGATGCTGGTGATGAGGCGCGCCGTAGTGGAGGGCTCCGGATTAATTTTGACCACCTGGGGATCTTTAACGTGCGCCGAAATCTCGTACACTCGGGCGCTTTTGCTTTTCTCCTCCATCAGAAAACCGGCCGCCGAGGACGGGAATCGAATCCGCGTCCTCGTGCTCAGCAGCACAGCGCCTTAGCCACTTAGCCACCAGGAGGGTGAAAGCGATGATCGACCTTTCGGGCATTACTTTTGTTCGTGTTTTTATTTTACGCGTACCGCACGACTTGCCCAGCTTGACGAAAAACCCTAGGTTCGTAAATTGGGAGGCATGTGTTCCCCGGGGGTACTAGAGTGCCTTATTTTTCGGTGTGTGAACTGGGCATTAAAAAATAAGAAATAAACTGCGGGTTAGTTGTGTCGTAAGCAAGGAAATGTTTTCATTGTGCGCCAGTCCCAAAGGAAGCCAGGAATCAATGGAACGAAAGAAGCACGCAAGACGCGACCGTCGTCGAAAGCAGTGACGTAATCTCGCTGATGGGCCCGTCGCCATTCGCAGGCCTTTACTATACGTACTGGTAGTCGCAAGCTGTGCTTATAGCCGCACTGCACGGAATAAGGCTGGATGCAGTGCACGACGAGCGCTCGTCTGTGCCGTTGTAAGAAGGAAAATGAACGTGTCAGTAGTGGTTCGAGACGTTGAATTCACTGTTGCGTAGCGCTCTGTTGGGGGGCCGCCTTGCTGTGGCGCTGAGGACTCACTTCCGGCGCGGCACTTCCCTTGTGGCGGCTATCTACAGCGTGGGCTCTCGGAGAGCGGCAGCACACCGGGGCGTGATTGTTGGCTTCGTTTCACGTGGCCGGGAGAAGCGGCCAGCGGTTGACTCATCTTCGTTCGCCCTGCCTTCTTCTCGCCGTCTGCGTCGTGCCCGACGGAAGAAGTTTAGTCACAGTAGCAGAGGGAGAACTTGCGCAAAGTAGTGCATTAGGATTTTCCTGTCATTACATGTGGCAGAAGAAAGAATGGAAGAAGCAGGGCGGAAACGGTGGTATATGGGGTGGTAGTAGAAGTAGTAGTAGTTTGTAGTAGTAGTAGTAGTAGTAGTAGTAGTAGAAGTAGTAGTAGTAGAAGCAGCAATAGTAATAGTAGTAGCAATAGTAGCAGTAGTGACAGCAGTAGTAGTAGTAGTAGCAGTAGTAGAAGTAGTAGTAGTAGAAGCAGCAATAGTAATAGTAGTAGCAGTAATAGTAGCAGTAGTGACAGCAGTAGTAGTAGTAGTAGTAGTAGTAGTAGTAGTAGCAGCATCAATGGTAGTAGTAGTGCTAGTAGCACTAATGACTGTAGCAGTTGTGACTGCGGCAGTTGTAGCAGTAGTAGTAGTAGTAGTAGTAGTAGTAGTCATATAGTTTCATACAATAATAACTAGAGGGGAAACTGGCGCTAGTGTCAACGCGAACTCCGAGATGGCGCCTACACTTTGATGGGAAGGATGGGTAGTTCTTGAACCGGATTGCGTAGGATCGAAACGGGCCTAAAGCTGCGCAAATCTGGTTTTGTTCCAACGAAACTCTTATTTCGCGGTTGGCTGTTTACAAATTACATGGCAAACAAGAAAGTTAGGGACCAATAACAGGTTTTGTGTGAAATAAAGCGGCGCGTTTAAATAGAAAGCTGACGCGCAGTCGCGGAGGTTTACGGGGCACGTTTGCCATTTGCCTCCAACCTCAGCGGGACGCGGACTTCTACAAAAACTGTTTGTAAAAGTTTCGACGCATTTAGTTTTTAGTATTAAGAAAAGCTTTCTGCTCCTAAAAAAGAAACCAATCACTTTTTGGAGAAGTTATTATAGCCTGAATTAGTGGCATTCATCAAGCAGCGTTCCTATTAGCCGCCGGTACCGCTGGTCTACGCCGTAGGAGCCGACGTTCGCACGAGAGGTGTGGCTGTTTCAAGCAATTCGCAACCGTCATCAGCTTCGAAAATACATTGCTCTGCTGAATGAGCAGCGCCACAACTCCTAATTCGCAGACAACTTCGCCGCACACAGCGCCGTCATTTGTGTTTTCGTGCTCGATGTGCCGGCAATAATTGATAACCCACCCAATTCACAACTCTGGTTATAAAACATTCCACTCAGGGTGGCGTCACTGCGCGTGTAGCATGGAGTTCAAGGAGAAACGTATTTTTGATCGCTTCTTCCAACACCCCTGCGTGGGCAAATGCGTTCATGTAAATCCAAAACGAGAACGAAACTACCTGCAATCCATAGTAACTTCCACCAGCCATCGATGTCCAATACAAATCCAGAAGTTCCCATCACGCCCATTGAGGCGTACGATCGCAGCGCCAGATTCCTCTCTAGTTGTTATTGTATGAAACTCTATTGTAGCAGTAGCAGCATCAGAAGCAGCAGCAGCAGTAATAGTACATAGTAGTATAGTAGCACAAATGACAGGAGTAGTTGGGACAGTAGTAGTAGTAGTAGTAGTAGTAGTCGTAGTCGTAGTAGTAGCATACTAATTAATGGATTTAAACGTAGAGCTTCTAGAACACAGATTTTGGTTTCTGCAGTTCCAAAAAGTGAACCTAAATGTGCATTTGTCGTTTGCGCCGTGAACACGCGGCCAATATACACGGCACAGCTTTAGTATATACATCAAAGGCCAGCGCAGCTGTTCCCCGTTCGTTGGTCTCGCGCATGCGCTTAAGCGTCTGTGTGTTTCTTAGGATAATTTTTGAGCTTATGATAGAGGCTGGGTCACGTGGTTTTTCTCTCGCAGGAGGAGTTCATTCCGGAGCCGATGGAGCCGCTGGACTGGCGCCCGCCTCGACGATGCTTCAGCCCATGCGCCGATCGCCTGCGACCGGCGTTCATCAACGAAACCGCCGGACCATCCGCCGACGTCGCCAGAGGGTGGCGCTTCACGCCGCATAACATGTTCTGAATCAGCGTCTCTGCAGCCATCCGACGTCGCTCTCCAGTGCGCTTATAAAGCGTACCGAGTGCGTTCACGGAAGACGTCTTTACGTTGTGGACTGCAGGAACTGGCCGTTCGGACGATGTTCAGTGGTTTTAAAATGAGCGGTACTAAGCCGTACCAGCGGGGATGCGTAGTAGGAGCGGTACGCTTAAGGAGGAGACACATGTGCGGAGAACAACGCGTTTCCGCACGCGCGGTTTTTCATTTCCAAAAAAACCGCTCCCGCAGCCTTCATGTAAAGCGGGGGACGCATGAGTGGAGAGGGACGCGTATCCACACCCGTCTTCGCACTCTGGAAACCTGTCCAGTGGCGTCCAGGAGCACGCATGAAGTCTACAGGACCGGTTTGGGAGAGGGGAAAAACGAGCGCGGGAACGCTTCGGTCTCCGCACATGAGTCCCCCGCTTTAAGCGGGATACACATAAGCGGGAAAGCACGCGTCTCCGCACGCGTCTCCACCCCGAGAACCGGTTTGGCTGCCTGATTTACCCGCCGCACTCCCGCTCCCGCGCGCATCCAATCTGCTATATATTTTGACGCGCCGCGTCGGAAGCCAGGATTGCTCGCACGGACATGTGTCCTCCGCTTAAAGCGGGGGACACATGTCCGGCGAGCGACGCGTTCCGGTGCGCGCTTTCCCCCTCCCAAACCTGTCTAGTCGCATTCATGTGGGCTCCTGGCCGCCGCCGGACCAGTTACCAGGGAGCGATTACGCGTGCGGATATGCGTCCCTCTCCGGTCATGTGTCCCCTGCTTCAGAGCCGGATGAATTCGCTCGGCGAGCGAATTCGGCATCGGTGTCCAACACGGCCCGACAGGGCCTCTCCGACAGGGCCCGACAGGCCGAGTCGGACCATGTCGGGCTCAGTCGCACTAAGAAGAAAGTAGGCTTTACTGACACCTGCTGGACCGTTTTCCGAAGAGTACAAACGTGCGCGGAGACGCTTCGTTCTCCGCACATGTGTTCCGACCTTTTATCGGTGTTACGGCCTTTTTTCGGTGTCACGTTTGATACAAGAAGGAGCAGTTTTCTGCAACGCGGCTGGGGGGTCTTCCTGTGCTGGACGCTCCTAGTTTGGACTGTTCGGGGGATCGCAAACACGGTGCATTCTGCCCGGCTCTGCTGAAGTGGTGACTATGGAGGACGGTCGACGCGTGATGTCGTTACATCGCTATCTTTTTCGTTTCTTTTATTTATTGAGGCCCTTTAAGTACTCATCCCACATCGGAATGTGCTACAGTTTTAAATATAAATTTAGCGCGATGCGAGAAGTGTGAGTGAAATCTTCGTTGCGCGCTGTGTTTGTTGCTATAGCATTCTTTATTTTCGTTCGTTGCAGATGGATTAAACAAAGCTGTATCTACTATAATAGCATTACCTTTTATAGGTAACGTTTATGTTTGGACTGTCCGGGTGGCTCGCTGAAAGGTTTACACGCCAGCAGCTTATTTTTTTTTTCCATTGTGCGCGTATGTGCACTATAGTCTACAGTCTTTGTCGAAATTTGTAGACCACGCCAAAAGATTGTGGGCTACAAAGAGTCGCAAACGAAATCTTAACGTTGCAGGGAGATTTATTTTTTGATGACACTAGGAAAGGAGGAGGCTTTCGCCAGTTTTCTGGCATAAAAAATTCCATTCCCACTCGAAAGACGACTTGTATTTAAAATTCTTGGCGGCCTATAAAATTCTCTCACATGGCCCAGAATATTTTGACAGAGACTGTACATGCGTGTGCATGCGTTTATTATAGTGCACGCTTTCACCACCTATGATACTTGTTCTTTTAAGCGGGCTGTTCTTCTAACATTTGTGTAACTCATAAAGGATGAGGTCGGTCATGTAACCTACGGTTGTCATTTGAGATGAATACACTCTGCGACAAAAAACACCTCGAAGTTGTCTTACTCTAGGTGTCTCACTAACGGCTCGTGGGCTAAAGGCTGTCTGATAAAAATGTAATTTACAATAACCCTTTAGAAAACTGTGCACTTCATTCCTTTTAGGCCTAAAACTACCGTTACAGAACTCATTGAACGCACACTCGAAGCAGCGCAAACATTAAAAAGCTACTGTGCAAATATTGATAATCTAGATATCATTCCCGTTTCAAATGAAGCGTGCGCTCTTCCGCAACAGCAGGGCTGTAGCAGTCAACGTGTATAGCGCAGATTAGTGTGGTTCAAACAGCTGTGGGGTAGCCTATGGCACTCACAGAAGAAGTTATGACAACGTAGTTACTGGTTGCAAATAAACCTTGTTAAGCCCTGGAGACGACGGTTTTTGTTTGTATACCTTTGCACTCGACCCTTTTTTATTTTTAAAGGGGCCATGAAGACATAGTATACGTATGGCTTTTCAAAAAGACTGCTTTCTTCCGACAACAACGAAGGGATTTTCATCGCAGGCTTGCAGTTAATTATCAAGATATTAGCCCTTTGGTGCCCAGTGTTACTCAGGAGCAGCAACTCGAACAATATATTTTTTTCTCGTACCTTGTGGTTTTTACGATAATTAACGCCATCTATCGGCAGACAAAGGATCCCGAACCTTCGAAAATTTAAGAAGAGAGGGCAGCCCGTACTTCCGTGTGCTAAAAAAAATATTGTTTACACGTTTCAACTCGCATCGAGCCCGGGCGGCTCAATAGGCAAAACTGCGCAATTTCGTTGTTCTTACAAATGCTAGCCATGCAAACTTTACGTTAGTGTCTTCACTTGAACCATAAATCATGGTGATCAAGGTAACTCTCTTGTTCAAATGATATATCGCCAGCCAGTGCCCAGTGGGTCCTAATGAACCGAATCTGTTCTCACTTACATTTGCGATATCGGAAGTCCTTTGAGATCACGAAAAACTTCTCACACGCTTAAGCAAATTAATATAAAAGTTTGGGCATCAAAGGGTTAGGAAAAACACATAAATCAATGGCGGCTGCAGTTATTCGCCTGCGATCTTTTTGTGACGTCACAGAATCTTGTTTGTGCAAATGGCGGCCGCCGGCCATTAATTCACCGCCCATAAACATGACTGAGGGATTGTAGTAGGGCGTCTAGCTCCGTCTGATCGAATCACTTGATTGCTTATAACGTGAAAATAACGCATGGACAACAGCGTTCTTGGTGCTGGCCTCCGTTGCGTGATACCTGCCCATAACACGTCACTCTAGCAAAAAACAAAAGTCTGAAGATTTCTTGAGCTTTTTTGTAAAAAAAAAAAAACGTCTTCCGTGGCTGGAATGAAGCAGAGAGTTACTAGAAGCTGATTATTTTAAATTGAATAAATTTTTTGCTGTATGGCTCTGATCTGTGCTAGCTGGTACAGAATCTTCGATTGGAGCTGAGCACGAGGACGCGGGTTCGATTCCAGGCCGTGCTGGCTGCTTTTCTGATGGAGGTGACAAGAAAAGCGGCCGTCTGTACGAGGTTTGGGCGCATGTTAAAAGGTCCCCAGGTTGTCAAAATTATTCCGGAGGCCCCCACTATGGCGCGCCGGATCACCGGCGTTGCGTCGGCGCGTTAAAACCTGCAATTAAATCAATCTTCGATAGAAATCGGCTTGAATGTACACGAAAGGAAGAGGAAAAAACACGACACACCGCTGATTAACTGAATTTTTACTGAAGGAAACACAGATATATACACATGCAAAATTATTCCGGCCAGTCATTGATATTAATCGCGAAGATTAATACGCAGAAACTCTTTTTCAAAGTTGACAAGGTCACAGACGGCTCGCTGACTGAGTCATCTCCAACTTCGTCTATCGCCAAAACTTCTACTGGTTCTCGTCCGATCTTGCTTTTCTTCCTTACAATAATCTCGATTTCGTGCATGTAAGTTTCACAGTGGCAGTCTTTCGGGCATGCAGCGATTTTATGCATGTGGCCCATTTCGTGGCGATGTCGCTACATGCGATTTCACAGTGGCGATTTTGTGCATGTAGGCTTCACAGGGGCAGTCTTTTTGCATATAGTATTTTGTGCATGTGGCGATTTGTGGCGATTTCGCGATTTCGATTTCCACATTGTGTTTTTTTTTCACAGTGGAGATTTCTGTGCGTGTAGGCTTCACAGTGAGATTCCGTAGTCTTTCGTGCACCTAGTGAGGCTTTGTTTCGTGCAGCGATTTCGTGCTTGTGGCAATTGTGGTGATTTCGTAGTGATTTCGTGGTGGCGCGATTTCGTCACATGTGATTTCACAATGACGATTTCGTTCACGTAGGCTTTGTTCATTATAACCGAACGAGTAGGCTTCCAGTGGCAGTCTTTCGTGCACGTAGTGATTTCTTGCTTGTGGCAATTTCGTGGAGATTTCGTCGCATGCAATTTCACAGTGCACGATTTTGTTCACGCAGGCTTCACAGTGGAAGTCCATGTGGCATTCGTGGATATAATAATTTCGTGCGTGGGGTGATTTCGTGGCTATTTCGCCACATGTGATTTCACAGTGGAGATTTCGTGCATGTAGGCTTCACACGGCAGTCCTTCGCGCATGTGTGATGTCGTGCTTGTGTCGATTTCGTGGGAATTGGACAAACGGGCCATGCACAGTGTTCACAGTGGAACGTCTACATGCATGAAATCACCACTGTGATTTTTTGCATGTGGCGATTTCGTCACAAAGCGATTTCGCCTCATGCACGAAATCACTCCACGCACGAAAGACTGGCATTTTGTGCATGTAGGCTTTACAGTGGGAAGTCACTCGTGCATGGCAATGGAAGTGGTTTCACCACTGTGAATTCTTGCATGAGGCGATTTCGTGCACGAAATCATTTGCACGAAAGACTGGTGATTTCGTGAAATGCCACATGCACGAAATCTCTACTGTAAAATCGCACCTGGCGAAATCGCTACGAGATGGCCACATGCACGAAATCACTACATGCACGAAAGACTGTCACGGTGAAACCTACATGCACAAAATCACCACTGTACACCTACATGAAATCGCATGTGGCGAAATCGCCACGAAATGGCCACATGCACGAAATCACTACATGCATGAAAGACTGCCACTGTGAAACTTACATGCACGAAATCGCGATTTCAGGAGGGAACAAAAGCAGATCGGACGCGGATTAGTTGAAGTTTTGGCGACAGACGAAACTGGAGATGACTGCGTCAGTGTGCTGTCTGCGGTCTTGTCAAGCTTTGAGAAAGAGTTTCTGCGCAGAGAAGTCTTCGCTAATCATATCTATGACCTGCCGGAAAAATTTTGCATGTGTTTATATCTGTGTTTCCTTCAGTAAAAATTCAGTTGTTAGCCAACGGTGTGTCGTGTTTCTCCCTCTTATTTTTCATTCGTGCACATTCAGGCCGATTCCTATCGAATATGAACAAAGTTGGGTTTCGTCTTCGTGGACCCTTTAAAGGAGCCATGAAGAGAAAATACAACTTCGCTTAAATTGAAAGAACTAGGATTCAGTATCCCACTCAGCTTCATTACAGCCACAAAAGATGTTTTTTAACAAAAAAAAGCAAGAAGTATTTAAAAACTTTCCAAATTTGCGCCACAGTGACGTTTACGAGCAAGAATGACGTCATATGGGCCAACAATCAAACATAATTTTCCGTGCGTTAACTGCACGTTAGCATTCAAGTGATGCGGTCAAATGGAACTAGAGGCCCCATTACAGACGTCCAGTCATGTGTCGTCGCGACAGGTCAGTTAGGCGGCCGCCAATCGCACAAACAAGGTTCCGTGACGTCATAGAAAAGTTGCGGGAAATTGGCTAGGGGGTCGCGACTGCTTCACACGTTTTCTTTAATATCTCCGTTATTTGTTCGAAGATTGCGATGATATTGGTATCATTGTTATCGGGGCTAAGCAGTCTTTCTAATAAACCCAACTTGTATTTTGTCTTCATTGCTCCTTTAAAACAGCCGCGTCGCCGCGTGTGCGTCTCCTTGTCACCGTAAGCAGCCGAGCATATATTTGAAAAACAAACTGCTTTTGTCAACTGTGAGGTTAAATTGTGATGTTTTGTTAATTGTGAGAGGGGCGTGATTATTCAAACCAGGCCCCTATGCTTGTCAAGCGGAAACCGTAACCATTCTGTCGTGGGTATCTGCTGGCAAGAAGTTGTAACTCTGCCTTTTGTATTCAGGCTTGGCGGCCTCTTTTCGAAACCAGGACACGCACCAAGGGAGACGGGCTGTCAGTCCCTCGACGATTCTTGGGCCATGGGACATTCAGAGCATGTGGAGCAGAGCTGTATGACCGCTCTTATGTAAACACTGTGGCTGCGCACGTGGCGACTGTTCTCTCCCGCACCAGCAGCAACAGCACCGGAACCGTTATTTCTACAATGTCAACGTTATGAGCTGTCGTAGGAAGTCGAGGCCAGCTGCACTAAACTGCTTGTATTTGTCTATTTTGTGCTATTGTAATCTTGTTCGCAGATTTTGATTTTTTTTTTGTATTTTTTTTTTGGGGGGGGGGGAGGGGTCCCTAGTAGTTCATTGCTATATACGTTTTCTCTGTAGAAAAGCTGCTAAAGATATTTAAATCGTTTATCTGTGAGTGGCAAGATATAATGTTTAACCTGTTTTAATAGCGTAGCTGTTTAAGCTCTTGGCTGCGCCGTCCATAAACAGAAAAAGTACCAAGAAAATACCGAGCGCTCGGGAGCGTGCGTCTCGTGAGGAGCGCCGCGGTGTCATCCAGGCTTGCGCGTGGGCCTGCGCCACGTGAGGGGCTCGCAAAAAATACCAAGCGCATGTGCCGGTCAGCGTTTGAGCAAACAGCGTCGCCGACAAAACGACTGTCGTCCGCTCCTGACGTCACTCGCTCCACGTTGCTAAAGACGGCCACCTGCGCTCATAAAACTCGGCAGACACCGCGGCCGCAGCGGCAGATCTCTCCGATTCTGCGCCGCGCACATGGGAGATGGGGCGACCAAAGAAGATCCGGACGTCAGAAGAAGACGTGGCTTATCAGAAAGCGCAATGCGCTGACGGGCGAGAATGCAATCGCTTTGAAAGAGAAGTCGGTAGTGAAGGTCTTCAACTGCGAGGGAGTTCTCGACGAATACTTTGCGGTAGCGGACGATGAAGTATACGAATACTGAACAGGGCCCTTTACAAATAAAGCACTTATATACTTTACTTTGCGTTTTATATGGTCTTCTGCTGACGAGCGCCATGTCATATACACAGGGTCAAATGGTTCTCAGTGACCTTTATGGCGCTCGTAGAGTTTAGCTGAGTGGGACGAACACAGCTCTTCTGTCACATCAGGCTTGCATCGTTGTGCAAGCTGGCTTCGATTTTTTCCTTTCTGATTGTATGAACTCCCGCTGACGACACACTTATATACTGACACTCCAAGGGATTCCCTGCGTGTCTAGTTCACGCACTTACTAACGATCCGGAGAGTTACAATGTGGGTAATACTTGCTGTCGTTGCGTCACATGTAGTGGGTTTCATGTCTCGTTTTACTCTAAAAAAAAGGTAACTCGTCCAGGGCGACCTGTACGCTCGTTCACCCCAGAAATGAACACGCCATCCACCCACTGCCACCTAAAGCTTCGTAAAGAACCTAAACCCACTCACTTCACTTAGGTTAGAAAAATAAATTTAATGAAATGGTGAGCTGGAAGGCCCCACGCGGCTTCCAGCATTTACTCCCGGGACAGTTACCGTGGTCTCGGCGCGAAGAGTCCGCACCGTTGGCGTCATCGCCGACCCTCTGCCGCTCTCCTGCTGGTCAGTACTTTTTGTTACTTTATTTCCTTTTGAAATTTTTTTTTTTTCACCCAGGGCAGCTGATAAGGATTGAGTGCCTCCCCGGAGGCCACTTTGAAGTCCGGCGCCGGGAGACAGCGGAGTTGCATTAGCCGACCAAACTTTCCGAAACGGTTGCCGCCCGAGGGACGACGCTCGGTGGGCGTCAGCCAATTACGGTGCACGGTTGACTTCGCTGGCCGGCGGTAGCTTTTAGCGGCGCCGGCCCGACGACGACGACGCGTGTCTACAGGGTGCAGTGGCTTCGCGCCCTTCTGGAACAATCATTGAAATTGTCGGCTGGCTCGAAAACAGGAAGGAGATGTACCAACAGGATGAGACGGCGACGGCGGTGCGGGAAGCATTCAGGGAAGCCGATTGTCGCCGCTGCTGGAGCAAGTGTCGCAAGAGTGTGTTTTAGTACAACCGGGGTTTTAGAGTTCCGCGCGCGTCGCGCCTTGTTTCATTGCGTTTTCTCCATAACGATAGCGATGCATGTCAGGAGCTGCCCTATTGTTCTTCACCCTTTATAACGCTGACATTTCTCTTTCGTACAGCGATCTTATGTTAATAGTGGCGCTTCCTTTGTGAAAAGAAAAGGCATAGGAAGTGACTTGTTTTATACGCGCCGGAGTCGCTTCTTTCATGTTCCTCTTGTCGATGGCACGTGTTCCAGTAGGGGATTGGCCAATGGAGGTTAGAGTATTGTGCATAAGCTTGGCGGTGAGGCAGAGGGTTGCGAGGGGATCCTTTTATGTATATCTATTCCATACCCTTAAGCACAGTTCCAGCTGATTTTTTGAGGTTGCAGTTGACTGCTTTTTGTGTCAGACGGTGTGTTTTTAGCTTGTACGTATTCGCGAATGCGTGGAGTTGGTAATCAAAATGTTTATTTTTGCTGTTAGATTTTGAAGCGTTTTATCAACGTTCTTGTAGCAATTGGTTTTGTGAAAAGATATTAGGCAAGAGTGACTGAACGTCTAAGCTATTATAATGAGATGTAAGAGCTGAACTGTGAAGTAGATTAAATACATGCTCAAAGCGATAAGATCCTGGGGAACTCTGTCATGACTCATTACGATACTGGTCTGTCTAGCTTCTGACAGGTTCACGAACTCTTAGGGGAGCTTTTAAGGATTTACTTTTGTAAGCGCAAGCAAGGATCGAGGATACATAATTTCCTACGGTAGCTTCAAAAGGCAATTAAAAAATTCCGTTAGGTGAACCAGAAGACAAAGCGCACAAATAACATCTATGTATGCGCCCACAAACAGAACGCTCTCTGTCGTTACCCTGAGCTCACATACGGACATCTCGATTGGCCTGTTGCCTTTTTTGCCTCACATGATGAAGAAAGCAATAGATGAAGGGGGGAGGTGCGGTCCGGTACGCAGCAGACATCATATGGCATCCGGGTTTAGGTGATCACATCTGGTATTTCTGGTACATCTGGTAGGCCAAGTAGTCACCCCGGATCCCGACCATGAGGCAGAGATAATCAGAAAGATAAGAATGGGGCGGAAAGCATTCGGCAGGCATTATCAGATAATGAATGGCAGCTTACCATTTTCCCTGAAGAAGAAAGTGTATGACAGCTGTATCTTACCGGTACTCACCTACAGGGCAGAAACTTGGAGTCTCAATAACAGGGTTCAGCTTAAATTGAGGACGACTCGGCGAGCAATGGAACGGAGGATGATAGGCGCAACGTTAAGGGACAAGAAGAGAGCGGAGTGGGTCAAGGAACAAACGCGTGTTAAGGACATATTAGTAGTAAATAATAAGAAGAAATGGCGTGGGCAGGGCATGTAATGCGAAGGCAAGATAACCGTTGGTCCATTAAGGGTAACACAGTTGATCCGTAGAGAAGGCAAGCGTGGCAGGGGGCGGCAGAAGGTTAGGTGAGCAGATGAGATCAAGAAGTTTGCTGGTGATAAATTGGTCGCATTCAGCACAGGGCCGGGATAATTGGAAATTAATGGAGAGCCTTTGCCCTGCAAGTGGGCGTAGATAGGATGATGATGATGATGGTATTTCACGCACTCCTCCTCTCCCCACCCCCACGCTGTAACTGGGAGGTGTCTGCTCACCTCGATGTCCCCGGTGTTCTGCATTAATCCGGCAGTAGCCACGAATTAACACATTCGGGGCCAAAGGCGCAAGTGGTGTGCTGTAATTCAATACAAATCTAGCTTTTAGTTGCCGAAGCACGTGATTACTCGATTTTAATCGAAATGAGTTCTACCTGAGGTTGTCGCTTGATTTACGATGTGTTACTATGCTCGTTGAACGCAAGTTCTTAGGAATAGGTCCTTCGAGGTGTAATTCAGGCTCCATACGTGAATTGATACGCGGGACAGTCATGTGGGGTGCGCGTAAAATGAACTGCGCATCGATAAAGTAGGGGTAAGAATGGTTCGAATACTGCCTGCAAAAATTAAAAACGCAAATGAGCGCGCAAACATCACGTCCAAAGAAGGGAAGATAAAGGGTCAGTTTTTTTTGCTTGAAATGATGTTTCCAAGGTTATAGAAATGTGTGAATATATTTCTCGACGGGACAGAATGGGGATAGCGCCGAAATTCGGGCTGCGAATTGGTGCTTGTAAAAGGCAGGCGCTTGGGATTGATGAACACACCGTAACAATTAAAAAAAATGCATCACATGTCTCTGGAGTACGAAAGATTTATCGACGCTTTGTCCGCGCTACGTAACAGCGCCGTCACGGCTGCTGTAGTCTTCTAAACCCGCTGCCCATGCATTCCAGAATAATGGCACACTTTGCATACATACCCGCCGCGGTGGCTCAGTGGACAAGGCGTCGCGCTGCTGAGCCCAAGGACGCGGGTTCGATTACCGGCCGCGGCTGCCGCATGTCTGATGGAGTCTAAAAGCGAAAACGCCCGTGTGTTCGAGATTTGGGCGCGCGTTAAAGATCCCCAGGTGGTCAAAATTAATCCTGAGCCCTTCACCACGGTGCGCCACATCGCCTGCGTAGCTTCGGTGCGTAAAACATCATAACCCATCAACCACTTTGCCTACATGGCGACTAGGCGCGCTCAAAGTCAAAGCCGCTGCCTTCTGTCTAACGGCAAACGTGTACAAACCATTGTCAGCCCAGTAGGCGACATCGCAACCCGGAGCCTACTCCCGGGTTTATCTCACTCGCTTCTAGTATCCGTCAGATCCGCAGTATACAAGAGTCCCACGATTTCGCAGCGCAGCCAAATCCGATCTCGTGCGGAGGCAGGCATCTTGCGGCTAGCGCGGGCGCGTTCGTCGCCGTACTCACGCCCGATGCCGGAATAACAAGGGGAATTTCCAGGGTCGTCGCCAGCCCGGGGGCACGAGTCCGGCCGGGCCAATTACGGCCCGAGTATACGCAGAGGGAAAGCATTCAGAACTGGCCGGGAGCCGATACGCTGGTTCCGGTGCCGTATCCGGTCTGCGCTGAGATAGGCACCGATGACTTCCGGTCTCAACTGCTGCCGCTTGGGCCTCCGCTGCTGGTGACCCGGACATGCGGAGTAAGCTCCATCCACAGCGTAGTTTGTGCGCGGGAAATCGAGGAGGGCCTCCTCGTCTCTGAACCGAGAAATCGAACAGGTCAGCGCCGCGTGGGGCCTTTTCGGCTGCGCGGGAACACGAAGACGCCGGTATGCTTCGGTCTTCCTGCTGCATTGTTTGCCTCCTGCTGCTGCTGCAAGCTCTGGCCTTACTTCGAGCTCAGCGTCTGACCGGTGGGTATACACTTAGGAGTGTCGTTTCCTTTTCCTTCTAGCCGGCCTATCGTTTGGAGGGAATAGTTCTAGGAGCATACATTCCTAGCAAAAGTGCTAGTTAAGAGGTAGCAAGGGGTTGTATTTAGTGGCTGCTTACGAACTTTACTACCCTAGAACGGCGCGTTGGTCCTGCCACTAAGTAGTGAACTTAAATGTTATCGTTAGTAGTCTAGACTGTGCACTTAATAACTGCTGCTTGCTTGATACTAACATTCACGCATATAACAAAATTTCTATGAAATATTAAACATAATAACTACACACTTTTACCACTCCAAACCACGTTTAAAAAGTGTTTGCGAATCTACATGCTGAATTGTATATGCTCATATTAAAATGCATAATTCTAAAATTATTGCTAAAATATTTGATTTCGGCGACAAGCAGATGTTTCCATTAATGAGTCTCAACCACATATGACTCTATCTCTGTTTTGAACCCGCACAGAGGACTTGACACGAAAAACAGGATCTGGTGATGTGTAGTGAAAGGAACGCTCAGAGGGGGCTGGCTACGGGGGCTTTCGTAAAAGCAAGAGCATATCAACAAATGTACTTTTAAGCTAAGTTATACTCACTCTCCTCATACATCGAATTGGTATTCTTGCTCAATTTATTTTTGTCTAAGCGTGATATGTGCGTGTTGACTGCGTCGTTGTCGTGCTGCGCGCTCAGTGGATCCACATTGTCACGCGTAGCTCTTTACTATGCTATGCCTGGCCGGTTATTAAAAGCGCGAAGTACATAGTGGATACTGTGACAAGTAACTGGTTAGTGTTCTGTTAGTAAGTGCCGTGACCTTTTTTTTAAGAGTGCGCTGTCTATAGACATTAGCCGAAAGGGCGTTGGTCGGCAAGGCTTAGCGTGTACTAGAAGTGCATGTTTACGGCGGTGATGGCGCACCACAAATCGGTCGTACGTGTGGGTACGAAAGAGTTTTGTCAAACTGCTGAGTATGCATACCGAATTTTCCTTAAAAACGGCTAAGCTGTGTTATTGTTATCTACAGTCGTCAACACACTTGTCTGTAAGACCGACCTACGAACTTTTGGTCTTTTACAGCCGTGGCGTAAAGAAATTTCGTGTGAATTTCTATACGACTCTGACGTTTAGGTCAATAGATTCTGTACGCAACATTTTTTTGAAAGAGTTTGTTAAACGTCCTTGGCTAATTCAGCCGCTGATTGGGCCGCTGTTTACACAAGGGTGTTATGCACAATGCGTAATAAATTTTTGTGTTCCCGCAATGTGCGGCATGGCGAGGTTTTGCGTGTCGGATTGCTGCTTTCTCGTTTCCCCGTTCCCTATGCAAAATATTGGTCTCTGTTTGGACAAATGAACATAAGATTAGAATCTTCTAGTTCTAGAAGTTTCCATTCATGGCGGATGCGTTCGGAAAGTTCTGCGCCAATTTTCACATTTTCGACAGGAAATCTGCCATGTAATCTCTAATACTTTCGCACTGCTCTTTCATGAAGTTGTAGAGCACGTTTGTACCAAGATTACTGTTTTTTTGGGATTATCTTGTTTGTGGCTGTGAGCTCTGTTTTTACAGCGATAGCTGTCGATACGTTATTATGTACAATACCTTCATAATGGATTCTTTGTCTGTGTTTATGTCCACCATTGCGTGTACAGTCGTCAAGAGTGTTAACAACAGCAAAGAACGAGGTGCCAGGGTATGCACAGAGCGGCAGCTTGGGTTAGGTTGCGCGCATGCGCTGGGGCTGCCGACTGCAGAAAGTCAGCATCGGGAGCTCCGATTATCAGCCGCCGAGGATGCGCTGGTGGCTATCGTGATCTGCCGCTCCGTGCATAGGCTGGCACCCGCTTCTTCGTTATTGTTAACTCTTGTGACGACTGTACATTGCCGTGTGGTTATAACCGGTTTTACAGCGCATACGCTGCCAAGCGTCTGAAAACGGTTTTGTCACTTCTGAGGTTTCGCGGATTGAGCCCAGGCCGTTCTGCTTCGCAGACTCGACCAATAGCAAGTTATAATGACTCGGCGCTGTGCCTTTGTCGAATTGGAAGCGTGCGGAAGCGGTTTGAACGAAGGCCCGCTCAGTGTGGGGTCGTTAGATCAAGAAACACTAATGCAACCGCATTCTGAGCGTGAAATCAATGAGAGAAAAGCATCCCCTCGCAAAAACATCTCATCCTGGTAGAGTGAAATATGTAGGTCAGCAAAATACCAGGAAAACTGCTATGCACGCATGCGCAAAGACACCACACTGCTGTTTGCTTCCGTGAACAATATTGCCCGATTGGATTACGTTTGTACTGAACTGACCAATGTTACTTTTCGTCTTTCTGACATTCCTCACGCTGTTCACGCTGTTTTCTTTAGTTTTCCTGAAATCACAAATAGAAATGTTGGGCCCTTAAGGGTTACCCCATTTTTTTTTATTACATTTGGGAAAACATGCTAAGTTCACTTTACTAGTTCATGCAGGCCAAATGCGGTGTCACAGTAAGGTTTGATATATTCAATAAATTCCAGTCATTTCTCGGTTTTTTTAGCATCGACGTGTGAATGTTACTTATGAAATGTCCTAAGGAATGGTTATGTTAATATTTGACTACAGTAATAATAGCGACTGGGTGGGAAAGCTGAAATTTATTCTCTGATGTACAAAATCAGTTTGATGTACAGTTTTTTTTTAAATATTGCCGCAGTTAGACTCATAACTGAGGCCGGGTTCAGACTGTTGCCGCAACTGTCGTGATAACTTTAAAGAATGACGTCAATATCACGTCTCAGCCAACCGAACAGCGTGACACACCATTTTTTTTTCGTCCATAGATCACGATATGTCTTTTGCGTGCGTAGTCTGAACGTAGCGTAATGCTAGTTAGAGATACTGTTGTACTGCTTTAGGGCAGCTAGAAACACCGGCACATTTTGAAATGCGGAATTATAAGGAGTTTACCTGGGCACATGACAAACATTTCTGTGCATAGTAACAGAAGGTTTCAAGTGTAATATATATACAGACCTATTTATACCCGGATTGAAAGTACGATCATCTTGTTACTGGCTAGAACGCTGCTCAGTAAGCACACAAATCAGCTTGCAAACTGTTTAAAGCAGTGACTTTGGCCTAGCTTGAAATACTGCTGACACCACCCTTACTCCGCAGAGGTCTTGGTTTTGAGAGAACCGGTGTTCACTCTCATGAACGTTCGGGCTTACTGAGGAGGTTTCTGCGTTCCGATTGCAACTTCCGTGTGCAAGCTTATTTCCATCGCTAAGTGCATTTCCCGGGTGGCGAGTGTTTCCCGTGTTCAAGTGTATTTCCGGAGTTCCAAGTGCATTTCCTTTGCAACGCGATTCTGATGGTGCTAATGCGTCCGACAACAGTCTCCTTGTACGCGCTGTAGTACGGGAACCCTAACACACCTAGTACTGAACCATTTTAACATTTTCCGTTCAGCCCTGACTTTTTGTTATTTCTAGCAGAACAGCCTTTTCTTTGTTTTACTTAATATTTGAACACACTAAGGTTACAAACAATAAATGGAGCTTGTGGTGCTAGTAATTCGCGATTTACAGACATGAAATCTAGTTAGGGCATTAGGTATTTGTAATTTTAAATTTCAACCCGCCGCGGTGGCTCAGTGGCTAAGGCGTTGCGCTGCTGAGCACGAGGCCGCGGCGGCCGCTTTTCTGATGGAGGCGAAAAGCAAAAACGCCCGTGTGTACGAGATTTCGGCGCACGATAAAGATCCCCAGGTGGTCAAAATTAATCCGGAGCCCTCCACTACGGCGCGCCTCATCGCCTGCGTTGCGTCGGTGCGTTAAACCCCACAATCAATCAATCAATTTTAAATTTCAACAGGCAAAGCTTTTGCTTGCTTTCCTAAATTTTGGAAAGCACTGACCACACATAAACAAATAAAGTTGGTAGTGCAAGTATTTTTAGATATACAGCCATGACGTGAGACTAGGACTTCGGTGTTTTGGGTCACCCCAACGTCACCCTGGTCTTCACTGCAATGCCTTTCTCTTGCCAGCGTCAGCTGTATCAAAAAAAGAACAATGGTAATATCTATCGAAAGAGGGCATCCTTTAAGAACCATTTCAAAGAATGCTAGCCGTTTCTTTTTTTTTCTCTCATATAGCTAGAAACATTGTGGGTAATGTCCTTAATTTAGGACACCAGGGCCGATACGGCTAAGGAATCAAAGGTTAATAATTGCCAACACTACACAACTTGTGGAGTTATGTTTGCTGCAGACAATTTATTTTGAATTCGGAGGCAGGCAGAACGGAAAACGTCCATAATTTTTTCGACGTGTGCTTTTGGTGGCAACGAAAACGAGGCGGGCATTGGAATGAATAGTGGACCAGCGCGCAGCGCTGTTCGTACGAGTGCTGTCGTTGTTTTTCCTTGTACGTTGATGCGAACGTCACAAGTTTGATGTTTGATGAAAAAGTAGCTAACAGCAACGGAAAGTATATATATATATATATATCATATATTATATATAATATATATATATATATATATATATATATATATATATATATATATATATATAGATATATATATATATATAATATATATATATATATATATATATATATATATATATATATATAAGAGAAGAAAAACTTCGAACAAGGTAAAAGCACGATTGTGGCCTACGTTTCAGCAAAGAGAACTTGCTTTCCTCAGGTCCCTGAGGAAAGCAAGTCTCTTTGCTGAACCCTTAGGCCACAATTCGTGCTTTTACCTTGTTCGAAGTTTTCTTCTCTTGTGTTCTCTACCATCTTCAAGTTCTACTACTCCCTATTATTATAATATAGTATATATATATATATATATATATATATATATATCTTCGAATTTTTAGGGCCGAACACTTCAGGGTCTCGCCTTGTCGTCGTAGCTCGCTCGCTGGACCCAAGTACAGCCACACGGCGTTCCGCCGTAGCGGCTGTCGTCCCGGCGTAACCCAGAGGCTTGGAAAGTCATGCGGCTTATATAGTCGTAAGCGTTAAAAACGCGTGAACCACTGGCGCTTGCCATACATTTCCACGTTGTTTAGCGCAAAGGAAACTAGGTACATATGCCGCAAAATATAACCAGTTAACCGGTAGCGCCCGCGTTCATTTAGGTAGGAACGCTGGTTGGGTTGGTGTTTACGATAGTAACCGAAAAAAGTGACAGTGCAACGCCGGCACGTGCGGGAGGAAAATCAAGTGCAAAAAGACCAGAACTCCCGCTGGTGCAGTTTCAGGCAGGAAGTGCGAGAGCTCGGAGAAGGCGGGAAATTTTAATTGCATTGGGTGGTGGCAGTGAGCGGATAACGTCGCTATAGCCCATTATGGCGACTCACTGCTCTGCACTTCCGATAGCTTTGACATTGAGTGAAACGGCTTTAATCTTTTTAGCACATTCGTGAGAATCGCAATGTCGTACGAAATAGTCATCCGGAACATTTCCTTCCGAAGGTACGGCTGGCAAGACTACTGAAAACGACGGGGAAATAAATTTCATATTTGTGATAATGGCTTTCGAAAGTTGACGTTTACATGGCTAGAACTGCTCCTTTGTTACTTTCCGCGTTTTCTAAGATGTGATCATACCATTTTTTTCGCGCGACGTGAAAAAGTGGTGCATCTCGATTGTTTTCGTTTTTGTAACACGAAAGTGCTTTATTCCCTGAGGCACAAAGATTGCGCTCACGTCATATCCGTCACGGAAGTGACGCCAGTGCAACGATGCAAGCGGCCTGTAACGGGTGCACCTCTGCACACAGGTGTTCTTGCGGGGAAGCAACCTTTAGTATTAAAGAGTACGTTATACCAGAGTCCTTCAATGTTTTAAAGCATTGAAGGACTCTGGTTATACTTATGGAGGGTTGTTGGTTTCCATGTTTTATATTTTAACACGAAAGTATTTTATGCCGCGATACCCGAAGATTTCACTGGCGTCATATCCGTCACGGAAATGAAGCCAGTGCATCTTTGCCGAAGCACCGCCAGCAGGACGTCGCTTGCCAAGCACACCCGCAAAACAGCCGCCGTCCAGCAAATCATGCTCAGCTGCAGATTTCGCGGCCGATTTCACTTTTGTGTTTTACTGATTCCCATGACAGAGGAATCGACCACAGTTTTTTTGTTTTTTGTCTTCTCTACTCAAACAGATCTTCATGATGTTCGTCTCCACCTGCCACGGCCAATCGTACAGCGTGAGTTCTTTTACTGATTTCCCCTTGAATAGCAACGTCATCTTTGACACTAGCAGCGTTTACATGAATGCGACAAGTGGCTCATCGCATCACATCGTATCAACTTTTTAGCGTATTACATCCATGTAAACGGGGCTAATATTAATGCGCCAGACAAGGGTGGATTGAGACGCGTAAGTCGACTTTCAAAGAGCATGCAAACGCGAGCGCATCGCATTACGAATTATGTCGACAACAACAGCAAGGCCTGCAAACGCAGCTTCCAATTTCAAAACATCTTAATCGTGTGTGAGACGCCAAACAATGCTAGTCGAGGGAAAAAAACGTGAACCAGCCCCGTCAAGCACCGCAAGCTCCAAAAAATTAGCAGTGGCTTAAGTCGGCTGTGCCAGGATATACGTAGCATGAGCTAAAGTTCAGCTGGTTATTCTTAGGTTTTCTGGTTGCCTAGCTTACTGCTGCTAAAACGATTTCCAATCCAGTCCAGTCCACTCCAATTCAGTTGTATTCCGTCCAGTCCAGTCCAATCCAGTCACTGCTCCTTGCGCATGCGCAGCACGGTTCTCCAGAAGCCACGCGAAACGGCTATCAAGCGGCTCCGGCGCAGCGTCAGACTTGGCTACTGCGCAACCGAGGCGCACAGCTGGGCACGCGCCGGCGGCAGTGCTTCTGCCGGGGCTATGACGTCACTCCTCTCGAATGCGCAGACCGGCGAATGTGCAGACCCAATTCTCTTCACACCCGTATTCCAATTTAATCCAATTTCAATATAATCCAATTTAATCCCATCCAAGCCAAGCCAATCCAATTCAATCCAATGCTCCTCGCGCTTGCACAGCACAGCCCTTCAAGGTCCATGCGAAACTGCTCAACCACGGCCAGTGCAGCTTACGCTACAAAAACGCTGCTTTTCCTTCGTTGTGCGACACCGTAAGGCGCCACCATCGCACCAGAGCCAATTCGCTACATGTAAACGCTAGCGCATCGCATTTCTCGTGAATCGTGATACGCTAGCAAATGTGACGCGCTACTGTCGCATTCTGTCGCATTCATGTAAACGCGGCTACAGGCTGAACCCTGATTTATCAAAGTGTTAGTGGTATTTCAACGACTGGCTTGTTCATTTCTGTCAACGGAGAGAATAGATATTTAGTTTGGGGTTTCAGCCAGTGCCTCTCACCGCATGGAGCTCTTCACATTTTGGTTTCTTGCTGTTATAACGGAAAAGTGGTGCATCTCGATTGTTTACATTTTTTTTGTTCTTCTCTTTTCAAACAGCTTTCCATGTTGTTCGCGGCCCCCTGCCAGGGCCAGACGACGTACACCGTGAGTTCTTTTAGTGACTTCTCTTTGCCTAGCAGCGTCATCTTTGACACTGGCTGAAATCTGATTTATCAAAGTGTTAATGGTTTTTCAACGGTTCGCTTGTTCATTTCTGTCAACGGAAAGAATGGGTATTTATTTGGGCATTCAGCCAGTGCCTCTCACCGCATGAAGACCTTCATATTTTTGTTACTTGCTGTCATGTCGGCTCATTCGTTCTACTGACGCGTCTGCTGTGGTATTATTTCTGATTATGAAGTGCCGACGTTACACTTTAATCTGGTGTTATTGTTTACGTGGTATTTGATACATATAGCAGAGGAGGAACTGCCAATGTTGGTGCAGACGTAACGTTGTAGTACCAGTTATGTGTTAGTGTTCGTATTCGACTTAGAAGAAAAAATCGTGGCCCTTGCCCTTCATCCCGACGGACCGAACCGTATTACCGTTGGACCACACACCCTTCTCCCCACCTTTTTTTTTTTAAAGATGATAGTCTTTAGGCGCGCACCCACGAGATTTAGGCGCGCACCCGCCGCGGTGGCTCAGTGGCTAAGGCGTTGCGCTGCTGAGCACGAGGTCGCGGGTTCGATTCCCGGCCGCGGCGGCCGCTTTTCTGATGGAGGCGAAAAGCAAAACCGCCCGTGTGTACGAGATTTGAGCGCACGTTAAAGCTCCCCAGGTGGTCAAAAGTAATTCGCAGCTCTCCACTACGGCGCGCCTCATCGCGTGCGTTGCATCGGCGCGTTAAACCCTACAATCAATCAACACATCCGTGAGAAGTTCAATGCCGTACGCAATAGTCATCCGGAACATCACCTTTTGATGATACGAATGGCGAGACTACCGCAAACGACACTGAAATAAATGTCACATTTGTGTTCAATGGCTTTCAAAAATTGTCGTTTACATGGCTACCATTGTTCCCTTGTTACTTTCAGTGTTTTCTAAGGTGTGATCATACCATTTTTTCGCGCGGCGTGCAAAAGTGGTGCATGTCGATTGTTGTCGTTTTTTTTTTTGTCTTCTGTACTCAAACAGCTCTTCATGATGTTCGTCTTCACCTGCCACGGCCACGCGTACAACGTGAGTTGTTTTGTTGATTTCCCTCAGCATAGCAACGTCATCTTTGACACTGACTCAAACCTGATTTATTAACAGTGTCACGTGTTTTAAGTGCAGATCACTTTAAATGCTCGCGTTGTCGTCGTAGCTCGCTCTCTGGGCCCAAGTAGAGCCACACGGTGTTCCGTCGAAGCGGCTGTCGTCGCGGCGTCCCACAGGGGCTTCGAAAGCCAAGCGGTTTATATAGTCATAAGCGTTCGAAACTGGTGAACCACTGGCGCTTGACATACATCTCCTTGTTGTTTAGCTCAAAGAAAACTGTGGGTAGGATTGAGGCAAAATATAGATAGCTTTCACTGACGTCACGGTAGCTGTCCTGCTGGTGCACGGCGTGCACAGTGAAAGGCTGCGAACTCCTATGCCGCCCTTATCTCGAGTACCACTGGAAAAGCTGAGATCCCTGCACCAGAAAGGGCGGTGGTGACGTCATGTGCAAGCGCAATTAACCGGCAGCGGCCGAGTTCGTTTCGTTAGGAACGCTCGTTGGGTCGGTTTTTACGATAGTAAGCGAAAAAAAAGTGGCAGTGCACAAGTGCAGGAGGAGAAGCAAGCACAAAAAGAACACTACTCCCGCTGGCGCAGTTTCAGGCAGGGTAGTGCGCGAGCACGGCGAAGGCGGGAAATTTAAATTGCATTGAGTGGTAGCAATAAGGAGAAAAACGGCACTACAGCCCATTACGGCGAATCACTGCTCTGCACTTCTGGCAACTTTCACTTTGAGTGGCTTTAATTTTTTTTTTTTTTCTACGGTTCGATAGTTCATGTCTGTCGACGGAACGAATACATATTTATTTTGGGAATTCGTCCAGTGCCTCTCACTGCATGGGGCCCTTCATATTTTAATTTGTTGCTGTTATATCGGCCTATTTGTTTTACTGGCGGATTAATTTTGACCACTTGGGTATACATCTTTAATATGGACGCACAGGAGTCCGCGTTTTTCGCAACTACCAGAAAACGGCCCTGACACGACTGGAACCTAACCCGGGTCTTTGGGCTCAGAAGCTCAGCGCTTAGCCACTAGCCCTTCGCACCGGGTTTATGTATAATATAAAGAATTTTTTTTGATAGAGGCGAGAAAAAACAAGCATCCGTGTATTGAGGATTCGGCGCGCATTAAAGATCTTCACGTGGCCGGAAGTTAATCCATATGATCTACGACGCAGCACCCCGCTTAGGTGTTGCGTCGTCACGCCAGACCCCCATATTTTAATGGTACGGGTAGATCATACGGGTTTTGCTGGCCTAAGCAACACCAGACAAATATTGTTATTATGAGCGAGAATTACTGGCGATGGGAAAGTGACATTCATAACCAGTAATGAAACGAGCTTAAACACTGCGTGCTCCAGACAGCGTGGGCGACTTGTTGGCAGAGATATACATCGTTTCGCCGCACTTAACCAGGGCCGTAAGAGAAGCAAGGCACAAAAAAATGCAGCAAAGATACAAAGCATTACAGCGCTCGTGCGCGCAGAAGACACGCGGGAAAACAGGCGGCCATCCGGTTCGCTGCGGGTGATGAGACAAGACCGAACGAGCGTGTGATGAAAAAAAAAAAAAAAAAAAAAAGGAAGAGACGGCGAAGGAAATCAAGAGGAGCGAGGATAGAACGAAGTGTATCAAAGCTCGATCGACTTCGATTTGCTGAGCCCTGAGTGGAAACAACAAATCCGCAGCGGAATCGGGCGGTAAACACGGCACGCAGTTATAGCTGCAGCTATACTGCCGTACGAGCGCTGTGGTGATAGGGCGGAGAATCCAGGCACTCGGACGAAACGTTGTTCGACAGAGTTACTGATAAGACGGGCGAAAAAAGGGGAACGAAAAGATTGCCCAGTGAGCCGTAGTCAGCGGGGAGCAGGTTTTCTTCGCTGTTGTGTACTCAAATAAGGCTGACGTAGAAAAGGAAAACGTCATTGTCTCATGAGGAAGGCTGGTATAATAAATGCCTGGCTTTCAGGGCTGCTCCGTCCTCCGCGTATCCCTCTTGGAAGTTTCGGGGATGAGCACTGGTTGGATGCGTTACAATCTCGATGGCGATTTTTCGCTTGTAAGAAGTCTCGACTGCCGACTAAGCCACAGGCCCCCAGATATGTTTTCGTTTGGTTATAGCAGCCACACAATAACGATACGACTATTTATTTACCGATAAAAGTAAGGGAATGATGAAGTTAGAGAACCGTAGGCTGTTGTTTTTCTCACTGTCATTTTGTATTAGGCGCTTTATGTATGCCCAAGCTGTAAGCCCACCTGCTATCGTCTCGGAAAGAGACTGGGGGCGCTGAAAATAGACAACTAAAACTACCACTTAATGTACAAGCATGTAGGAACGCTATGAAACAGGATTGGTCGCGGCGTCCAGTGTCGGTCGCCGCTCGCAGCGTACCCAACGTTTTGTTTTAAATGTGAGTGAGTTTTTGTCGTAATCCCTCGTGGGAGTGACGTCAAGTCGGTCTGACATTCCATCCCTTATCCTTTTTTCGAACACAGAAGAACAGGGCAATGCCAGTCATTCCTCCCTGTTTGCTACGAAAGAATATACGCGGGCAACGATGAGATAAGAGTGGGCATATGCAGTTGAACCTCGTTATAGCGAATTATCGGCTATAGCGAACTAAATTCAAACTTTGGTTGGAGACGCTTTATTTCGATGACACTTATTCTTTTATAACGAAACTGAAACCGTGAGAGCAGCGCGATATTTATGGTATAAGGAAGAAATATTTGACCAGGAGTCTTAAAAGCTACGTGAAAAAAAAAAAAAAAACTGTCTTCAGAAACTGCAGAAGTATAAAGGCCCTTCTGCTCGTGGACACTGTGGAAATCTTCATCGTGCTCAGTGCTGTGAGTAGCCACCAGATGAAGATCCCATCCTTCATCAAATAAATAACGACGCAGACCTGTTTTGTCAAGCGAACTGTGTTCTGTTTTACTTTTACGTATTCATGTTCTGGTTCATTGAGCTGAAAATGCAACTAGAAGAAAAGTAAGGTTTACCTTGTTTATGGTGTGTTGGAAACCCAAAAAATGTAGTTTTGTGTCGAGTATTTTTGCGCGAGCGAGATTGTCTTTTTGTTAGAGCCGATTTTTACCTCTACGTCTTTACCTTTACCTCTGTCAAAGCGAATATCGGATATAACGAACTAATTTGCTGTCGCGGTACTACTTCGCTATAACGAGGCTCGACTGTGCCACATGAAAAAAAAAAAAAGAGCGGAGAACAGCATTTCTAAGCCGAAAAAATGTGTGCATCCACATCGCGGTGTTATTTACGGGAAAACCTGACTGCTTACATTAAAACTGTTTCTACGTACAGGTGGAGTTGGTGTCTCAAGAGATAAGAGTGCATACTGTTGCTGATAAGGCAACTCGTACTTTTCATAGATTACGACAATCCGGAAGTTTCGCTGTCTGTCTGTCCGTTCGTTCGTCTGTCTGTCAAACGAAACTGAAATGATGTCGCAGTGTCTAACACAAAAAAAAATTCAATCAGTTCACCAACCGCGAAATCCGTCTAACCATGTAACTGCAGTTCACTGTTCTTTTTTTTGTCTCTTTTTCCGCGTCTGTGGAATATTTATCCGCCGAGAATCCCGCGGCAACGTTGTCGGTTTTTCTCTCTTGGCACGAGGGTTCTTTTCAGCTGTACGCCACGGCTATTAACTGAAACGGTGTAAGTGCGACCTGTCACGCTGCGCAACATCACGTGGAAACTAAGAAAAATTTAAAACTTTAGCTTCCCCCCCCCCTTCCCTCATTCTTCCCGCCTTGCTGAAACATAGTGCTGGCCAAGATGGTGCCGAAGCAGCATCGTGGTACGGTGTACAACGTGAGAGAGAGAGAGAGAGAGAGAGAAAGATGAAGAGAGAGGGAGAGAGAGAAATAGAGATAGACAGAAAGATAGCGAGAAATAGAGAGAGAAAGATAAATAAAGAGAGAGCGAGATAGATAAATAGAGAGGGGGGAGAGAGGGAGAGAGAAAAATAGAGACAGATAGAGAGATAGCGATAGACAGAGATAGAGAGAGATAGAGAGATAGAGAAATAGAGATAGACAGCAAGATATATAGAAATAGAGAGATAAAGAGATAAAGAGACAGAGAAAGATAGATAGCTTGAGAGCGAGAAAGATAGAGAGAGAGGGGGAGAGAGAGGGAGAGATAGAAAAAGGGAGAGAGAGAGAGTAAACGTTTTAATGACCTCGAAAGTGGGAGGGAAACTCTGCTCCGGGAATCCACGTGTTGCCCTAAAGTCAGTCGACAGCTTGCCAACCGTGCCTCTCACACCTCTCCTCATCCCGGGGACCCTTTCCTCACCTGATCTGCATAGCCTAAATTCTGCTATCTGCTGCCCTCTAATTCGGATGCCGTGACTGTCATAGCGTAAACGCTATAGCAGTGACGGCCTTGTGTGTGTTGACTCGCTTGTCCCATTGTCCTAGCGCTTCAATTCTTTGTTATGTTCTTCCAACAGGCCTAAACCGGCACCCTCGTGGACGTTGTGGCTGCCGAGCAATAACTTCGCTGTCACCGCCACTTATACGTGACGCGGCACGTCTCTCCTTGTTTTCGTCAACCGGTCGTGCGCCTGTTGTGTCGGCAGCTCTGACCGAGACCTCTTGTGTTGTTTCCGCGCAGCGTTTCGCTTTCCGGCCGTGCGTCCGAGCCGGGCGAGCGTGCCGCGCTGCGTCAACCCCCGGCTCTTCTTCCGGAACGGACTGACCAAGCTGCGCTTCCGCGGACGCGTGGTCAAGTACATCTGCCGGCCCGGGTACACGCTGTTCGGCGACTCGGTGTCCACCTGCAATGCCGGCCGCTGGGACAGGCCCGTGCCCGTATGCGCAGGTAAGGGACGCTGCGGAACACCCAAGCTGACGATGCTTTGCTCTTCTCGCGATGATGCATTCTCTTGTGCCTTCCGCTGTGCATTAGTAATATAAGAGGGTAGTTTATAGTGATCTCCGCCCTATTTCGGCCCACCACTGTAGCCTGTCTCGGTCTATTGTAGGGCTGCTTCGTCAGAAATCCGGGTTCAGCAGAGGCCCGGCCTAGTGATGATTGGAACCATGTTCACGATCATAGAAGACACTGGCGGCCATCCTCCCCTCACTAATGCGTTAAGAGAGGGCGAGAAAATATTTTTATTTAGCGAGCAGAGGCTGATGTGTGGGCTTCGCCCCGTGGAAGGCATCCCTAGTCCGGGATGCCTTGACTTCGGCTGGCCGCCCGTGCTCGGGTCACCAGTTTGAGCTGGATATTCGGGTGTCGGCTGGCCAGAGAAGCCCTCCACTGCTCTAAGGTGGGGTTATGAAGTGGGGGGGGGGAGGCTCAAGTCGAAAGTACGTTGTCACTTTCATATGATATGGAAGAGGGTGCCAGGCTGGGGACAGTAAGCACAGAGGGAAGGTTGTTGGGTGGGGAAGATGAGGTCGTCCTGAACAAGTTACTATCCTCACCGATTCGCAGACAGCCTGCCGAAACTACAAGATCGGCAGAATTTCATTATCAGCCCTACTCATCCTCACAAACTGCTCAACAACTTCTGATATCCGCATCGTCTGGACTCCAGGCCACGCTGCCATCCCCAGCAATGAAGCGGCTCACGCCGTGGCTCGTGATTTGGTGCACCGAGCCATTGCCGACGGTGGCCAATCTCTACCTCCTCAAGATCAACCCCACCCACTGAGTGGATGCACAGACATTCTCGCCCATTACAAGCAAGCTCGCCGCAGCCTCCCACCGCCACACTTGCGCCAATCCAGAGAAAAAAGCTACAAGATCCGCAGGACGAGTTCGCAGTACCCATAACTGGAAGATGTAGTCGCGGGGCAAGCGAATAGACCATTATGACGCCACCACCGCCCGTCTGCAGGGGCGGGATATTGCCTCTTTTTGTGAAGGGGCAATCCACGCCAAACTTCCCAGGTCTGGCGCTCGACCCTCTCCAATTTTTCTAGAAAATTTCTTGTTGATTAAGGTGTTTCCGAAAGCCCTGGCTGCAATATTTCTGGCGAAACAAAATTTCGGCCTCGTGGTTACCCTTTAGAGATACGATGTAACGTTATGCAAACGGGGTTATATTTAAATGTTTTGAAGTATTCTAGAATTGATAGAAAGTTGAATCTATGTGTATGGCACATGTGTTTTCCGGTCTCACTGGACAAGCCGTACTCGTTGTCGGAGCAAACTTCGTGTGTTTTTCCGACGACATTTTCTGATCGGTGCATCTCCACCTCTGCCCGCTCCGCCTTCCGGCTTTTTTCCCACGCTGTTCACACTCCGAATCGGTATATTAATATTTAAAAAAAACGAAATAAGCAAATTAGGTAATGAAATTAATATGAAACTATGCGTGCACGCAGGCTATCTTTACTCCTAGGTTTTTTTTTTATACCGGTGGCGTATGACACCGCCCGAAAAATATTTCTCGCTACACCACAGATAGCCGGCGTTTTATGTCACCCACGAACTCGTCGAGCCTGACACGAAGGGTAGGTGGTCATGTTGCGGTCGTCGTGTGCATAGATCATGTAAGGTGCAGGCGTGATCGAATACGTGCAGTGGCTGGCAGTTTTTTTTTTTTTCTCAGATTAAACGTCTACTTTTTAGTCAGTCCATCATCTCACTATTTGTCGCTTCTCCGAAGGAGAAATTAGCCGTAAATTTTTAGTCTAGCCAGGGAGAGCGGCAGAGTCAGCCCCATATGATGAGTCCTCCAGAAGGCCTTCTTTATAAGCCGCCGTAGCGAAAGCTGCACCGTCGCCATGCTAAGGCGACGCTGAGCGATTTACGGAGCTCATCAGATGCGTCACGTTTATTCTTTGCTTTTTATTGAACTGTCCTTAATATTGTTCGCCAAAAGTTTTAGACAGTGCGACTGAAGCATTAGCCGAGTAATGGGTAACGATAATTGGTATTAGCCGAGTAAATATTAACCGAGTAATTATTAGTATTACCGAGTAAGCAGTAACCGATTAA
Source organism: Haemaphysalis longicornis (assembly GCA_013339765.2). Classification (NCBI taxonomy): domain Eukaryota; kingdom Metazoa; phylum Arthropoda; class Arachnida; order Ixodida; family Ixodidae; genus Haemaphysalis; species Haemaphysalis longicornis. Next base: position 35,780,273 of record CM023449.1, on the reverse strand, counting down.
CCGGGTGACGGGTATTAGCATAAACCGAGTAAGTATAAACCGAGTAAGCATTAACCGAGTAACGGTTAACGGGTATTAGTAATAACTGAGTGAGTATTAACCTAGCAAGGATGAGTATTAACCGAGTAATCATTAACCGAGTAACCGGGTAACGGGTATCAGTAATCTTTGGTGCCACTACAGACGAAATTGCGATCGGCAATGACAAAAACAGGAAAACTGGGCGTTTCAGTAAAGAAGGGAGCACCCCTTAATCGGGTGTTTCAGGACCTTCTGACTATAAACGCCTGGCATATGCGGGGTTTATGTTCACTTGAGAACCAGTGTGATTAGGCCTTCACAAAAAATATTTTTTCTAACCACGCGAGAACTGCATCTGTCGCGAAGTAAAGTTCAGTAAAGAGCCTTGAGCAGTTTCATCTCAAGAAATGTAATCTGGGAGTACGTTTTTTTTTTGTACGAAGTAAAACGCAATTCACTCAAGCGTGCCGGCTGCATTAGAGTGTATAATTCCAGGTCGTCGCTGTGAGATGGCGGAAAAGTAAAGGTCGAGCAATCAGCGTAAAACGAATACGCGACGTTCCGGATATAATTTCAGCTACTGCTGCTACAGGCTTTGCCGTTAAAAGAAGCGCTAAGAAACTAAACAAAAACGAGTCCGGAAAGCCAGCAATCCGCATATGGCTAGGTCCAGCGGATGAAAGCGCGTGGTTCGTGACAGCCGACAGCCGTATTTGAACACCGTATTCAACGAACACGCATGTCATAAGCTAACCTTAATTGCATTTCCCCTTTTCCTTTGTTGCCCAGATTTTCTGTGCCTTCTTTTTTTTTTTTTTTGAGAGAGAGACAGAATAAAAGAGAAATATGCATATTTTTAAGCCGAACGTTTTAATTTTTGAACTGCACGACTGCAGAGGGACCAGGGGTCGTATGAACTGGCAGACATCTGGAGCGGAGGCGCATTTTTAATCGTTTGAATGCATAAAGGCCTCGCCGTACATTGCCGCGGAGGTCAGGTGCGCATTAATATTCCTAGTGCTGAATGTTCACATTTGCCCTGTATCCTATTCCGGCGTAGAGTTATTTAGATGGCGAATAGTACTTAGACGTACCCTTTAAAAATACGTACACGTGAAACGTATGCAGGGTAATTCGGCAGCTTGTTCTGTAAAGTACTACCTACTACGTCGCGAGGGCGAAGTGCTTTTAGCAGACTTTTATTATTATTACTCTGTTTTTAACTAGCGCGAAGAGCTTTTGAAGAGTCGTCAAGAAGACGTATCGACAAGTGCCTTTTCGATCGTTCTGTATGACGTCCTCAAAGTTAACTTGCATAAATCTTGTTATGACTGTAACCTCCGAGCCATGCAGTTGAGCAGGTGGCGCCACTGTGAGGAAAAATGACAGCATCCCTGCTGCGTAGTACAGTATAGACGATTCATAGCGAACCCGGTTTTAACGAAATTCCGGATATAAAGAACAAAGCTTCGTTTCCCGTTACCATTCGAGTACACGTATTTTATTTACAGATATAGCGAAAAACGGACATAAACGGTGTGTCCCTTATAAGCGGGATGGGCTGTATTTGCAACGCGGCTGTCGATCGCGTATGTTTTCAAATGTTTCAACACCGTGATTGGACACCGTGAGTGAAGCGATCTAAGAGCGATCTAAGCGATCTAAGCGATCTAAGTATCCCTCAACTTGAAATATACAGGGAAGCGCAATTCTGCCTTTTTCGATAAATTTGTCTTTTAACAGCGAAGTCGTTTAGCAAATCGTAGTTTTTCGTGACCGCAGTTTAAAAATACGAAGACATTGCAGAGCGCTGCCCTTGCGGTGACCGCCCGACGGTTAACAAAACATTGAAAATGCCGAGCGCTCGTGTGTGCGTGCCTCGTGACGAATGCCCAGCGTCCCCAGCGCACGTTTGTGAAGCCAAGTGTACCTACTCAGGGAGATTGGCCAAAAAAAAAAAAGTTCCAGCGTTCGCTGTAATCATGGCAACATTTGCTTGGAACAAGAAAGACTCCAGCGTTCGCCGTAATCGTTGCAACACTTGCTCGGAACCAGAAAGACACGTCATGGCGTACGCTCCTCCAAGGCGATGTCCAATGATTATCAATGCAAAAAAAAAATGACTGAAGCTCACATTTAAAGCAGCAATGATGGAGCAAAGGTCGTTGCGGCAGCGAAGAAGAAGCAAATAGGCTGCAATCGTGGACTGACTGACAACGGGTGGAAAACTAGGGTAACAGAGTGGGTACAAAGAGATGGGTCTAAAAGAAGGGGAAGGCCAATAACTCGCTGGAGGGACAAAATACGGATATTCGTGGGCAAAGAATGGATTCGAGCATCGCAGGACAGGTTAGAGATCAATGGGAGAGGCCTTCGTCCTACGGTGGACAGCACTGGGCTGTTGCGACATGGTTTTAGCGCTACAAATAGACGAGCACAAGAAAGAGGACGGGATAGGCGCTACCAACAACTGATTTTATTGCCATGACGTGCAACGAAATATATGGGAAACGAAAGAAGCAAGATGCGCAGAAGAGGTGTGCGCAGAACTTCACTAACCAATGGAGGAGGCAACGGAAGGGTGGTGTCAAACCAACTCATCCAGCAGGCATACAGAGATATAGACGTGCTGCTAACACAGTCGCCTCCTTTTTTTTTCTTTATGTGATAGGCCTCTAAAATTTCACGGGCTGTTTGGTCCCGGCTTCTGCCTAGAATTATGGCCTGGCGAAACATCGGCGCCTGTTAGCAGCGCCTGTTTAGTTGCGCCTGTCCCGTCCTCTTTTTTGTGTTCGTCCATTTGTAGCGCTAAAACCATGTCGCAAAGTTCGCACCAACTCGCCCAGCAGCAAGTCCTTCTCATGGGCTGTTGTTGCTGTTGTTGTTGTTGTTGATGGTGATGATGATGATGATGCCAACAATGTTTCTTTTTAAACATTGAATCTTTTGCTAAGAGTTTGCGAAGATGAAGGTTACTCGCCCATCGCGAGGGCACAGCAGACGAACACGCGCGTCTCTCTGACACGAGTCAGAGGCTGCCGACGCGCCGCCGTCCGATAACCAAAGTTGCCTAAACCCGTACGCGATGCGGTAAGTTTCAATCCTCCGCGAACGTTCCTGGCGACCTTTCATCGCATTCATCACCTCCGTATCTGCACCGGCCTAGCGTCCGCGCGGCGGCTTTTAGCGCCGCGCTCTCCTAGCTCGTTCCCTTCCCTCGTCTTGCGGCAGCGCCCCGGTTTGTTTTCCCGGCCCAGCCTCGGCTTCCTCCTCCGTCGTCGACCCGGCCGGGCTCTGGTGGTCGCTGTCTGTTTTCATCTAGCCCGCGCTCTGCTCTCCGGGCCCGTGATGGCGCATTGATTCCGAAAATCGGCCCGCTTCATCGATTTCTGCATTAGGAGCAGCCTCCTCCTCCGCGTCGTCGTCGTCCTCGTCTTGGTTTCCTCAGCATTTATTCTGACTCGCACCCCGTCGCTCAGGCCCCGCCATTTCATCCGACGGCGAATGCGAACTGACATGTATGTGGCCGCTGCGGCCATGTCTCGTGGTGGTCACAGGGATCTGCCGGCTGGCGTGGTGGGAACGAGGTGGCCTGCTATGTGCAGGGAACGAATGAGCGAGAATTCATTCATTCATTCATTCATTCATTCATTCATTCATTCATTCATTCATTCATTCATTCATTCATTGAATTTGATTGTAGGGTTTAACGCGCCGACGCAACGCAGGCGATGAGGCGCGCCGTAGTGGAGGGCTTTGGATTAATTTTGACCACATGGGGATCTTTAACGTGTGCCGAAATCTCGTACACACGGGCGTTTTTGCTTTTCGCCTCCATCAGATAAGCGGCCGCCACGGCCGGGAATCGACCCGTGACTTCGTGCTCAGCAGCACAGCCCCTTAGTCACTGAGCCACCGTGGCGTGTATTCATTCATTCATTCATTCATTCATTCATTCATTCATTCATTCATTCATTCATTCATTCATTCATTCATTCATCAAATCTTCTCTTCAAGATTAATTTTCTGGTCAATCTAAGCACGCATCCCAGTCGAAAAAGACGACTAGAAAAATTTGTGTAGTTTGTCGTATTTTCGCGTGTCGTACTGTCGTCTTGTCTTATTCTTGTCGTGTCATGATTCTGATGTTCTGTCGTGTGGTGTAATCCTGTCCTAAGTTTGATGCTCCGAAGTGCCAAATTTTTGTCTGATCGTGATCCTAATGTTCCATCAGTAGTTGCGCATTCTTTGATTGTTATTGCCCGTTGTGAAGATTAGCGCGAATGACAGTTCTGTTATGACTACAGGGATGTTTGTCGTGGAGAAAATTGACTTTGTCGTTACGACAGAAATGTGTGTCGTAACAACAGTTGCTTTGTAGTAACAAGAGGAATTCTGTTGTCACAACAAAGTTTTTTGTCGTATGACAGGAATTCTTGTTAGGCTTTTGCGGTATTCCTGTTGTTATTTGAGAGTGGGCAGAGCTTGTAAAGTGACCAGGCAGTTGGTGAAACAACACATTTCAATTTCATTTGATGAAAAGTAACACAGTAATACTTGATTATTTACAATGAACACTTCCCATTGCATGAAACAAAACAAAACATACAACGCACACACAAAAGGCGTGTCTTCTTGCTCCCGAATATTCATCAAAAGAAATTGAATGTTACAGTAACTCTTGCTAAAGGAATACACCATTAGCACACTCATTTACAGGAATACAATTCAATGCGACTTCGAAATCTTACAGACATAAAGGAACATGAATACAAGCAAGTTGAACACAAGCCGGTGAAAAAATCTCTACATGTCAAGTGACGTTACTACTCAGTGTTTATTAAACATGCACAACATTTCCTAATTGGTTTTGTACAGATTCCGTTTCGTGTTTATCGTACATAGTTCGTCAGTTAATTCATTGAATATTTCCGGAACATTTTATTTCCGCACTCTTTTTCCATAGTCAGTGTACACACGTGGTTTTACATACCTCTCGGTTTTTCGCTGTGCCACACTCCTTTTTACCGCAACTTTAAATTGTTTAGTTAAATATTGATTCTTCTGTGAAATAGTGATCAGTGATCATACTGTAGCGCTGATGTAAATTCATGATATTGCTGTTCAGAAAGTCGCAGTGTGTCTGACTGCGATAACGTGCGCTGATTTTGAGGAGAGCCTCTGTCTATTGAGTGAAGTACATAACCATAAAAAGCGGTTTGCCATCTTTTATGAAGCATCCGGGGAGGTTACGGTGCTCCAAGCAGCGTCTATGGCTCCGTGGCTAAGGCCTAGTACTGCTGAGTCCAAGGACGTGAGTTGAATCCCGGCCGCAGTGGCTGCTTTTGTGATGGAGGCGAAAACATAAAACGACCGTGTGTCGAGATTTCGGCGCACGTTAAAGATTCACAGGGGGTCAAAATTAATTACGGGCCCTCAAGAGAGGCGCACCTTATGGCCAGCTAGGTGTGGCTTCGGTGTGCTAAAAAACTGAAATTTGAAAAAAAAAAATGTTATCAAGAAATCTCGGGGTGTCTCTGACTGCGATAGCGTGCCTAAATCTTGCAAACAGGCTCCAGTTGATGCGGGAGTGGGGATGCCCGTAAAATACAGTGCCGTTCGCTATCCTGTGCGATGAATACAGAAGATGACACTGCACACCAAAAAAGTGTCTAAATAAAGTTCTATGTGCCCATGCAGGAACGAGATTTCCTTTTTGAACAAGGGTGACCGGAGATGCGGTAATTGTAGAAGTCGTCAAAACCGTTAACTGTTAACAAGAGGGTAACAGCCTATGTATAGAGCAGCAGCTTAACATGAAACACCACTTATCTTAAGTAGCAACTTTTTATTCACTTTAAAAGCCCTACGTAACGTAATTTTATGCTCCAAACTGTGCGTCTCCGCAAATCGCGAATTCTTGCGGCGAGATGTCGTCCAGTTCCAGTAAGGCGACCACGTTGCCCCACCTCTAACAGCAATTCGGAGCCGACGAGACCGTTGTGAGCAGTGTGTCGTTCAAATGCCACCTCCAGCCCTCCATCACCAACCGCTGGGTGAGGCAAGTTAGGTCAAAATCATTCATTGGTGGTGTTGAACTCGGTCGCACCACGTCGCTGCCTTAGAGGTCGCCGGCTCTGTGCAGGCCGGCCCGCCCTATCTTGCGGGTTCGTTCGAAGAACGTCACACATCGGCTCGTTGATCTGGAGCTGGTCGAGGGTCTGGAGGGGCAGTGACAGACCACCATTGCCGCAGAAACCCCCTTTGTGAATGGAGCCGAAAAGGAGAGGTAGTATAACAGCTCCTTGAGGTATCCCCACACATTGGCGGAGCTGTACTTGCTTGCGCTCCCGTCATAAAATGCGTACACCCGGGTGACGCTCCGACTCGTGGTTTCCTCGAATCAGCGTTATGCGGTTCGAATGCCGCACCTTCAGCGCCAGCAGCAGCAAGACCGTTTCCACGCCGTAGAAGCCTCGATCAACGAAATCCCCCTTGAAGGTGTGGTTGGTGCTTGGTTCGATCATGCCCGCCCACTGTGAAAAGCTCCTTCAAGTCGTAGAACTGTCCGCCACAGATGGTCACGAGAGAGTCCACTTGCCGCACGTTGCCTTGTTCCGGTAGAATTCCCTGGGCCTTGAAGCGGAGGCGCCTCACGTCTGACTCATCGATGGTCTCGCAGCGTCGAAGCTGCTGGATATGGCGATCCAGGGCGCTGACGTCTCCGGCGCCTCCGTTCATATCGAAGCTTCGGACGCCAGTCGTTGGGACTGTGCGTGCAGGGATGGTGGAACGTCGGCCCGAGAGTTGGATAAGTCGGCAGAGGGTTGGCCTCGAAGTCTTCAGGCCTCGAGGGAAGACGGAACCACTGAAATTTACCCGGTCCCGCCAACTGGCCGGTATTGCGCCTCCGCGGGTACCCCGCACCTTCACCACGAAGAGGGTTATTAAGAGGGTTATTTGCTCAAAAAACGGGAACTAGACCACCAAAGGAGGCAGGCCACTGGACCTACAGTCAAATAATATTCGTTGGCGTTCTCTTCCTGTTAGTGTAACAACTCGAAACTACGGATTCGTATTATCCAGGGCTTGAGAATTGTTAAAATAGTTTAAGATGCGTTCTTTTGAAAGGGAAAATAAGGGTTCGTAGAAGGAACAAAATACCTACGAACGTAATTCGTCTTCAGCTTCTTCATCAGCCCATGAGAAATCCCCCTTGGCATTTATCATGCAAATGGATATTGGCTGGCTAACAGCGGAACAGTCTCCGCCACTGATTTTTCACTAATGACGGGCACACCACTTAAAGTGCGCAGTCTGGGGCTTGGTAGTAATAATTAGGGTTATTATTTGTTTCGTTAGGTAACAGCAATAAGATCATTCTCTCTTTCTCTTTCTTACTTTCCTTCTCTCTCTCAACCTATTTCTCTCTCTCTCTCTCTCTCTCTCTTTAATCTGCGTGGAATTTCAACGCCTTAAAGCGTGACAACTTTGGAGTTTTGAATGGAATAATAATGAAATAGTTTATTCTCAAATACACAGCAGTGAAACTCTAATGATATGTGTTGAAGTAACGAGTTATGCGAAACAAACAAACAAACAAACAAACGAAGCAAAGCAAGGCGAATGACGAATTAAATAACTATTAGCCGTGGCAGACTGGCCGTGTGTTCTGGCAAATCTAATTGAACTGCGCGCTTTGGACCACTCCGGCAATTTTTCTTTTTGGAGCCGTGACTTCTCAACCGAGCCAAGACCAGGGGGAGGGGGTGGGGGGGGGGTCTATTGACAGCGGAGCTTTTTAATCTTTCTCCTGGTCGTGCGGATCGTTAACAGGAAAGTCCGCTGGGTGAAGTGGGTGAGGGAGAAATGCTAGGCCAAGAAGTGTGAGGGAAATTGCTTAGCAGGCAAAGAGCCCACGAGCAGGTGTTGCAAGGGCGCACCTCAAGAAAAAAAAATTCTGCAGAAATTCACAGAATTGCCTACTAATGCGTAACGGTCTTATGCTGCTTGTCTTAAAAGGGAGTTCTTTACAGCCAGATTTTTTGCTTTTTCTTAATAATGTCCGACCAATGATCTCCATCTACGCTATTATAGCGATTGTAGGTGGAACTTATGCGAAATCTGCATTATTGTGGAAATGCAGGGCGTTGCACGGTTCGCCATTCTCGGTAAATTTTATATTTCCCTAATTTTTTTAGTTTTTCAAAATTTATCATAACGATTACAGGAGAAACTTTCGCGAAATCTGAATTATTGTGGAAATGCCATGCGTTATACGGTTTGCCATTTGTCATTTTTTTTTGCTTTTTTGTAGTTTTTCAAAATTTTGTTCAACCAATTATCTCCATTTACGATATTATAACGATTACAGGTGAAACTTCCGCGATATCTGCATTTTTCTGGAAATGCAGGGCGTTACACGGTTTTGGATGTGGGGGTACTCGACAAAGAATGCTACGAATTAAAAATGCTTCCTGGGGTGGGACTCGAACCTGAGTCTCTCGCTTTCTCAAACTGGCGTCTATCCGATTCCGCTATCATCGATTACCAGTCTTCAACACACATGTACAACCCAAAAATAACCACACGCTGCATGTGGTACGACACACACACCGACATACACCTACCAGCCGTGACTCCGGCTAAACTTTGTCATTTAATCATCACTTTAAAGTAGTTATCGGCTCCAGAAAATCCAACCAATCTTGCACTGGCTTCTGGACTCCCAGCCCCTCAACGAACTGCGGGGAGTCTACTTCAACTCAGCCAAAGTCCAACGCCACGCCCTCGCTACAGTCCCAAAGGATAAGCTGTGAGTCCCGAATGCGGTGATAGCGAAATTTCTGCGGGATTCCGCTATCATCGCATTCGCGACTCACAGCATATCATTTGGGACTGTAGCGAGGGCGTGGCGTTGGACTTTGGCTGAGTTGAAGTAGACTCCGACTTCGAACTTCGGCAGTTTGGATTTTGGACTTTATGAGGGTGGATTGTGGAATTTTATTTAACTCAGTTGGTGTGTACAAAGCTTCGATTTTAACGATACTCCTTTTAAGAAAGGGACAGACCTAAGAAAGGTGAAGTTAAATTTAGTGAAGACCACAAGCTCCGCTGTCTCCCAAGTATTTGTTTCTCGATTGTGAAGATGGCCGTATTTTTCTGACATCAGGGGGGAGCTCGAGCCCCGCTCCTCTGAATCCCAGTTGTGGAGACCTTGCCGAGATACTCGCCGCGGGGGCTCAGTGGCTAAGGAGTTGCGCTGCTGAGCACGAGGACGCGGGTTCGATTCCCGGCCGCGGCGGCCGCTTTTCTGATGGAGGCGAAAAGATCCCCAGGTAGTCGAAATGAATCCGGAGCCCTCCACTACGGCGCACCTCATCGCCTGCCTTGCGCCGGCGCGTTAAACACTACGATCGATCAATCAATCAATCAATCAATCAATCAATCAATCAATCAATCAATCAATCAATCAATCAATCAATCAATCAATCAATCAATCAATCAATCAATCAATCAATCAATCAATCAATCAATCAATCAATCAATCAATCAATCAATCAATCAATCAATCAATCAATCAATCAATCAATCAATATTGCCGAGACGAAGGAATAAACTTTAATAGGGATTTCAGGGGCTTTGTAACCTATTTGGGTAAGAAGGCAGCGGGACAGGGGATAGGGGGGCTGTCGCAGTCGTCCGGTCAGGTCTGCCTCGCGCACGTATACTCGCACCGTCCTTGCTGCATTCAGGTAAGGGGTTGGGGTTATTCATTCCTCCATTCAGGCAACGCCGGGAGGTTTGTGCTTGTTCCTCAGCGGTGTAAGGCCGGTACAATCCTAGAGGAGATTGCCATACCGGTGCACAGGAACCGGTATGTCACGTGCACCGGTATGGCACCTGCCTTGCACCGGTATGGCACCGGTATGACACGGTATGGCCATGGTAACTGTGTGGTGGCCCTCCTCATCTTGACCTGTGTTCTCAGCGTGTGCTGTTGAGTCAGCGCCATGCTTTTGCTTATGCGGCGTGCGGTCGCCATATCTATTCGGGTGTTCAATCCCACCGACATTGCACTGCTTGGCTAAGTCATTGCGCTGTAGTTGCTAAGTCACTTACGCATAACAGGGTTCGATTTCTGTCACTAAGCATGTTTTTTCAACAGCAGAGCTGTTGTAACACGAGCCATTTTTTTGTCCGTCTGCTGTCGGTCGTACGTCACGCGGGCGTGGGATCAGGTTCTCATGCCCACAGATAGAGGGCGCAGTTGTGTCGCAGAGCGGGTTCGTCTTCCCCCCGCTAGGGGAGGGAGCCTCCCGACTCTGATGTTTAGCTGCCGATTTCTTTTGCTCTAACCGTAGAATTTGCATGCCGACGGCGCTGGCGTTTTCGCTCGAACGCCCGTTTATGTTCGAGTCGATACAAGAGACTCACTATTCAGCGGTTTCAACAGATTTTACCCTGTGTGGAATTGGCGTTTAGGTGCGGAGTACTTTAGGACCTCACAATGTCCGTCCGCGTCCATCCGTGTGCATAAGATTTAAAATCGCGAAAATCACACAAGCACCTGTCGGATTCGAGCTTGTGTCTGATAGACCAGACAGGGTTAGTGTCAGTCGTCTTACCCATTGGGCTACGACTGTGATTTAACAACGTATGGGTACGAGCTAGTACGGTGTTTAGATACGACTGTGAGTTAGTACCCGAGAGTCAAACGGCTTACTCCTTCTCCTGTAACGGTGCAGAGTACCTTAGGACCTCCCAATGTCCGTCCGCGTCCATCCGTACGCACACCACCATCAAGCGAAAATCAAGCGAAATTCGATTTGAGTCGTGAGTTGCAGTTTCATTTAGGGAACAATCAAGGTGCAACTCACGGCTCAAATCGAATGACGGTCGCGGCGCAAATGGGATGTCACTCGGGGCGCAACTTGGATGTCATTTCGAGTCCCCGTACTCCGCACCCTCACCATCATCCACGGGGTGGAGATGCTGCCATTTTTATTTTTTTTTTAAAGTTAGGTGAAGTGGTTTTCGCGCACTTTATATGGACGCCAGCAGTGTAAGCCAGCTGGATGCGCGTTTTGTGGACGTCAGCTGTATGCGCACTTATTCGGTTAACTTAGCATTTAAACTAATGTAAGTGGCGTCCTGTTGTTAAAGGGGTTCTAAACCGTAAAAGCAAAGTGACCTGTAATAAACAGATAGGAATTTTCTGATAATTACCCGGAAAAAATTCAGGTCAGTGGGTCAATCACACTTTCAGACCATAGCAAAAAATGCACTGAGATGGCAGGGGCGTTTCGTTTTTATGTAGGCAACGAAGATCGAAGAATAAATTGCTTCTATGCGACTGCTGAGCTTTATCGATACGGCGAAATGTTGAACATAAATTATTACTGATGCCTCACTCTTTGAACAGTTGAATGCCAGCGTCGTACGTTACAAAAATAAAACTAGCAAGCGAACGTCGTTCCACCTAAACGCTGTTTCATAATCATGCGCACGTTATAAGGACGGCATCGAAGAGAAAGAAATTTCCGATGTGTTTCCTCTATCCGTTTTGTCAGAGACGCGACGGGATGTCATGGCGACGCTCACCGCCCTAAGCGTAGCCCCAGAAGCGCGCGAACGCACTAAACGCTATACGCCGTAACAACGAGGGAGTAACGGGTAACGGCGTGATTAGCGACACGGCAGCCGGCGCGCTCCCACACGATAATGATGATGATAATGAAGATGATTCGAGCGACCACCGGGCACCGCAGCGCGAGTGTCCTTTTTTTCTGCATCGTCTTCTTTAGGAAAAGAATATAGGCGGCGCAAAGGGACCGCCTTGGGGGTGCACTTAACGCCCTTCACAACTGCGTGCCATAAAACAGCCCAAAACGACGTCTGCGCGACAAGCAGGGGAGAGAAGAGCACTGACTCCCGAGTCGGCATTTGCATGAGAAAAAGAAGCTTTACACGCGGAAGAAGCTCCTCTCGTCGCCGTGGGCACAAACGGAGTCCTTCGCGCAAATTCGTGTCGGTAATTAACGGTTACAAGAAAAGAGGAAGCGTAAATATCGAGCTGAGGCTAAGCGCTCGGATTTGCCGTTTATCAACGTAGCGTTTCAGCGAGGAAAAAATGGCAATCTTCCCGTGGGGAACCCTGATGAGGATGCGAAGCATCATGGGGGTTCCGTGTGGTTCCATTGTGTTGCCGTTATGTTGAGTGGTCTGGTGTTTAGTAGCGCCAGAGTGAATTCCGCGTCCGGGTCCACACTGGTGGCAAAGGCACGCAAGTACTGTTGTGTTACGGTGAATAGGCGGAGGTTCTCGAGGCGCCGAAACTCGTCCATCATGTTCTTGTCGATGTTGTAGTCTCTGTGGTAGAATCGGTAGTCCCCGTCAGTGTTGGTGAGGTAAAGGTTGCTGACGTTGGTGCACCGGCTGAGAGCAACGTACTCGCCCTCTTCTTCGCAGCTTTGTCTTCTCCTTCTTCTTCAGCGGTTCCCCTACGGGAAGATGACGACGGCGGATGAACGCGAAGCTATCTGGTGATGGATTCTTTGGTTGGCCAATCCCTAGGGGCATCCTGCCACAATCATCATCAGAGGCGTTGCGGAAGGGGCACGGACGCGGGACATCCCCCCGAGCAAGAGATGCTTCTCATCTAAAACAAGCTGAAGGCTTGATTTTGCGGCGACAATCGGTTGTTTCTGGAGCTCGCTATTTTCAAGAAGGCCTCATGCCTCAAGCTTCGCGCATAGCCGGGCCAAGTGAGAAGAAGATGCAAGGCATAGGCTACGCCCATTTTGCAGCGTAATTTTTACGCACGAGGTCTGAAATGGCCTGAAGGCAGATGGCTGCTAATGGGCAACAAATTATATATGATTGGGGGGTTCTGATGGAGGCGAAAAGCGAAAGTGGTCAAAATGAATCCGGAGCCCTCCACTACAGCGCGCCTTATCGCCTGTGTAGCTTCGGCGCGTTAAATTTTACAATCAATCAATCAATCAATCAATCAATCAATCAATCAATCAATCAATCAATCAATCAATCAATCAATCAATCAATCAATCAATCAATCAATCAATCAATCAATCAATCAATAGATGGGAGGGGAATAGCGAGTGTCAACAACCGCGGCGACTATTTAGTTGGCGGCCTGGTTTAAGCAGGCTGTTCAGTATTGCATAAATACCTACGAAACGTTAACTTCAATGGAGTCATTCTTGAAGTTATGTACAGACAGAACCGGTGTCATGATCCCAAAGCGAATTTGTATGCGCGTACAAGAATCAGGGCGTTGTCAGGTATCCGCCTCAGCTGTGGTGGTTATGTAGGTAATCCGCTCGTTTAACAGGCTACTGAGACGTTTCGAACGGCGTCAGTTGCGTCTGGAAGCAGAACGAAGATTGATTGATTGATTGATTGATTGATTGATTGATTGATTGATTGATTGATTGATTGATTGATTGATTGATTGATTGATTGATTGATTGATTGATTGATTGATTGATTGATTGATTGATTGATTGATTGATTGATTGATTGATTGATTGATTGATTGATTGATTGATTGATTGATTGATTGATTGATTGATTGATTGATTGATTGATTGATTGATTGATTGATTGATTGATTGATTGATTGATTGATTGATTGATTGATTGATTGATTGATTGAAATTTATTCAATACAGCAAGCGCCATATTAGGGCGCCGGCCTGGTAAGAGGCGTCGTCAGCCGGGCGAAGAGATACTTTTTTCTTGCATACTTCCCAGTCTGTTCAAAGACAGACAGCCTAATACGCTGCACGGCACGGGCTCTCGAGAGATCGGTTTAGCGACTGTGCGATCTGTGCGTTTCTATCAGACGACGAGTTGTGTTTTTTACTGGAAAATTTGAGAGCGCGGAGGTCTAAGAGAATCAAGTTACAGCGTAGAGGTTTGGAGACATACGTGATATTGTAGGCGGGCCCTGGTTTAAGTGCTACGGAATAAATTGGACCTCCAGGGATACTTCCATGTGCACCGAAATCACGTATGCAAAGGTTCTTTTCTTTTTCGTCTCTTAAAAAATCTACCATCATGGCCGGATATCAATTCACTATCTGTGAAGAATTGGTGCGCCCGCATCGTCTTTAAAGTATGCGGTAATATACTAGGCCACGCAGAACAGGCTTTCAACTGGGATGCTTCGTTGTGCGAACACCTCTCCGTATACCCCGGAGAGAACATTCCTGTTGCCATGATTGTAATCTGACCACGTGATCCGGTATTTTAAAATGTCGAGAATGGGCGCCGTCACAGCCTTTTACAGTGCTCATTGTAATTAGAGCTTCCTATAGGGAAACAAATGCGCGCCAATCCACCTTGTGAAGGTGGATGGTAAGCGAAGCTGTAAACGACACCCACAACGCTTACCCGTATGACGCCAATTGAATTCACACGCGTGGCTCTTCAAAGAGTGAAACCAGAGACAATTAGAAATGCACTTAACCACACCCTTTTTTACATCAAAGAGATATTCTTTGCTAAGGTTAAATAATTGCATGACCCACTAATGGTGGTTGGTTGAGTTGTATTGCTGGAGCACAAGAGTGGAAATTATGTTATAAAATAAATGGAAGTTCAAACCCGGTGTTAGATGATCTCACTTCTCTGCCGTCTCTGCCGGCGCCGACGGAGGCGAGGAGATCGGCGGCAGAAGCGAATGAGAAGTGAGATGCCATGCATTGGTGTGACCTTCCTTTCATTTTTAGTAACTCCTAGCACGTGCGCAAGGTGCGCATGCGGCCGCTACACATGCCATGGATGGAGCGCACAGCGGCGCGAGAGGTCGCGTGACTCTATTACGTGGCATTCAGCGAGAACGCATGGGGTAAATCCGCAGATGTGCTCGGTGAGTGCACGTCTCCATTCCCTGTCTCCGCGGGGTTCGTTGCTCAATCGGTGAGACAACGGGCTCTCGCTCCGTTTCTTTATTCGTTACAGGTTCAAATAACGGCGGTGTCAGTAACTTCTTTTATTTGTTCGCGGGTGTTTTCTGTTGCCACCAACGTTTGCGACAGAACCCTTGGGGGGTAGAGGTAAAAAGCTTCGCTTTAAAAAGTTCGGCCAAAAATGCATGTCAACGATAGCTCTGGCTTCATAAAAATGGCGCCCGCAGTCTATTCGCGAGGAAGTACAAGAACGACATCACACGGAATAATGCACCAGTCAGCGGCGCCACAGTTCACTCAGAGCGCACGAGAATGTTCATGAATCGCATACGAATCCTGTGGCTGGGCTTAAAAATCAGCCACGGTGGCAGGGGCTCTTTACTTTTCCCACCGGCCAAAGCCTTCACGGAGCATAGCTAGCCCAGATAGTAATGTAAAGCTAACGCCTGTAGGCAGCAATAGGTAAAAGTAGCAGTTTATATGCGAAATTGGAGAGTTGTCGCAATGCCTTAATTGAAATAGCTGGCATAATAGTCTGAGCAGTCAATTAAACGCATGGACACGCATTGAGAAAAAAAAAAAACGAAGCGATACAAGCAAAGAGAACCAATTCTCAAAGCGTAAAGCTCTTCGAACGTTTCTGAGTTTTTTTTTTTTAATCTTCCAAACTGCGCGCGACATCCTCTATAGCCTTTAGTTAAATACCAGACATTTTTGCTGAGCTAGCGACGAAGAAGTCCTCGAGAGGAGGAAGAAAAGAGAATTCCAGACCGGTATGAAATACCCTTTTTTATGTAATTACTGTCTGCTTTGCTTATCGTTGGTACGGGCAATGCTGGCAAAGCCTATTTACTTGCCGAAGCTCTTCGCCTTAGAACGGCGCTCTTCCTTTACACTTATCCCATCTTTGTTCTTGTTCCTCGTCGCTCGGAGCATTTATTTTACCCCGGCGATTTCTCGCATCACATCGCGAGCATTAATCAACGCCGAAAAAGTGGATCAAATTATCGGCGCGTGAAGTTTCCTTTTTTCGCTCGTCGCGAGCGCTTTTGCTTTATCCCATTCCCGTATAGCCGCTGCCCGGACTTCCTTCGCAGATCGATTGGTTCGGTTTTCCTTCACGCAGGTTTGCGTCAGCACTTGGGCAGCCGGCGGCCTCCCCACCTTCTATTTTTTCATTTACTTTCTGCCTCCGAAAGGTCGCCGCTTCATCTAAATTTAGCTGCACGACGACATCGTTAGTTCGTCATTAGCACGTCAATAGGCGGTGTAGAGTTCGCTGTTTTCTGAAGATCCGGCCTGAAAGGGACAGGCAACTGATTTTTGTGGAGTACACGCTTTCTACCCCAAATGAAAGGGCATCACCTAAAACACTTTGAACCGAAGCGGTTTACCTGATAGGGCCCTAGAACACTTGAAAGGGGAACTTTTAATTCTACCAGCCATATATGTGCTGCAAAAAGGAATACAGTGAGCTGCGCTGCAGCACACTTTTAACTGAGCGTGAGATGAAAAATGATGTTCTACTTTAAACTTTTCCCCGGGTAAATCAATTATAGCATGCAGACTTTTCTATTTGTTTATGCCGTTTTTGAATCACGCCTTGAAATGGGCAGGGCTGTCTGTATGCGTACCGTAGTGTTGCGATGAGGCACTACATGGCGCTACACTACAAGCGAAGACACTACAAGCTAGACACTACAGGCTAAGAAGCTAGAAGAAAGTCAATTAGGGTTCAACCTAACGCATATGTTGCAAGGAGAAGTGGTACAACAGCGTATTCCGGGAATGCTATACGCAGACGGCATTGTTCTTTTAGCTGATACTCAGACCGATACGCAACGGCTCATAAATGTTAGGGGTGAGGAAGTCACCGACCTCGGGTTAAATTTTAGCGCCGAAAAATCGGGAATAATGGTTTTCAATGACACAAGCATGCTCTGACGCAGTGTCAATTCTGCATGCCGAATTACCCAGAGTCCAGGAATAAAAATTTTTGCGAGTGGGGATAAACGACGGGGATAAAAGACGGGGATAACTACTTAAGAACTCATGGGGAGCAACTTAAGGGTAAAGGAAAGCGAAACGCAGCTATAATGAAGCATAGAGCTCTACGGGGGCATAAAAAATATGAAGTAGTGAGAGTAATGTGGAAAGGAGTAATGGTTCCGGGTTTGACATTTGAGAATGCAGTACTCTGCTTAAAATCAGACGTTCTAGCAGGCCTTGAAGTGAACCAGAGAACGGTAGGCCGTTTCGCCTTAGGCGCGCATGAAACAACAACGAAGCAGTGCAGGGAGATACGGGCTCGGCGTCGTTTTAAGTTTGAGAAGCGCAGAGTAAAATATGTTTTGAGAGGAGGTTGAGAGCAATGGATCAACGTAGGTGGACAACTAAAGTTTTTAGGTACTTGTACATGAAATCGTGGACACGCAGGGGCTAAGGAAGACTAGAAGTTTAATGATGAAATACAGAAAGAACAGTGGAGAATCCAAGACAGCCAAGGTAACCAAAAAAGAGGCAAGACAGATAGAAACGAATAAATGGAGAAAAAAATGGAAGCTAAAACGTCGTTAGAGACGTACGGGGCTGATAAATTGGGCATCAGAACGGAAAGTTTCCACGGTAATTCCAGGGGGAGTGCTTTGTTTTTTTAGGCTAGATCAGGTTGCTTGCGAACTAAGAGCTTTATGGGGAAGTATACACAAAATGATGGGGTATGCGTGGTCTGCGGAAAAGAAACCCAAACTATGCGGCAGATAGTGTTAAAAGGCGAAGGTATCCATCCAAATTTACATGAGAAAAATAATCGGCTTCCAAAAGCCCTAGGATTTAAGGGTAGCACAGAAGGACATAACTTCAAGGTTGTAGAGGAGACGAAGAGAAGATTAAAATTCTGGTTGACGAAAAGCAGAGAGGGGAATATTGCTTACGAGAGCTACCACCTGTAACATAAAACATGAGTATTTTGTGCCCAATAAGTTTTTCGTGCCTGCCCTAAGAGCAGCGCTAGTATTAAACGAAGAGTGTAAAACATAGGTATATTAGTTTTTCTGATAAGATGACACGTCTTCACCCCAACACAAAGAGAATACCACTATCAATCATCATAATCATCATCACCATCATCATCATCATAATAATCGAGACCGAAAGCGTTAAATATTATGAAGCTCTTCCCATCAGTCCAGGAGTTATTGGACTTTGCCAGCCAGGTCGGCAGCTGGTAGCCGAGGTCCGAGCTAGCCAGCATCTCGTCTCACGGCCCATGTGCAGGGGCGGGTATTGGGGCCGAGCTAAGGATGTGGAAGCATTCCAAGGTCATGTGGCAAAGAGTGCATGTCTGTGGGAGAGTTTGGAGGAGGTGGCGTAAAGGCGTAGCAAAATGCAAAAGTAGCCTTTTTTTAACGGGACAACGTAAAACTGAAATGGAAGTGTTGAACCACAGCGCAAGAAATCACGACAAGAGCAAAAGATGAATAACTCTTCAAGAAACTTGACAAAGAACTAGCAAGGGGGAGGTTTAACACAATTCAAAGTTGGGCGAGGTAGTGATACATTCTGGAAATAAGCGCGAAAAAGACGACACGCAGAAAAAAAAACACAGGGCGGCGCGCTACTTGCAGCTGGCACTTTATTAGGAAACAGCAGATCTTTATAGTGCGAAAAAAAAAAACGCCAACTCACCGGTGTTATCAAAGGCGTACAAAAAAACAAAAAAATATAAAAAAAACAAATAAAAAAGTACTAGGTACGCAGTATACTACAGGTGCGGTTCAAGAAATTCCAATTCAGCTTTCTGCAGTCTCAGCGAAGGTTGACTAACGCTCATCGACTCCTCCCAGATGATGTGGGGCAGTTCAATTATCTCTCTTTGGGTTCTTCCCCTATGTCTTTACATGACTGTAGTCTTTTCAAAGAGAGGCATGCACCCATCTTTTTCGCGCTCCTTACAATGCCAAGTGCGTGTAAGGCATGCCCTTCAAAGAGCTGGTGTAGTCACGTAGTCGGTTGTTAAGGCACCGACGAGTCTGCCCGATGTAGGCCTTCCCGCAATCCAGCGGGAGACGATAGACAGCTGAGTGTGCGCAAGGCACATACTGTATCCCATGTTTCATCTTGCAGCCTGTGTTGTCCTACTTCGGCTTGTTAATCTTTTTGTCAACCGCGGAGCAAATCTGGCCAATATTTCTTTCGGCGGACAACATGACGTTCACGCTATATCGGGAACGGACTCCTTTTATGCCATGCGACTGCCAAAGGCATTTCTTCTATTCCCTTCTTTTTTTGCGACTTAGACAAGGAAGTGTGATTAGCTAGTGTAATGCCTCGTTTATTTTTTTCGCGCGTTGCGAAAATGGCACCTTCAGGAAACCCCGCCTCTTTTAGCCTTTTAACCTGCGAATAAAAACTGCCGCCCATGCAGTGAGCGCATGACTTATCAAGCGCTGGACGCGAATAGGCCCAGGCGATGCCATTCTGAACAGCCGGTGGTGTCCTGAGCGATAATCCAAAACCGGCTTGGTGGTTCTTGTGCCGTACATCCAACGCATGTGGTTGTGCTCGAAAGATAACGCACATCCCGGAACCGCCGTCCCGTAGGTCCTTTTCTACGTGTCGTCTTTTTCGCGCTCATTCCCGGAACACAAGGGGAGGACACAGACATCCGCTTGTTTGTGGCCCCTTCTTGCGTGTTCTTTGTGCAGTTTTTAAGTGAGGAGCACTTTAGGGGCTCCCCTTGTCGTCGTAGCTCGTTCGCTGGGCCCAAGTAGAGCCACACGGCGTTCTGTCGTCCCGGCGTTCCACAGAGGCTTCCAAAGCCAAGTGGTTTATATATTCATAAGTGTTCGAAACTCGTGAACCGCTGGCGCTTGCCATACATCTCCCCGTTGTTTAGCGCAAAGAAAACTGCAGGTGCATTTCAGGCAAAATATACCTAATTTTTTTACGCCAGCTCCCGCGTTCATTTAGTTGGGAACGCTCGTTGAATTGGTTTTTACGATAGTAAGCGTAAAAAAGTGGCACTGCAACGCCGGCACTGCGGGAGGAAAAGCATGCGCAGAAAGAACAGAACTCCCGCTGGCGCAGTTTCAGGCAGAGGGCGCGCGAGCAGTGCGAAGGCGGGAAATTTGAAATGCGTTGGACAAACCTCCGTTTAATTGATCAGGAGAGGAATGAGACAGAGCGGCATAGAGCGTCATTGGTGGTAAGAGTGAGCTGATAACGGCGCCACAGCATGGCGGATCTAATTTTTTTGCGCTTTCATTCACCATGGATGAGTACCAACTAGCCCAGTTTGCAACACTTCTGCAGAGCAAAACGTTGAAGGACGAACGAGGCGCTATTCGTCCTTGTGTCTTGGTTGCTTGCGCTGTGGTTGAACGTGCGTCGCAACCTCGCCCATCTCACACTGCTGAAGGTGAAGGCTTTTTGCTCGTTTCGGACTGTTTCAGCGCCGGGCTGCCGGATTCCGACTTCCGGTCTGCTGGCCCGCGGTACGGTGGAAAACTACCGAGGACGGGGCCTGATGCTCAAGTACAACTGCCGCCTGGGCTACATGCTGCGCGGAGGAGCCACCACGTCTTACTGCGACGGACGCTCGTGGAACGGATCGAGACCGACTTGCGACCGTAAGTGGGAAGCAGGAGGGGTGAGCGGGGATTAGGGCCCGTTGGTTGCGCGCAGCGGACGCGGGTTCGATTCCCGGCCGCGGCGGCCGCTTTTCTGGTGGAGGCGAAAAGCAAACCTGCCCGTGTGTACGAGATTTAGGCGCACGTTAAAGATCCCCAGGTGGTCAAAATAAATCCGGAGCCCTCCACTACGGCGCGCCTCATCGCCTGCTTTGCGTCGGCGCGTTAAACCCTACAATAAATCGGTAGCGCGCCGAACACGAATTTTAAATGCAGAGCATTTCTTAGCCTCGCCTCTTCCTGCGTCGGACGGCGTTCACAGCTCCGCGTCCGCAGCAGGTGCGCCTCTCCTGCTTCCCTCCTCTCTCTCAACAGCAGCTGGCGCGCGCATGCGCCGTAGTCAGCCCGTTCGCTCCGTCGCGGTCTCGGCGTAACAGCTGCGTGATAGCAGCGCGGTGGGGCGTGGAAGGGCGCGCGCTGCTTGCGCATGCGCGCTCTCCCCCCCGTACTGCTCTCCCTCTACTGCGCGCGCTGAAAATATAAAGCGGCTAGCGGTCGCTCGTGCTTCAGTCACTGCGTTGCTCCTTCCTTCCTTGGTTGACGCTCGCTCCACCCTAACGCGACTTTACTCTCCTCTCTCTACCCCAAACCAACACCAACGAAACTACGACCCAACTACCCACCCTAACGCGACTTTACGCGGCGTTAACGACCCCCAATGTTCTGCATTTACTCGTGTTCCCCTCGCGGGAAGGCGCGGGAATTTTTTTGTTTAGTACTTGCCATGCGACGATGTTTGGTGCAGCAAGTAAAGACATCTACGGCCGATCTAAATATAAGAAAGAGGTATACTATTGTACTCCTTCTTTATGATCGATGCATGTATTCGCTTATCGAGAACCCTTGCTTTTCGCGAGTTTCAAACAACCATCTTGGCAAGTTTTCACGCACGGGCCGTGTGCCCAAAAATCTTATCAGAGCTTTTCGGTTGATCAACCGCTCTATGGGGAAATTCTTTAGTTTTTTTTTACTGGGTGCCATCAACCCCACTAATGAAGCGTTTGCTTTAGTACTTGAAAGGGTCGAAGTTGATTAAATTGACACTGTCCTTCTTTCTCTTACCGCTGTTTAATTAGCGTTGTGCGGTTTACTCATTGATATCGCGAGCCTCCGTAGTGGCCGAAGGAGTAAGATGTTCTGCTAGGGAACATGATCCTCTGCCCGTTCGGTTACTAGCAATGCGATCCCTGATATTCGTAGGCAGGAAGTAGAAAAATCCCGCTGACCATTTTGTTAAAAAGTTTGCCGAATCCTCTAAATCTTGGTTAACATCGTTAGAAGCGCTTATTGCGCGTGCGAATACCGCGTGCAGACCAAAGGTATAGGTGAAACCGTTCGCCGAAGTGAATGGCACTGCAGGATTGAGATTGTGGACTAGTTAGGAACACAGGAGCAGCGATGCGTCGCAGCGTGTGGGCGGGATCGGGGCTCAGTGACCGCGCGGAACGTCTGTCCAGTTCAAAAGAGATCCAATTTCTTCAGAGACTCTTACCCCATGCAAAAATATCCCATGGTCGGCTGTTGAAAATCCTTTTTATGGTTGCCTTTAGCTATTTGACCCAATTAGCTATAGCCGTTTCTATGGCTGTCTAGCTATTCGTGTCGACATTCCTATGGGTGTCCTTAGCCTCTTCTGTAGCCGGTCCTATGGCTGTCTTATCTATGTCTCCATAAGATCTTTCCAGCCTTCTATAAAATATTTTAGATTCCTATAGAGAGACACTGATAGAAGGCGTTATCAGTGATAGAAGGCAATAGAAGGCACTGATAGATCATAGGAGGCGCTAAATACGACCATAGGGATGTCGATAAAAAGAAACGGCTATAGCTAAACCATAAAAGAAAACTAAAGACATTCATGAAGATGTCTATAAGAAGAGCTAAAGACAGCTATACAACCGTGTATAGAAGAAGCTAAAGACACCCATAGGAATGTCTATACGAAAAGCTAAAGACAACCATAGAACCGGGTATAGAAGACGCTAAAGACACCCGATAGAAATGTTGATACAAATAGCTAAAGACAGCCGTAGAACCGGCTATAGAAGAAGCTAAAGACACCCGTAGTATTGCCGATACGAATAGCTAAAGACAACCATACATCCGGCTATACAAGAAGCTAAAGACATCCATAGGAATGTCGATACGAATAGCTAAGGACAGCCATAGAAGCTTCTATAGCTAATTGGGCCAAATAGCTAAAGCCACCCATACAACCGGCTATAGAAGAAGCTAAAGACATCCATAGGAATGTCGAGACGAATCGCTAAAGACAGTCATAGAAGCTTCTATAGCTATTAGGGCCACATAGCTAAAGCCAACCATAAAAGGGATTTTCTATAGCCGACCATACGATATTTTTGTATGAGACGGTACCTTGGCACTGGTGACCCTAGTCGCAGCGCACGAGAGTATGTTGTACCTAAAGGGACCCTGCAACACCTTCTCTAACTTTTTCGAAATCCTAAATGCTTGCAGAACGTAGTCTATGAAAAGATCAAGTACTTAGATTAGGGGGTCACAAAGTACCTCAGCCAACAGCCGCTGCTCTGTGCCCATCAGATAACTTAAAATTTGATAAAAAATGTTTCCCTCTTTCCTGGCCTTGGCGTTGTTCTTCAATCGCTGGAATTACGTCATTTCAGTAGAGTAGCAGCTATTGGCCAGCTTTCCTCCAGTTGCAGCGATGAACGCATTTGATAGCCACTTTAAAAATAAATTGGCCGCGTATCTGCTCCTTTCGTTGCAAATGTCGTCAAAAGACGATAGTCTTTATCGACTTTTGCCAAGTAAATGCCTCCTTTCGCTTTCCCACCTGCTGTTTCACCGAAAGCGGCTACCAAAAAAAGCAGGATTTCGGCTTCCTCGCAGCTCGTAGACGTGGCATTTCATCGTGAAGAAAGCAAATACCCATAACCGCTTAAACCCAATTGGCATGCCAAGCGCAAGCCAAAAGCGGGGGTCTTCCTATAAACCCCCACGACAACATAGTTTACCAGGCGCAGTTTCCTCTCTAGTATACTTACTAAAAAACTCTATGCTATTCACATTTTTTTAATGTGCGCAGAGCCTAACAACAAGTAATTGCTTGTCCCCCTGCAGGGACACTGGGTCTATCCTTGTTCATGGCTAGAAATACGTATATATTTTTGTGTAATTTGAAAGGTCCGCAAATAACTGTTTCGAGGATGAACTTTAGAGAAAGAGAGAATAAATTGATGTTAGTGTAACGTAGGTGAAACTATAATAAGATGACACATGTAATGCGTCTAATGTCAACGGCATCAACTATCATGGGAGCGCTTTGGCGATGTCTAACGGCGTGCTTGTGAGGGCGCTAACCATAAAAATGGGTCTCTCGGTTATGCCGCGATACCCACACGCTGAAAAATCATTTAGCATTCCCTTTCTAAGAAATGTTGGCAGAAGCCGAAAGCTTTCAGGCGTCGAAACTGCGTCGGAAGTGCTTCAAAACCTTCGCTGAAAGAGCGGGCAACAGATCGTCAAACCAGACCCAAACCGCAACGGAAGACCTAACCCATATGAAGATTTTTCGCGCACTAAGTAAACGCACCTACGAACCATGTAAATGCATACCGATACGTGGTTTCTGATATAAAGGTGTACTGTTGTACTGGGCAGAAATTTGGGCTAGTTGGTGATGGGACTTCGACATGGTAAAAAGCGCACTAAAACGAGGACACAAGAAAAAGGCGGTGACACGGGACGAGCGCTAGAAGGCTAGCGCTCGTCCCGTGTCACCGCCTTTTTCTTGTGTCCTCGTTTTAGTGCGCTTTTTATCATGTCGAACTGTTGTACTGCTTTTCCATGATCGATGCGCGTATTGTCTTACTTATAATTTAAACTCATGTGTGTTCCTCTTCATCATTATAATAATCATGGCATTCATCAGGCGTAGTAAGCCATACAGCTTAGCTTGGCTGACATCGCCAGTCTCATTCAAGATTGCTCTCTCTCTCTCTCTCTCTCTTACCCAGAACCGTTCCTTTTTCGCTATTTTCAATTAACCGTTTTGGCACAATGGAAGCGTGATTTCACGCATGCGCCTGGCGTTCATATATAGATCCTGTCAGAGCTTGTCGGTCGACCAACCGGTCTATGGGGAAATGCATTATTTTTTTTTGGACAGAATATCATCGATCCCACTAAGACAGCGTTCGCTTTAAAACTATTTGACCGTAAATGCTGCAAGCGCCGCACAGCAACGCACACTGTTATGCACAGCTGTCATTCTGGATCCGGAGCCCTCGTGTGACTTCGAGACGCTGGACCAGTGCGGCTGGACGTCGGACCTGAGCAGCACCATCCAGTTCTCCCGACTGCACGACAGCCAGGAAGAGGACGATGCGGCCGCAGACAACTCCACTGGCCTCGACGCTGGTTAGCTCTTCTTTCTCTGGCGTTTTAATCGTTCAATGAAAAGATCAGCGCGAAAAAAAAAGACATGGTACAAATGAACAGAGACGGGCAGGGCGGTGCTCACTCAAACCTAATCTATTTTGAAAAAAAAAAAAAAATGCGCGCCAATCTGCCCTGTGAAGGTGGTTGGAAAGCGAAGCCGTAACCGACACCCACAACGATTACCCATGCGACGTCACTTGAATTCAGAACGTGGCTCTAAAAAGAGTGAAACCAGAGAGAAATGAAATGCACTTAACCACACCCTTCATTACTTCAAAGAGATATTCTTTGCTAGGGTAAATCACTGCATGGTTCATGAACAGTGGTTGGTGGAGTTGTATTGTTGGATGGGTGGAAACTCGTTTTTTTATATAAAATTAAAGGAAGCTTAAACCCGGCGTTAGACAATCTCACTTCCCCTCCGTCTCGGGCGCCGCCGACGGGGGCGACGAGGTCCATGGGCGGAGCACACAGTGGTGCTAGAGGCCGCGTGACACTATCACGTGGCATTCAGCGATAACGCAGGGGGTAAACCCGCATATGTGCTCGGTGAGTGCACCGTCTGTCTCACTCGTCTCCGCGTGGGCTCGTAGCTCAATCGTTAAGACAAAGGGTGCTCTCGCTCCGTTTCTCTATTCGTACCAGGTTCGATTCCTAGCGGTGCCAGTAACTTCTATTTGTTCGTGGGAGTTTTCTGTTGACACCAACGGTCGCGACAGAAACCGTAGGGGGTAGAGGTAAAAAGCTTCGCTTTAAAAAGAAAGCACGACGTATATACATACATCAGTCACCCAAGTGGCGCTAAATCATAGAAAAAAAAACAACAAAATGAAACACAATCACTGGTTCGTCTGCGCAAGCGTTTTCCATTCTTCGACCTGGCTACAAAAGGGTGTCATTTATACGTGCGAATTCTCAGTCATAGAAATGAGAGAGAACTTTTTTAATGTGGGCTGAAGGAATCAGCTCTACTAGCGGCAGTGCTTGCTACGCGAGATGGGGATGATCACAATGCAGTGAGGTGGATCTGAGAGATTGGGAAGCCAACAGTTAGAGAGAAAACTAAAGTTAAATGAAGTGCACGAAAGAAAACTCTAAATAAAATTGAGTACAAAGGTTGAGCGAATGGTGCCCAAGAAGCTCAGAGCGCCTAAAACAAAAAGTCGAAAAACGTAAATGACGGCGCAAACGCGTATAGATGCAGTCATGCGCAAAATTCAAAAATTACAATTTTTTCCCTTGCCCAGAATTTCGCAGAAAAGCAGCAAAACTTTTGTCCCATAAGATGAGTCGTTGTTGGCCCAGGGTCCACACTACGGAGGGCGTACCAATGCAGCGGTAGGCAGATCGTTTTCTTTGGTATGCTTCGATTATCTCCCTGGTTGTTTTATCTCTGTCTTTTGTTTATCTTTGTTGTCTTTGTCTTATCTCTGTGAGTGCAGCGCTCCCCCGTCCGTTTCTCGTTCTTTTGGGCGGTGTTTTTTTTTTTTTCGCTGATGTTTAATGATGAACTTTCGCCAACTCGCCCAACTCACGGTCGCTGGGGTTAGCTTGTCTCACTGGTTCAATATTCCACTGTGAGCTGACTCAACTCAACTGCCCCAATTTTGGCTCCTCGTGGCTAATTACCTCTTTGAAAAACATAAACCTGAACGCACTACTGGCAGCTATCACCTCGCATACTTCGGAATTTTTACACTACATCAATGCTTAGAGGACGAATGCAAACTTTAAAATATTGGCCGCGTATCTGCTCCTTTTGTTGCAAATGTCGACGAAAGACTCGTCTTTCGTCGACATTTGCCTAGTAAATGCCTCCGCAGTATGGCAGTATGGCAGCAGTATGGCAGCTATCGCCTCGCATTCTTTGTAATTCTTACACTCCAACCATGCGTAGTGGATGAATGCAGACGTAAAAAAAAATGGCGGCGTATTTGCTCCTTTCGTTCCAAATGTCGACAAAACCGATAGTGTTTCTTCGATATTTACATATTTGCCAAGTAAATGCCTCCCTTCGGTTTCTAGCTCACCTCTCATGCTGTTCCTCTTCCGTCGCGCTCCTCCCAAGGTAAACACGACTGGAGGTATGCTAAAGTCAATTTAAATTTACCGCGTTCCACGGCTCCAGGCCGGGTGCCTTGATGCCAGTGCTGCCGCACGGCGGAGACGTGCGTGAATCGAGGCACCCTATTACAACGTTTATAGAACCACGATGCCCTACTTCGCGAGAGTTCCAAGCGGAACGCGGTAACCTATCTAGTGGAACCATTCGCCGCTGTGGCCGTTTGGTTATTTTTAATTACGCCAGGTAGCGCGGGCAACAGCATGCGACAGTTTTCTGCAGTTGATGTAGCATTTTATTTGCTAGCGCAAAAAAGCAAGCATCCATAATTTTTTTATTAAAGGAACACTGCAAATATTACTCATGCATGATTGTCTGCCTTACATTTGCGTAATGCCCTGTTCTTGTTCAACAATGTTGACAAGTATGAAAATTAACACCGGACTTAGTCACTTAGATTTGGGTGTGAGTATATAAGACTATTGCGCAACATCTGTTTAACTTTGGCCGGCTGGCTGAATCGAGTGACAGACAGACCGACAGACAGACAGACCAAAAATTTCCCCTTCAACTAGCCCAAGAAAGACTTTCGTCGTTAAAAAAACGTTTTGTGGAGCCGGCATAAAAAAGAAAAAAAAAGAACATTGATTTTTTTTTCTCAACGCTAAATTGGTTATGCTTACCGAGATGACTGTGCTTCCAGTTGTCTCCTTACGCCCGGTTAATTTAGTTCCTTTTGTTTCTTTTTCCTTTCCTATTTGCCCTGGGGATGCTGCATTCGCTCTGTGACGTCATCTGGACAGCGGGCCCCGCGTCATTGCCGTCGGGCCACTACATGGCACTGGAGAGCCTCGGACACCGACTCGCCTTACCAGGAGTCGCGAACGTGGCGCGACTGGTGTCTCCGCCGTACCGGCCGCTGCGGTTTCGGGCTTGCTTTCGCTTCTGGTATCGCCTTCAGTGCAACCTATGTAAGTCACTTTTGGGGCCCCATTCTCGACTACACAAATTCAGGGTGAACTGTGAATTCACCGGAAGTCTTTTCTGATTGGCTTTCAGTTTTGGTCACGTGCTTCCGGTTGACAAAGCGGTTGTGTGTGCTTTCGTAATTTTGACGTTTCGTGACGTTTACGGGCACCAGTTCTAAAGTTTTGCCTTATTTCTCTTTACTGAAAGCGCATAATTCTTGGCCGGCAATGAAAAACTAGAATGCAGCGGACATGACAACGTACACCTGTCTTTGCTACTCAATGACAACTACCGCTTTTATGTCACTCACTCTCTGTGATTGGCTGAGAAGGCGTGACGTCATGTAAACAGCTGGCGAGAACGATCACGTCACACATTGGCAACTTCAGAATGCGTAAAAGGGACGTAATGTTACGTAACAGCTTGAAAATGGCGGCTGCTGCCGCCGTGAAATAGGGCAACTTGCACTCTTATCTTGCCCGGCGCAGTGGCTCAGGGGCTCAGGCGTTGCGCTACTGAGCCCAAGGACGCGGGTTCTATCCCGGCCGTGGCGGCTGATTTTCAGGCGGACGTTACAGGAAACGCACGTGGGTCAAATGTATGGCGCACGCTGAAGATGCCCAGGTAGTCAAAATTAACGGAGCCGTCCAATACGGTGCGCCTCGTGGCCCATTTGTAGCTTCGGCGAGTAGTTAAATTACACAATCGATCATTAGTGCTCCAGAAAATGCCCGTACTATAGTTTCGACCACCAATAAACGAGCTGAACTCAACTCCGGCTTGGGAGCTTCACTTTGTCGACAATCCAGCAAATAAACAAGCAAACACAAACAAGTAAAAAATCACTTTAGAAAAAATAAGGAAGAGTAGGGCGCTAATTAGATGTGGACGAAGATAGACGCAACCGTCATATATAGGCTCCTGTTTATGTCGTTTGTGTCTACTTTCGTCTGCGTCTGCTTAGCGCCCTACTCTTTTTTTGCTCCAGAAATGAACCAATTATCGCAGGAAGTTCTGTTAAATTTTATGAGCTAAAAGCTTCTAACTCATAAAATGTCGTGCTTGTTTCCGTTTGTGTTGTATCGGCTGTAGTATAAGCCTGAGGTGGAGTTTGCTGTTACGTTTAAGAAAGTGGCGCGCGTATGCCAGCTTGTATGCCTCCGAAAAGTGAGACACTTTGTCCCATTAAGAACCCGATTAGCTAACCTGGTACTATTTCCGTTTTTTTTTTCATTTTTGCTGCCACTGCACGATCTTTTACAGAAGAATAATTACGACCGTCAATTCAGCTGTATTCACAGCACGGTCTAGGAATGGTCGGTTTTTTCCCGCTGCATCACATTTTGAATGTCCTGTCAAAAACGCTTAGGTTAGCAACAGCGATTGAGTATAAAGTCTACACAAAAGAAAGTGTAAAGAAACGTTTAAATTCAAGCACGGTGGCCAATGGTTGACAAAAAGTTGGTACGCTGTTGCTAGGAAGTCTATAGACAGTGAGTAGACAGTCTACTCAGTGTTGGTAGCTTTTGTCGACTTTTGTCAACAAACATTGAATTCAGTGTTGGTAACAATTTTTATGAGGGAGTTTTGCTTTGCGGTAATTATTTCTCGCCAACTGATTTCAATTTGTTCTGATACAGCAGCGATACAACGGGAACAATTTTGAGGTCCCTTGAAGCCATCTTATGCGTACTGCATGGCGTGGCTTAAGTTTAAGAAGTCTGCAAGTGGCTCCAGCATAAGCCGTAGACTAACTTTAACAACTTTCTGCTGCCGAGCATAAGGTATTTCAGATTCAGCATGCTACGGAAGGATGAAACAAACGGCACTGTCCAACTTTAACGCGAATCTGCCTGGTGCTGCTGAATATGAACTATTATTGTTGCTCCCCCGACATTGTACAGAATAATGGAAGCTTGAAAATGCCGATGACTATAGACACGGCGACACTTATTCTCATCTATGTAGCAGAACAGTCGAAGCTCGTTGCATCGAACATTTATATAGCGAATTATCGTATATATCGAACTAAATACGAAGTTTGTTTCGTCCCTCTTCATTTCAATGACACCTTTTTATAACGAAACCGAATCCTCGAGAGCCGCGCGATATCGACCATAACGAAGAAATATTTGGTTCCCGCGAGGCTCAAAACTCGAGAGCTAACATACTAAAGGCCAACTTTTACAAAAGTGAGACAAAAAAAAACGTTTTTTAGTAGCTTAAGGCGCAATATTGCGTGGACATTGTGAAAAACTTCATTCCGCTCACAGCAGTGAAAAGCCACGAGGCGAAGGCCACGTCCTACTTTAAGTAAATAAGAACGCAGGCCCTGTTTGCGAGCGAACTTTGTTCTTTTGTAAATTCACGTTCTCACGTTCCGGTCTGTTTTTAGTTTGAAACGCCACGAGGAGACAGATAAGGACTACCTCGTGTACAGTGGGTTCGCAAGCCTAGAACAATGCGTTTTTTTTTTATCTTGGATTGTTGTGCGAGCCAGATTGCCGAGTTATTAGAGCCGATTGCTACCTCTACTGTTATAACGAATATCGGATATAACGAACTAAATAACTGTCATGATAGTACACTCAAACCTCGTTATAACGTAACGAGATATAACGAAACAATAGACGTAACGAAGTAAATGAAATTTTTGTTCGATTTCCGTCGCATGCGTGGTCAGCGTAGCGGTACAAAGGGCAGCGATGCGGTTTGCTTCTTTGCATGCTTAGTCGTTGTGCACTTAACTGGGCATACATTGCGGTAAACTGTTATAATTGATATAACGAAATAATGTATACAAGAAAGTAATTAGCCGAGTACCCTTCAACTTCATTATAACGAGGTTTGAGTGTACTTCGTTAAAACGAGGTTCGACTTTACTACGTAAAGTCGAAATACTAACTAACCTTTCTTTGATCGTGTCATGTTTAGTCAGTAATTTCGCAATGTTTGCACCTCGCGTGTTCGATAGCCAGGGGGAGAATAACACCCGCTATTATTTTCTTTGAACGAAGTGTGTGGACGGAAGTCAATTACGGAAACAAGAACTGGACGTGCCAGTGAAAACTAAATTTGTCCAAACAAAGCAGTTTCGATTCTAGTTTGACGTGTGTTCTTCCGGGAATCTGAGTAGAGCTTTTCCCTATTCCCTTTGACGGGCGTGTTCGGTTTCTGGGGGAACAATCTTATCACGTCTCCTCCGCAAACAACGCTTCCCTCATGTTGACCTCCAAGAAGGAAGGGGAAGGAGCGGCGAGTGTCAGGCGACTAACGGAGAAGGTGAAATATTCAAATTTGGCGCCCCCTCCCCCTCCTTGATCAGAAAGAAAAAGAAAGCGCGCAGCGAGCGGCTCAATTCTGGATTGGGAGCACGTAATGAACGGCAAACACAATCTCAGTGCCGTGCTTTCTTTGCTGTGTTGTCCCGCGCGCTCTTACTTGCTCTTTCTCGCTCTTTCTCGAATTGTTGTTATGTCGTTCCTTTTCAACCTATCGGCTGTTTTATCCCAAGCGAGTTGTTTTTTTATGTTATTTTACCATTTGCACACTCCATGACACTTTACTTGAGCGACATTTTGCCTGCTATACGTTTTTGGCCCTTCATGTTTTTATGTTTTTCTCTCTCACTTTGTCTTTGTCCCTTACTAAATCTCTCTCTCTCGCGCGCGCGCGCTCTCTCTCTATTTTCATATCTCACTCTCGCTCTCTCTATATATATCTGTATATTTTCTGTCTTTCTCTCTATTTATCGATATCCGCCTCCTTCAGTTTAGTATGTTATTTTCCTTCTTTCGCTGCCTGATATTTTCTACGAGGTAGACAAAGCGGGAGTGGCCTAAACGGGGCATGTCACACCACAAGGTTTATCAGTCTGAGGTGTTAAAGCACTACTTGAGACGCTATTAGTATGTATAAATGTGACGTGTTTCTCAGAAAGAAAAGCTAATGAATTCGTGCGCGAATTTCGCGGTAATATAAAATCTTCGTCACAATTTTGTAGTCCAAGGCGACCGTGGCCGGGACAGGCGCGTGGTCCAGCTGGGGCACTCTTCCCGCTGTTCCCTCTGTCGGCTGGTTTCGAGACTAAAGAGAGCGAGGGGAACATTCGCTCTTGCTTTCGTAGTGTGACTTGTGCGACACGTGCAGTGCGCGGCCGGTTTCTCAGAGCGGGCACTTCGCGGTACTTTGCGCCGCACTTATCACGCCAGCTACACTATGAAAGCAAGAGAGAAAGTTCCCCTCGCCCTCTTTAGCCTCGGAACCAGCCGTTAGTGTCAACCGCAGTGCCTTTGCTGGGCTGCGCGCCTGCTCGGGCGGCGGTCAGCGTGGCCTACGAAGTTTTGGCGAAGTGAAAACACGGTTAAGTAGCGCGGTAAAGACGGCACAATAAGTAGAGACCACACAAGACTTGCGCTAAGCCCTGTGGGGTGACCGCTTATTGTCCCGTCTTTACCGCGCTACTTAGCCATGTTTCCCAGTTCGAACCAATTCGCCCACATTTATGCGTTGACAGGTACTTTGGCAAAGACTGTACGTTCAGCTGCTAATTCGATATATTCTTTGCAACCCGTGAACAATGACCGCAATGATATCATTCTCAGTTTTTCTGAGCTTTAAACCCGTTACTACCTTTTTACTAGCGTTTTTATTAAGAATGGTCCCTTAGGAAAACGGCCACCGCGGCCGGGATTAAACCCACGAAAGTGGACTCAGCAATTGTAGTGAATCAGTGGCTAAGGCTCCTTAGCAACTAATCCACAATGTTGGGTGGCTTCACCAGCAGTGTCACGTGAACATAAAAGCTAATAAAATTTCTATGCGGACGAAAATGAAGCAGCCACGTACCGTAACCGAGTCGGATGGATTGTGACAGAGCAGCGACCCTAGTGTGACGTCGCATGCAATGCTGCCAGGTGTCGCTCTCGACACTTACAAGATAGCTAAAAAGCGTTGCGGCACCATTTCGTCGAAGTTCGCGCATGTGCGCAAGCACGCAGCTGGCGAAAACCACGAGAGGGGCCAGAAGCGTGCATTAATGTTATCCAAATAGTGGGGAACTGAGATGTTTTGGAAAAGGACGTGTGCACTGACGGAACGAAGCTATAATATAAAACAAAACTGCGCGGCTCGTAGTGGAGCGGCGAAGTTGGGTCAGATAACCTTCAAACCACGCGTGCACGGCTCGCTAATATCGCGGGCGTCAACAGGTAAAACAGTAAGCACGGGTCACTGGAGCATTTTTGTTTTTCGTTCCACCTTCTTTTTTTTGCTGGGGATTGCGACGGTTGCTCAAGAAAGTATTGCCTCGTTCAGAGGATGATTCTGCTTCGGTAATGAGGCAATATTTTCGCGCAAGTACTTACGTAAGCCTTTCCATTTCGTGCCGATTGGCTACCTTGTGACGGCGTTTGTGGGTGCTGAATTTAGAACCAGGGAGAAAAAAAATCGCGGACGACTTTCGTGACATTTTCTTAAAGTTTACCACCAGATTCGCTCTTGAATGACTGATCAAGCGTATACGAAAGAGCCGGTGTCGTTTAGTATGTATTTCTATTTACGGCTGGTGTGATTCCTGAAAATTTCGAAGTATTGTTCTTTTTGCTGAGTTTGCTAAGGTTAGTATATTTACTATCCATGCTTGCAGAGTATCTTAAAGGGCATTGCTTTCTTTTTTATTGATTATTAACTGTTGAAGTTGGGCAGGTACTTCTAAAACACATTTAACTCGAAGCAGACGCGCGGACTCTTTGAATCTTGTGCATCTTTTGTCTAATGCTGTCGCGAATCGAAGGGAAGGCAAGTAGGTTGTCTCCTGCATTTAGTTCAGATAAAACAAAAGATCCCATTAATTTTGTCTTCGCTTCTCCGTTTTACGCTGGGTGCGCAAAGGGATGATTTTATAATTGAGGCGCATTATTGACATAGTAGAAAATGATAAAGAAGAGGCAAAGTTACTTTGCTTCTTTCCTACCATTTCAAAATTTCTATGTTCGCTCGAGAAATGATGGCTACTATTTCGAGAACGCTTCCTTACAGTGGCAGGCGTTGCGCTTCAGCAATGCTCGGCATTTTAATGCTCACACGATTTCGGAATGCATTCATTGCTGTTAAATCCTACAATAAATCAGAGCGCTTTCTTTGGCGTTTTTGAAGTCTCAGGAACACCGAGGAAGGTACAGGGGAGTAGCTGATTCCCAAGTTTGTGTGGGAATAAAAATGTCGTATTGTCACAAAGTAAAACAACATAAATGGCGAGAATGCGCCGCCTTGGGGCGACCCGAATCGGCAACCTCAAGATGATTCCCTTTCGAATTAAGCTACGGCGGCGGGTGCATTCCCCGCTTTTTTTGGAATGTATTTTCCTCGTGCTCTTTGCCTGCGCGTCGTACACTCGTCCAGGCAAGCGTTTGTTGTTCTTTACTATTTTCGTATAGTTACACAGCCCACCCAAATATGGCGTTTTCTAGTGCGAAACAGAGTGCGGGTATCGAGGTCTCCGTTTAGCTGTTATAATGTTAATGTTGGTTACATGAGTTTTACGCTAGGCTCGTTTGGTATTGGATTTTCATAACGAAGCAGCAGATAATATAAAAAGTTCTGCTCGATTTGCGTATGATGCTGAATAATTGTTTTTAAAGGGCAGAGCACTTTACGGGCTCGCCTTGTAGTCGTAGCTCGCTCGCTAGACCCAAGTAGAGCCCCACGGCGTTCCGTCGTAGCGTCTGCTGTCGCGGCGTCCCACAGAGGCTTCGAAAGACAACGCGGTTTATATAGTCATAAGCGTTCGAAACTCGTGAGCCGTTGGCGCTTGTCATAAATCTCCCCGTTGTTTAGCGCAAAGAAAACTGCAGGTATATTTTAGGCAAAATATATATATATAATTATCCCCCAGCGCCCGCCTTCATTTGGTTAGGAAAGCTCGTTGGGTTGGTTTTGACAATAGTGATAAGCGAAAAAAGTGGCAGAGCAACGCCGGCACGTGCGGGAGGAAAGGCAAGCAGAAAAAGAGCAAAACTTCCGCTGGCGCAGTTGCAAGCAGGGGCGCGCTATCACTGCGGAGGCGGGAAATTTGAATTGCATTTTGTGGTAGCAGTGAGCGGATAACGGTGTTGCAGCCCATTATGGCGAATCACTGCTCTGCGCTTCCGAGAGCTCTCACACTGAGAGGAATGGCTGTATTGTTCTCAGAAGTGTTGTACGCAATGTTCATGTATAGTGTGCGTACCTCCATGGGTGTGTGCGTGTGCGCGTGTCGAAACCGGCCGCACAATTGGCACTCGAACTAAAAAATTCAACTGGTTTTCAAGTGTACGTTTTTGTGCAGGTAGGGAATTTTATTTATGTAGCCAGCCCTAAAGAAGAAAATTAATTCAACTAGCCTACTTTCCTCGAGATGGGTATATGTGTGCGTGTGTGTCGAAACTGGCCGCAAAATAGGCAATCGAACTAAAAAAAATGCAAACTGATATTCAAGTGTATCCTTTTGCGTAGGTAGGAATTTTATTTATGTATCCAGCCTTAAAGAAGAAAATTAACTCAACTAGCCTACTTTCCTCGAGACGCCCCGAGGGGAATACCACAATTTGCTACAAGGCACGCGTCTTTGTAGATTAGTTTAGCGCTAAAGTCTGGGTTGTCTTCTACAAAAGAAGCTAAGAAGAAGGAGCCCTGTACAGCGGCTTGGCTTGACTTGCAAGAAAGCCTGCCTACCGCCGCACGCGCTCCAACTTAGTCCTGCTAGGAAAGAGATTGCCCGACGTGGTGATAAACTGCGCGAGTACAGCTAATGAATATCTCGGCGGGCAAAGCAGGGATCGTCTTAAACAGACAGAAAAGAGAAGCAAAACGGGGGGGAAAAGAAGACATTTTTTGAGCCATCGCAGTAAGGATAACCAACCATCTTTATGACAAGTACGGCGCACGAAGAAATATGGGAAGAAAAAAAAAGAAGGAAAAGCTCCCGGGACGATATGCGGGACCTAATGGGCCCACGTGCTGTAGATCGTTCATCTTCACTGGGGGAGAGGGGGTTTGAGGGAGGGCAGCCCTGACTGGGCCAGGAGTTTCTGGAGCCTCGGAGGGTACTCCACCGTCGCTTTTGCCTGTGCTTGGTTGTTCCGTTTTTTTTTTCTTTTTGTCTAAACGAAAAGTGACAGCTTTAGAGTTCTCGTTTTGCCTCTTTTCGTCGGAAAGGATGTGAAAGAAGGTATGTTGTTAAACGACCCCGGTCCGCTTGACTGGTCGCGGAAGTAACTCAGTATTGATTTCGAGGGAGAGGAGGGAAGGCTGGGGAAGCATTAGTCTGAATTATGGGACCCGGGTTCGAAGCCATGTCTTGCATCGGCCCGCGTACTTTGGCGGCGAGGCTTGCCTCGCTGTCGATCTATTCTCTTCTTTTTGCTCTTTGTGAGGCATATTTCTCCGAATATGCTGCCCTTGATTGAACGTAAGTGAAGGGCATGATGGCCGGCCTTAGTCTTCCCGAAGTGGTCTAACTTGAAGGCACAGAAAAGAACACAAGCTCAACCTTATTACTCTTACAGAGAAAAATACCTGCCGCCAGCCCTCCGTCCTTTGTCGATGTGCCTTTGAAAATGGCGCTCTCTGAAATAGGAAAGAGTAACCTGGTTTTCCAAAATATGCATGTCGATTAGACAGAGATGAACGCAGCGCGAGCTTTCTAGAATGATGTAGATCCCGCGATGTCGGGCAACCAGCTGCCTGATTGCACGCATTGGTTCTTTTTTAAATAATGATCTCGTTCGTTCATATGCGGTGATGTATTTTCGGCTGATGTACGGGATTCTGGGGGAATGTATTTTTTATTTTCGATGCATCGCTATGGGGAACTCTTACGACACAGGTAGGGCGGTTGCATTTGTTCCACGTGCAGGAGTTTGTAGCAAACGGCTCTAACGGGGTGCGGCTGCGGCAATAAGGCTATAATTCTTATATTTAGGCGAATGTGATGGAGCAGTTTGAATTTCGCTTGGCCGCTGTAGGTGATCTCAAACGATGCAAAATTTCAAGCGGCTGGTTACGGGAGAAGTCCCTGTAATTGCAGTTCAAAAACGACGCTGGTTACGTTTAGTTGCACAAAAGCCCTAATATGCCTTCTTTACCAGGTTCTCTTTTAAGAGTAATTATTGCTATAAGCCTTACTAAACAATTTAGGCACACAGTGCAGTCACGCAGTACGTCCGTAGTTTCGGATTGCTTTTGAACTCAGCGTCGAATCTGCATCGCGTCGCATCGCGTCCCGTTCGACCGCTCACTCAAAGGAATATTCGCCACACGGAAACATGAACGAACGTCCAATGACTGCTAGTTAGCATAAACCCGTCGCTTTGAACGCCGAACGCATGCAACGCGGAGTAGTACGTCACTAAGATGGCCGGTGTACTTCCAGTTGCACGCTCTAGCCCAGAAGACGATAGAAATGACGCACATAAGTCCCGGCCGCTTTTCTGATGGCGGCGGAAAACGAAAACGCCCGTGCGTTCGAGATTTCGGCGCACGTTAATGATCCCCAGGTGCTCAAAATTAACCGGAGTTTTCCACGTGACATTTGCGCGGGATGTTCAAACACGATTTGCAACAGCATGCTCAGCGGCAGCGAAGCGGTGTGAGGTAACAGCACAAGTAGCTTGCGCCGCCGTGCGTTCGCTGATCACGCGATCACTCCTTTTATTTATTAATTGTAGGGTTTAACGCGCCGACGCAACGCAGGCGATGAGGCGCGCCGTAGTGGAGGGCTCCGGATTAATTTTGACCACCTGGGGATCTTTATCGTGCGCCGAATCTCGTGCACACGGGTGTTTATGCGTTTCGCCTCCATCAGATAAGCGGCCGCCGTGGCCGGGAATCGAACCCGCGACCTCGTGCTCAGCAGCGCGCGATCACTTCCTGAGACGCAGCACATATATGTACCATGCCCGAGAAGACTGCAGTTCGCGCTGTGCACAAATTTCGCATTAAGGATTATAGTAATCGCCATGTGATTTTTTTTTTTTGCATACAACCTAAAGCCGCCGCTCCAAGAGCCATAATTCCGCCTTTAAACGGAGTGCCCCGTGTTTATCAATGAAGCTGGTGGAAAATTGTGGTTTTTCAAGTTTAATAGCGCTAATAAATTCACAAGAAGGCTAATTCGGAAGTTAAAAACATTCGTGTTCTTTTCTAACGCTCCTATAAACAGCGCCCCAGACACAGACAACTCATAGAAAAAGTATTTTCCAATTACTATTTAATGCTCATTTAGATTGCATTTTGTGATACTATTTTTACTGGCATTTTAACAGCTTTGCTTTCCAATCCTATAAGCTGGGCTGAGAGTCAACGTTTCTTTTCTCAGTTCCACAAATTACTTTTTGAAAATCAGAAGGTCAAGTACCGTTATTTAATCATAGACAGTAATACCTCGTTAGCTCAAACTGGCATATCTCGAAAAATCTGCTAAGTCGAAATTTTCCCTCGGCACCGAACAATTTCCTATACGTACCATGTATTTGTTGCCCTTTATTTCGAAGTATTTGTGGGCCAAACTGCGGATAGTCTCGAAATCTTGACTGAGAGTGGAATGAACATTTCGCCGCAGCGGACCGCTGAATTTTACTATTGACCGATGAATTCACAGATTGTGAGGAACTCTGCCAAGAGCGTGATAAAGCTGACAGATAACGGTGCCACCGAAAGCTACGTGACCTTTCAGGAGTACGCGCCATTCGAGAAGGATGTGCCCGTGATAGGAGAACTTACGGACGCCCAAATCGTTGAAATGGCCGCAAAAGGAGGGGACGGCGAATATGGGGGCGACGACGACGAACCTCCTCGAGAGGTGCCGACATCCGCCGAAACGAGGAATTTGCTGCGCTTGCTGCGAAATAAGGTTGAATGCAGCGGCGGGGGAGATCGGTTCATGCAATGCGTCGAGCAGCTACAGGACTCCTTACTAGGCCCGAGTGCGACCGCAAAGCAGATGAGAATCACGCAGTCTTTTCTGCTGAGTAAAATTGCTGTTCCACAAAACCCAGCAGGTGAACGCCTCTTGTATGTTTGTTTTTTCTTTCAAACCTTAATAAAGAGCAAGATTGGAAGATACTGTTGAAGAGCTGGTAAGCAGTAGCGCCTTTTTTGCAAAGAACTCGGTATTTCACGGTAATTCGTGCAGCTTTGCTTATCTCCAAAAAATCCGCTTATCTCGAAATATTTACCGGTTTTTTTTTATTTCGAGTTAACGAGGTATGACTGCGTATGTAACGAATTCTGATAAAGGTAGTTTGAACATGTCCTCTGCTGTGAAATCCTCTGTTGTGAACTCCAGAGGGTCAGGAGCCCTCCTCAGGCACTCAATGCCTTTAGCTCCTGCCCCTTCAACAGGAATTGTAACAACGTCTGCTGAAAAATAAAGTCTTCTTCTTCTTCTTCTTCTTCTTCTTCTTCTTCTTCTTCTTCTTCTTCTTCTTTGGTTCAACGTGGTGCATCTGTTACGCGATCGAAAGGACTTGCTTTATTACAATACCACAACACTTCCATTTCAGACGTTATAAATAGTAGGGTTTGCAATGTCTTTGAAAAAGCAAGATTCGTAAGTCGGGCTGTGGTGTTCTTGTTGATTTAAAACCTTTTCCTTTCATTGCGGCTATTTTGGTCGAGTTGGGTCAAGCAGCTGACCAGCTAAGGCTTATTTCTGAGTTTCATGGAAGCGCCATATAACATGTATGGAGTGCACGAATTATAGTTACGAGTCGTGTGCTCGATTTTTGTATTTGGTCAATCCAGAGGCAGATTTCTAGGATTAGGGGTTGTAAATTACGAATGGGTGGAGATGGCAAACGATAAAACCATTTTTTATACGGGATATGCACTAAAAAAAACGATGGTTCCGGTCTTTGGATAGAAAGCCGTAAAGGAGTCTCGCGTTAGCTCTCGACGAAAAACGCAAGAAACATAAGCTCAGAAGGCAGCACTCGTAAATATAGAAAAAAAAAATATTTAGAAAAAGAATTGCGAGGCCTGCAATGATCTTTGAAGCCAACACTGCGCCGTACTGAAAAACACCCCGACAGGAGCTTGGAGTAAAGAAATACTTTCTCTTTCGCAATACACATTTTTTTTTTTTTGTCTCGCCGAAAAGGGAACCGACGAATGTGAACTAAAGCATTGCAGCTATGACGACGTATAAATTCTCGGAGTGAACAGGTCCTCTACAAGGCGATGTGCGGTCAACATTGAAGCGTAAATTATGACTGGGCTTAAAATAGCGAAAGAACCTTTCTCTATGCGTTGCTGCACGTATACGGTGACATTATATCGTCTGCGGTCAGGCTTATAACGAGCCGCGGGGAAACTAAATCAAAACTGGTGGGAGAGACGGGGTGGCAGAAGGGGAGGTAATAAAAAGGAGGGAAAAGGGGGATCAGAAAATATTTAAGAAAAAATTAAAGCCGTTCCACTCAATGTGAAAGCTGTCGGAAGTGTAGGGCAGTGATTCGCCATAATGGGCTGTAGCGCCGTTATCCGCTCACTGCTACCCCCCAATGCAATTCAAATTTCCCGCCTTCGCGGTGCTCGCACGCTCCTGCCTGAAACAGCGCCAGCGGGAGTTCTGTTCTTTTTAGATGCGACTGCATCTCATTCACTCGCCTTGTCCCTGCATCCGGCGTCGGCGTTGTTGTCGGCGTCCTCCCCTCCCCCATTCTCCTCGCCGCGTGAGCTGCGCTCTCCGCCGCTCACCCCCTCTCCTC
The DNA here is from genome assembly GCA_013339765.2 of Haemaphysalis longicornis. NCBI lineage: Eukaryota > Metazoa > Arthropoda > Arachnida > Ixodida > Ixodidae > Haemaphysalis > Haemaphysalis longicornis. Next base: position 35,739,424 of record CM023449.1, on the reverse strand, counting down.
TCCGATAGCGAACACTCTCTCGCGAGGGGCATTGTATTGGATTCGAATGGATTGGCTTGGCTTGGCTTGGCTTGGATTGGATTTGGATTGGATTGGATTAAAATGGATTGTGTTGCGTCATAGCCCCTCGCCGTTATGCGCGCTATAAAACGCGGTGCCTGCGCCGCTCCGCTCCATCGTTCCAGCGCTGTTCCTCCGCTGTCCAACGCTGCAACGTGAACCCCCATGCGTCGCATCTACACAGGGGTTCCCGCGAGGGGAGGTGGGAGTTTTTGTGCTTGCTTTTCCTCCCGCACGTGCCAGCGTTGCACCGCCACTTCTCTTCGCTTACTGTCGTAAAAACCAACCCAACCAGTGTTTCTAACTAAATAAACGCGGGTGTGTCTGGTTAATTACGTATGTTTTGCCTGAAATGTACCTGCAGTTTTCTTTGCGCTAAACAACGGCAAGATGAATGACAAGCGCCAGCAGTTCACGAGTTTCGAACGCTTGGGACTATATAAACCGCTTGGTTTCGAAGCCTCTGCGGGACGCCTACGACGGTACGCCGTGTGGGTCTACTTGGGTCCGTTATCTCGCTGCTCCGCCTGATTCCGGCAGTCGCTTGATATCGAGCGTTACAGCGAGCTACGAACGACAAGGCGAGCCCGTAAAGTGATCTGCACTTGAAACCTTGACAAAGTCTGCTCTTCATGTGAACCAGCGCCATGTGCGTCTAAATGGAGGAACCGCTATAGCTCAGCAGGAGAGGGGAGGTTCTGGTACTGATCCGAGTTCCCTGGTGTGATTTCCGGTACTCTCGGTCGTAATTCCGGCGCAGGTGAAGTAGAGAAGATCGCGCGTGCATGAACTGCGGATAAAATTGGTGAACACAAAATCCGAGTTTGATTCATTGGAATGGCTGCTTTGTCCCAATAAAAATGACACAAATCATTGTAGATGTTGAGGAAATCAAATGCACCACTGGAGCCTCCCCAACCACTTACTCGCGGATTTACACGGCGTAACATTATCTTTTTGCGCCGTGTATTATCTTGCAATAAATTGCAGATTAAACCGCTCTAGCTCTAGAAATAACCGACTCATGCGGAACAAACACTTTTTCGCGAAGCATGGATTGGCCGTATTTTTGTAAATTATCTTGCAGGAACCCGCATAAATTGTTGTCTGGATGAGCCTATATATTGTACAACTGCACCTCTCTAGCTCTGGATAATACGCTCTGTCCGTACCATTGTTCCCTTTTCCTCCATGCTAGCATCTTGCCGGAACTGGCGTAATACAACAATGTATAAACCGAATATTTAACGGAATAGCAAATAGCATTGCTTATGGAACAAAGTTTCAAGCGGCAAACATAGAGGACAAGTATTCTTATTTAGGTATACTTCAGGTGCGTGAGCTTTTTCGGTAGGAGGTGCCAACACGATATTATTTCTGTAACCAGTTAAAAGTTCCTGCTAAGAAAAGTGGGACGCTAAGAAAAACAGAAAGGTTCGTGAAGCCATGAGTGTACGCAAACTACGAAAAAAAAAAAAATAGGAAACCATACGTGCCAGAATTTTTTATTGCTCTCCGACACAATTTGTGTGATATAAAAACAGGAAAGAAAATGTTTAAGAAAATTCGAGAACATTGTGTCTCAGGTAACTTAAATTGGTGAAGAATGGTATATATTTGCGCTGTCTACAATTACGTTTTTGCTGTTTATGTTGCGTTGCAGTGCATATATCTGCGATGTGATTTTGAATCAAGCAGTAGTTGTCATGTCAAAATTTGAGAGTGTGCTTATTTTCTTTTGTGTATGTTTACACCAACTGCCTGGAAAGCCAACGAGCATTTGGGGCTTTAGGCAGACCAGAGAAAAAACTATGCAAAACATAAGCGAATAAAGCTGAATGAATGAATGGATAAATGTTTTGTGGGATTTGCGTCCGCCGAACTAAGCCACCGCTAAGAAACATGACTCTTGTTTTTAATTCGTATTTTTGCCGTGCGGCATATGAAGAAAAGATAGGCCTATAGTTCCGTTTTATTGTATAACTTGAACAGTAAAGGTTTCCAGTTCCAAAACTAAAATCCCGTGCAAAGGGCGCGACGCAATCACGGGCGTTCATTTCAACAATTACTGAGTTGGTCACTGGGTTGTTTTGTGCGCTAAGATTGCGCGGGAACTGCTGCAAAAAACAGTAGTAGACCGAAGCTACTGACACCCATACCGCTTTTTTTTTTCAAACGGTACCATGGGCCGTGAAGACAAAAGTCCTCAATTTGAAAGAACTGGCTTCCGGTTATTCACTTAACTCCATTACAGACATGAAAGACATTATTACAGGAAAGCTTTAGTAATCGCGTCGCGGTGGAGAATTTGACCTTCATTTGACGACAGCTGCGCAGCTGCTTCTGCCGACTTGGCGCATGCGCTTTCAGCAGCCGGATTTCGGTCTGACCACGTGACTCGCCGCGTGAATGCGAGCTTGACCATGGATGAGAGCGAGGCCTGGCGTATTCTCTGAGCGTTGCGGGGGAGCCGGATGCTTTGAATTGTCGTCGGCAAGCAACGTCTGACCGCCCCGCGGATATCGCCCGACGAGCTGCTTCACTGGAGAGGGTCTGCAATGCCAAGCGCGCGGAGCTAGCGTCGGTGACTCAGGAAAAGCGAACCTTTCGGCTCGGAAAACGCCGGAAGTGGAACCACAACCGCACACAACGGCAGCCTTTGGTCGAGTAGTATAATAATTACGGCCAAGTCAAAGGTTAACCTTGTGAAACCAAGACTTAACCACGCTAAGCCAAGCTTTCGCTTCACATATCCATGGTTAGCTGAGCAAAGCCGGAGCCATTTTTTAACCGAAAAAACGCAAGAAATATTGCAAAACTTTCAAATTTCGCATCGCTTTGACGTAATATGGGTTGAAATGACGGGATATGGGCCAGAACTAAACACGTAGTTATGGATTTGTTAACTGCAGGTTGACATTTAAATGCTACGATGACCACCCGTCATGTTTGCTGGCGGCTGCTTAATTCGGCGCCCACCAATAGCACGAAAGAAATCCCTGGACGTCATATAAACCTTTTCATTCGTTAATAAGATTAGGACGTGTTCTGGGCTGTGTTGCGCATGCGTAGTTACATCTTGCTCTTGGCTGCGCCAATTATAGGGCCGCGAGTACAGCAAATTATAAAATGGCAGCTCCTCAGGAGTAAGAAGTTAAAAAGGTCAATAGAAATCGTGGGAAAGTAGCGGGGGGTCGCCACTACTGCGCCTGTTTTCTTTAATATCTAGAATATTTGGTTAAGGTTTGCGGTAAAATCGGTATCATGGTTGTCAGAAAAAAGCAGTCATTATACCCAACGAAAGTTGTTTTTTTTTCTTTACTGGCCACTTGAAACGCTGTTGAGTGTGGTTTTACCCCAAAGTGTTTTATTCCGGTATACACAAAATTTCGGTGACGTAATATTTGTCACAGAAATGACTCCAGTACAACGAGGCCAGCGGCCTGTAAAGGGATGCAGCCCTGCATACAGGGTCTTCTTGCGCGCAAGCAACCTTTAGTACTAAAGAGTACGTTATAATAAGGGTTGTTCGTTTTCGGGTTTTATATTGTAACACGAAATTGTTTTATTTCGGGATACACCAAGATTTCACTGACGTCATATCCGTCACGGAAATGACGCCAGTACACCTTTGCCGAAGCGACCCGCCAGCAGGGCGTCGCACGCCAAGCACACACACAAGACAGCCGCCGACCCGCAAATAATGCTCAGCTGCAGATTTAGCTGCACATTTCACTTTCGTGTTTTACCGATTCCTATGACGAAGGAATCAACCAGTTTTTTGTCTTCATCTTCGCTGCCGGCACTGTCATGCATCTACTACCGGAGCAAGATGCATACTAGATGAGTTTATTCGGCTCTACGCAGGCACTCTTCGGCTGTTGATGTGGGGCTCTTACAACGTGACAGTGCTGTGGAGTACGTACGGACCACGCAAGGCTGGCTGGGCGAGTGTCGACGTGCCGCACATCCCCGAAGACTTCCAGGTACGTCGTCGGGAAGCGGAGTCCTGCGCAGTGCGATGCTCGACATTGCTTTGTACTTCGAAGCTAGGGAGAATGGGTTCGATTTATTCCCTCTCGCGGCCAGTCTCATTTGTTTTGTAAAGTGTAGAAGTACAATGGAGATGCACTGATGCATCTTAAAGGGACCCTGAAGCACTTTTTAAAAATTTTTCTCGAAATCCTTAATGCTTGCAGAGCGTAGTCACCCAACACATCCCAGTACTTAGATTAGGGGGTGACAAAGTACCTCAGCCGAAAATTAATGCTCTATGCCCATCAGATGACTTAGAAACTTGCGCAAAAGTTTTTCTCGTTAATAACTGGAGTAACCGTATTTTGAACATTGTTCCTAAATAAAAGAAATCGCTGTAGCCCTATTTATTCGATTCCTGCGAGGACTCACTAGTGAACTCTAATGAGCATCTCGAAATTACTTATAGACCGAGCGCTATTTGTTGCTCGTGGTCGTCGAGGACGCTGAATGGAGCGACGTCGCAATGTTGTCCTTCTTCCCCTTTTGTCCCTGTTTCATCAATCCCAGTGCTGTCAAGCTGTTAAACCGAATTCCTCGCTCCCGGTCCGATCGCCGTTTGCCGTGCACTTTTCGGGGAAATAAGCCCCGATCGGCGTCTCGCGTGTGCGCAGCTTGTCTTCGAGGGGCGCACTCAAAAGCCGGGGGAAGTGGGCGTCGCCGTCGACGACGTCAGGCTGGGCCCCGAATGCCAGGACGTGCCGACTGCCGAGCCGCCACCGACTACTACAATTCTGCTGCCTGATGACGTCACCACCGAACTGGGTCAGTTGTTCACTCGACTTTTCTCACTGACTCCACCATCCAATGCGGTGAATGTATTAAGCGAACGCTCGACTACGCAATGTCTTGCAAGGTCATTCATCGCGTCGCAGTGACCTTGAGCCCTCAGATCGCAAATGTGGCAGGTGTGACGTCACGCCACGTGATCCGCTGCGAAGAGGCGTCGAAGCTGCGCACGCTCGAAACCTTGCCGTCCCAGGTACCACGTGGCTAAGGGAACATTAACCGGCGCTTTGGCGGCGCCTGGTCCGGCCATTGATGGCGCGCTGGCTGGGCCGTCTGCGCGGGCCCAAGTGACAGGCTGAATTTACCCAAAACCAAGTCAAACAGACTTTTCGCTCGTGATAACTAGGTTTACCAGTGCTAAAGCTGACCCATGTGGAAGATTTGACAGCTGTGCACGCAATTTTCAACTAAAAAGTGACTGGTTGCGAAACTAGTAAGCTATGTTAGCGAGCTGACTACACCGCAGGCATAGCGTCATGAACGATTTTCGTGTAGCGCACAAGAAGTGTCAAGCGCGCGCCACGTGACTCGAATACGTGCTTTATAGTCGGTCTTCCGAGTCGTTGAGCTGATTGATATTGAAACTCTTAACCCACCGCGGTGGCTCAGTGGCTACGGCGTTGTGCTGCTGAGCACGAGGACGCGGGTTCGATTCCCGGTGGTGGCGGCCGTGTTTCTGATGGAGGCGAAAAGGAAAAACATCCGTGTGTACGAGTGTACCACTAAAGATCCCGAGTGAGGAACTGACTTGTGAGGAAACGAACGAGTGGCGTACATTGGGTGGGAGGGGCATTCCCACGCGATTGCGGGAGGTTTTACAAGAGGGGAGGTATTGGGGTTGGAGAGTTGTGATGTAGAATAGGGGTCTGCTCTAAAGGCGCGCGTCGTCGTCGTTTAGAGACGGATGAGATGGAGGATAATGGAAGTAGGGTCGGTAGTGGTTGAGTACTACAGCCTAGCGAGGAGGAGCGGGTTGAAGGACAGGGGAGAACGGCGTAGGCACCCATCCTCGACAGGCATGTCCGAAAAAAACTGTTGCAGCAAGATGCGTGGGTCGTCTCAGTCTCACTACCTGCCGCGGTGGCTCAGTGGCTAAGGCGTTGTGCTGCTGAGCACGAGGTCGCGGGTTCGATTCGCGGCCGCTTTTCAAATGGAGGAGAAAAGCAAAAAACGCCCGTGCGTATGAGATTGCGGCGCACGTAAAGATCCCTAGGAGGTCCAAATTAATCCGGAGTATTCCACTACGGCGCGCCTCATCGCCTGCGTTGCGTCAGCGCGTTAAAACCTACAATGAATGAATGAATGAATGAATCAATCAATCAATCAATCAATCAATCAATCAGTCAGTCAGTCAGTCAGTCAGTCAGTCAGTCAGTCAGTCAGTCAGTCAGTCAGTCAGTCGAGTCGGTCGGTCGGCGGTCGGTCGGTCAATCAATCTCATTCTCAGTGACGAAGGCATGTCGCGGAGTCCATACGATATGGCTTGTGAGGGGAGGATGGGTTGCCTCGAACTGTTTGAACCATTGCGAATTTATATTTTATTTCCGAAGAGTTTAGATAATGCAGGATATTGTACAATACTGTCCCAAAATACCGCAGCCGGACCTCTACGAAGCTTGATGACTGGGGAGTTTACGCAGCTTGTGATGTAGTTACAGCATGCCTGTTTGGACTCTGCTTTTACACTAACTAATGTAGCCGCCTGGAGCTGCGCTGGCTGCGAGCGCAATAGCGGTTTCTTAATCAGTGGTGGTTGTGGTGGAACGAAGGAGGGTGGCGGTGACCCGAGGTGTACGAGCGAAGATGTGGAGGGATGCCTTACAGGACGTCGATGGGTGGGTGGGTGGATGTAGTCTACGCTTATGTCACGTACGAGGTCAAAAGTGACTGTCCACACGCTTAATAATCTCGGCAACATTGTTGCAGATGGATGCTATTGTGCCCTTCACTTTTCATTTTCAAGAGTTCGACAAGGCCGGACGGGATCATGTAAGTCAGTGTAAAAGCATAGCAGATATGTTTAGAGGCGTTATCGGTATTTGTGTGCCGAAATTGCTGAGAGCAGGTTTTGTTGATGTATACGTGCATATATGACATCTTCAGGCGTTCTTCTTGCTCCAAATTACTCTATTGGTCACCCCCTTTTCCTTGTGTTCTTAACGCTTCTGGTTCATCTATTATATATAAAGAGAGATGTTTAGAAACTAGAATAAAATTATGGGAAATAGGGCATGTATTGAAATTGGAACGTGATATGTTAAACAAGGGATGTATTGAAATTGCTACGCAAAATTATGTTCTCGGCGAATTAGCTGCTAACCCCGACGTGGGGAAGTCCAGCATCAAACCGACCTCCGTACTACACTCCTTTCAGTTTAGGCTTTTTATTTTATTGCGTAGCATTCTCTGCCGAGTAACCCCACAGCCAGGACCGTGTAACGCCCTGCATTTCTAAAATAAGAGAGATTTCGTGAAAGTTCGAATATACTGTAAAACCCGGCTATAACGAACCCGGATAGAGCGAATTATGCTATATAGCGGACAAAATAATTCAGTTACGGAAATACATGGGAAACATATTCCTTATAACGAAGTTCACATCCGATATATCGAACTCTGCGCGTCTAGAATGGCCGCCGAAATGCAAGGTCTCGGAAGCGGCGATTGAGATGTGGATTGGCCGCGACGACGGAGCAAGAGTTGCGACTTAGACATTGCGCCTCGCACGGAGCGACATGACGCCCGACACTTGCCGTAACTGTTTCCGACGCGCGGGACTCACGACGGAACCCGCGCAGTCAGCGAGTCCGGACCAAGACAGCAGCATCGGTGAACTGTGGGAAGAGCTCCCTCACATTCCCGATGATGTCGCGAGTGAAAGCCGTCCGACGCTTATAATGAAGCGCTTTCGGCAGTCAATGTGCTCCGCCAATGCTTCTTAGATTTTGGAGGACGTGACTCGAACTGGTGCAAATAATGTTTCGTGTAGAGAATCCTATGCTAGTTGAAGCCGCCAAAACGAAAGTGAAAACAAAAATCACCGCTTTTTTCTTTGCAAATTAGGCAGTTCAGTCGGAAAGTAGCTTTAATACTTGCAATAAATGGATTATTTTGGCTATGTAACGGCTACTTTACTGTGTTCTTTTTTGCACGCGCGGATGGTGGAGTTGAGGAGGGGGAGAGGGGCTCCCGCGGATTGCGAACTTGTAACGATAAGTTCGTTATAGGCGGGTTCGGCTATATCGAACTATTGGATATATTGAACTAATCGCGGTGCATATTGCAATTTGCTATAAACGGGTTTGGCTGTAGTTGTTGTAATAACGTAAATGGCGATAATTGGTCGAACGAAATTTTGAAGAACTAAAAAATAAGAAAAATATTAAAAAATTACGGAAATGTCAAAACGTATACCGCATCCCATTTCCAGAAAATGCATATTTCACGAACGTTCTACCTGTGGTCGTTATAATAGCGTAAATAGACATAATTGGTCGAAAGAAGTGTTGAAAAAACAAAAAAAAAAACAATAAAAATTTCAAATAATTACGGAAAATGGCCAACCAGTGTAACACCCTGCATTTCCATAATAATGAAGATTTCGCGAAAGTTTAAACTGCAATCGTTATAATAGCGTAATGGGAGATAATTGCTCGGACAGGACTTGGAAAAATCAAAAAAATTTGGATGGAGAAAACTCACACTCAAGACACGTGGCATAGGAATGCCACGCATAGATGATTCTCCTAATATCTGCAGAATTTTTTACATCTTACGCACAGCTGTTTTGAATAAGAGGCTGTTCACCACTGCACTGCTCGGTCGGGGATCTCATTTTGATTCACTCTCCGGCAGAGGGCGCATTACTTTGATATTCCAGCGTCGTTTATCACGCCACCCGCCCGAGAGCGCCGAGGCACCGCCGAAGCCCGCGACCCAGAGCGACCCCCGGTGGCCTCTTCACTTCCACTCCGTCAAATAATGAGCGACTCCAGCGGCGCCGAGTTAAGTCTCGGGCTTTACAGGGCGGACGCGCCTAAAGGGCGATCAACAAGCTCTCCCGCTGGTCTCCCGATTAGGAGCGGACTGATTTTTGAGCACCCCGTGATCCGCCACCGCCGTGGCTTTGACTCGACTAAGAATCGCGGGAATGTGTTCGGGAGAGACAAAAAATGGACCCACGCGTTCGGGATTGACGACGGAGAGGAATTTATTGCGTCTCCGCCTACCCCGGAGAGTGCCTCGACTATCGCGTCTGCCCGTCTCTCTTTCTTTTGTCTCTAACGCTTTTTATTCCCCGTCTTTCGTCGAAGTCCTCCCGTTTGTGTGCCTCAGAAACGCGGATTGAATCCTCCTTCCCCAAGCCCCGCTCCTCCTTCGGCGCTGGGCATGGAAATTCGTCCGGTGATATATGTTGCCTCTCGGATGCTCGTCTCGGAGAAGACTGTCCGAGGCAAGAGAGCGGGGAAATACTGAGCGAGATATTTGTTTAATCCTGCGTCTGTTTTGCTGCGCCGTCTTTTTGTTCGGGCGCCGCCGTCGCCGCGACTATTTCCTCCGTGAAAAGAGCGCTCTTTACGCCCGCCGTCTTGGGGGCCCTTTGTGCATCGCAATTTGATGCTCCGTGTCGCAAGCGTTTCGCCGAGGGGAGATGGTCGGTCTCTGCAGGCGCGCGCATCTCTCGCATTCCTGCCTCCTCCCTTTGTCTTCTTCTTCTTCTTCTTCGACGCCGCTGTCATCGTTGACGGAGCTTGTTTGCCCGGTCGCTGTTGTCTCGGTACGGCTTGGAACGGCTTCGAGACGAATGGGCCTTCGGAGTCCTTTTCAAGGGTGTGCAGTTCAACACGTCGATGAAGGCGCTTCTGGCGTGAATGTAAGCGATGAATTGTGGGAAAAAAAAGACCACAAAGGAACAATTTTTGCGACGAAAGAGTGCATACTCATTGTTTTGATCGCAGTACGTTATTGTGTTAATATTCCACGAATTTTATTACAACGAAGCGTTGCGAGAAGAACTGATTGCTTATTGGTTGTCTTTAAGAATCTAATCAGAGTGACGTGTGGTCTGCGAAAATTTACCGTTGGACAGAGTCAACCATGTTTAGCCTAAACTCGGTGTATTGACAACTCGTGTCGCGCGTCCATTTGTGGCGCATAAGAAATAGCTCATGATTTAAAACTTGTCGAGAAAGACGTAAGGAGAAGACAGGGATGTTGGAACAATCCTGCTATCTTGTACGTGGGGAAAAGGAAAGTGAGAAGAGTTAAGATAAGATAAGATAAGATAAGATAAGATAAGATAAGATAAGATAAGATAAGATAAGATATATTTAGCTCATCAATGTACAGTTAAACCTGGATGTAACAAACCCCTATGTAGCGAATTCCTGGATTTAACGATGTGTTTCGATTCCCCATTGCCAGCCCCATTGAAACCCGTGTTTTTTCGACTTCTATGTAACGAATGCGTTGCGACGGTTAACCTCGATGTAACGAATTCGCTACCCTGATGAGCCATTGTTTTAGATGCGAAGCATCTCATGCTCGGGGCTGTGTCCCTCCCTCCTTCGTTGTCGTTGTCCGCCGTCCGCACTCTACTGCGCATGCGCGTCTCTTCAGCCCGTCAGCGTTTGGGATGGACGTTCAGCGCGTCCACTATAAAAAGAAATAGTTAGGCGGCGCCCGGTTTCGATCCCACGACTCTCTGGCCGCAACGGGAGGTACGTGGCGTTCTTCCCACTGCGCTACAAACCGAGACGGGAGCATGGGCTACGAACGCGCCTTATGTCCTTCACTCATTCAAACTACGTCAAGAAGCTACTGATACAACGAAGGCACGCGAAGCTGAACGTCAACGGAAACGACGAACTGAAAACTAATGGGAACTTCAGTCGACCCCATGGCTGCTTCGCATACTACTCAGGGTTCACCTACGGGAAGGTGGTGTAGTTTTTTTTAGCAGTTTTACTCAAAAATCGGTTGGAGGAATACACTAATTTAGCGGATTTTGCCCGCACCGCCTTGTACCGTGCGTTTCCACGCGTAAGTGCGCTGTCCGATGACTGCTATAGGCATGTCTGTCGGTGTGTAGTCGCACGTCTCCACTGCTATCAGTGGGGTCGGTTCTTCGGTGATGATTTCTGCTGCCAAAAAAAAAAAAAAAAAACGAAATTTTTCGCTTTCCAAGACAAGCTCGCATGTTTAAATAACCTCTTCGCCAGCGCGAAAAAAAGAACGCCGCCGCTAATTACAGAATCCCACATCTAACACCCTCTCATCTCACCAATTTTGAGTGCTGAAAAGAGCACGAAGTTCGCAAAAAGGCGTCATTTCAGCACATCTTTGGTCCTTCAAACGCGATTAAACACCGAAAAGTGTCAAAACCAGAAGTGTTACTTAGGTTACGTTTGTGAATACAGGTAGTAAGTGACCTTGCCTCTTTGTAGTGCCGTGTAGTGGCTAAGCTCGTGGAAAAGCAGTAGGCGGGAGTCACGCAGTTTTTCACAGCGAAATGAATTCCTGATTGGCGAGTTCACCGTCACTGATTCTAGCATTTTGGTTTCGTTTCTGCGTCAATCACGCATGTCCTAACTCGAAACTTGCATGTAACGAAAACCTGCATATAACGAAAAAATTGGGAATTTTTGTCAACTTCGTTGTATCCACGTTTAACTGTACAACAATATAGTCGAGCGAAAGCCCAAGCCTTCAGAAGTCTTGTGTGGCGACGCCTTGCAGCAGCGATGGTTTTACAGACTGATTGCGGGCAACCTTCTGTTATGAGATGTCAGAGAAAATACAAAACAAAACCGGATAAAGGTCGATAAAGGTCTACAGGAGACACAAATGATTAAAAAAATTGCCAAAATAGAAAAAAGAAGTTAAACATGAGAACAGAGCACAGTACACAGACGTATGCCCATTGTTAGAGCACAAGACGATCGTGTTGAGCAGGTGTCACTGGAGACTTGTGCTGCAGTATTTTGTGCTACAGTTGACAACGAGATGGAGATAAGAAAGGAACACGAGATTGAAGCCGCATTTCGGAGGGGAAAAGGAGAACAACTATTGAAATCACAAAAACTGCCTTGTTACGAGCGGAATGAAAGAAACAGACAGTAAAAGTGAATGAAACGAAATAAACTCCAAGCCTTGTTAAAATAACTTACGCAGGGTTGTGACGAACCAACCAACTGAATGCAACCAACAATAACTGTAGTGGGGACCCGCAAGATCGGTTGACAATAATATTGCGGGCGGTGAAGTGGAACGGAAAATATTAGCGCCGAAAAAGGTTATAAACCCCGACTAGACAAATAACAAGAACTGACTTTCTCTGGGCCAGTTTTTTTACCAACCAAAGAATGCCCCGAATAAAAACGCAGGCGATGAGGCACGCCGTAGTGGAGGGCTCCGGATTAATTTTGATCACCTGGGGACCTTTAACATGCGCCGAAATCTCGCACACACGGGCGTTTTTGCTTTTCGCCTCCATCAGAAAAGCGGCCGCCGTGGCCGGGAGTCGAACCCGCGACCTCGTGCTCAGCAGCGCAACGCCTTAGCCACTGAGCCACCGCGGCGGGTAAAAAGGAAAGGAAACATGAAAAATTGCCAGGTGTGTGACTCACTCGCTCACTAACTCACAAACTCACTCACTCGCTCGCTCGCTCGCTCGCTCGCTCACTCACTCACTCACTCACTCACTCACTCACTCACTCACTCACTCACTCACTCACTCACTCACTCACTCACAGCGCACGCACGCACGCACGCATTCATTCATTCATTCATTCATTCATTCATTCATTCATTCATTCATTCATTCGTTCGTTCATTCGTTCGTGCTGGGCTCCACTCTCAGCCATGCTCTCCTGTGACAGCCAAACCACATTGCACACAGACAGCCAAATGCACTTATACATTTGCGGGCGTTCTGCGGACGGGCAGCGATCCCAGGCGTCGGCGGTCCCTGGCGCAACAGACACGCGCAGGGGAGCGGTTTTTCCCCGCCGTCCTCCTCGATCTCCTTGGGCGCGAGGTGCCGCCTTCCCTCCAGGCGGGCTCCTATTCCCAAGAGGTCGGCGGGGCGTCACCGTGGCAAATGGGGCCGCGCATTCAACCTGACAGCAGCACACCGCCGCCGCTGCTCCGTCGCCGAGACCGCCGCCTCGCTGGATTTGTGCCGCGTGCACCGACCGAGCTCGCCGCTCCTTTGGCAGGCATCCTCCTCCACCTCCTCCTCCTTTCGGCGTCGTCACCATCCGACCCATCTTCCTTATCCCGCTCTCATCCGCTCGTCTCCACTGGTATTCAAACGAGAACAAGCAGAAAGGGGGCGCGTTTGATTTCTGGCGATGTCTTGATCCCGTAACTTCCATACTGGGGAAAAAATGGGGGGTGAGAATCCCCCTTAATTGGTGTTGCATCTGCAATGCAACACCAACTCGCCAAGGAATCCGTACTCGTTAGAATCCACAGTCGGTTAAAATTTATTTGGAGACAATTTGTGGCGATATCTTGATCCCGTAGCTTTCGTACACGGAAAAAAAAAGTCGGGTGAGATTAACAGTTAGTGCAAATTTATTCGGAGAAAATTGGATGAATTGTGCAAAAGCGTCTGATTATTTTCAATGAAATACCAACCTTTTGATGCCCATGGTTGCTCACTCAAACAATATTTTATTTTTATCTCGCACTTTGTGTTTTTTTCGGCATTTAACACCACCTATTGACAAGCAAAGAATCCCGGACCTTCAAAAATCAAAGAAGAGAGGGCAGCACGTAATTCCGTGTGCTAAAAAAAATATTGTTTACGCGTGTTAACTCGCATCGAGCCCGGGTTCCCCATGAGCTAGTGACAGGTAACCGAAATTGTGCAATTCCGTTGTTCTTACAAATGATGGCAGTACAAACTTTACGTAATTGTCTTCACTTCAAGCATAAATCATGGTGATCAAGGTAGCCCTCTTGTTCAGGCGATATATGGGCAGCCAGTGCCCACTGCTTGCCAGTACCCAGTGTGTCCTAATGAACCAATTTTTTTTCTGACTTCATATTTGTGATGTAGGAAATCCTTTTTGACCATAAAAAAAGTTTCACGCGCGTATTCAAAATAAGGAAGTTTTGGGCATCAAAGGGCTTTAACTCTCTGACACCTGTTAAACAATTTAGGCAGTGAATGTTCTTTACTGCTGTCTGCTCTACACTTCCGCACAAATTCTCTCTCATGATGTAGTTATAATCGAAAGCAAGGTTATTGGGATACAAGTTGCTAAAGAGATGTACCGAACCTTCAAATATTATTCAGAGAATGATTTTTGCGAAAAAGGGTAAACATTAAAGAAAACTGAACAGTGATCAATAAATGGCTACAAATTCAATACACAAGGGGTTATTTCCTATGCCCCTGGTTGGCGACCGCAGAAGTAATCCTGCGCCGATGACAGTATGTAGTAAGCTATGTAGTGAATAAGCTACTCTTATTAGAGAAAGGACTAGGGCACTGGTGTGTGCAGAACTACTGTGTAGTTAACTGAGGAAGACCTCGTGAAGAGCGTCGAAACAGTTTTGTCTGCGATTCATAAAATTTCGATGCACTGCAAGAAATTGGAACGATGATTGTAGAAACAACACGTATTATTGACCATCTTCCCCGCGAACTCAAAAAAGAACTGGCAGTGACAGGGCTTCGGAACGCCGCTGAGGTCTGACTGGATGTTCTGCGGAAGTTTGGCTGTTCTGTGCATCCTTTCTGCTCGATCCTCTTTGAACGGATGCTGGGAACGCTGTCACGTTTCGCATTCTGGCTGTTGGCGCGGGCTATCGGCGAAGTGATGGAAGTAGCGGTCATGGATGGACACGTATGGGGGGATAATGGGCTGCCCAAAGGGAGAGATGGTATGCACTTTCAGCGCAACCACTTTATATAATATTAATTCTTTTATTTTTCCATCCTTCGCGATGAGGTAGGCAAGGAAAAGAAGCTGTAAGAACAGCTTTATTATGGCCTCCCCCACCCCATATGATGCACAATATGACACGTTCAAGTTGAAAGCAGCGTATAGGGCAAATACCCTGTTTCGGTCTCCAGTTTTACCTTAAAGGGACCCTGCAACACTCTTTGAGCAGTGGCAGTAAACGCGCGCGACGTTTAGATTACACTGCCAGGAATACTTGAGCCAAATATTACACGTGCACGGGAAGCGGTGAGCGCGCGAATCGGTGGGAAAGACGCGCAAAAACCAACTACGCTCTCTTCAATTTTCCTAATTATGCACCTCTGGCATGGCCTTAATGACGTCATTGCGGCCATGGCTGTCCTATTGGTTGTTGCTGGTCAACTTCGCGGCTTATTTAGCAAATTTCATGTGACGATCCGCCGTCGTCGGCGCTGTATACCAACCTCTTCTATATCTGAACATGTACGCACATTTTTGGCGTTTCTTCTGTGTTTTGATTGGGCCCTGAGTTGAGTGATGAACTCAATACTCCCCTTTCAACGAGGCCATTCGACAACAAACGTTCATTGCTTCAAAAACGCCCAACAAGCTTAAGCGCGCGCTTGCGAGCAGGCAGCCATGCCTACTTTTTTGTGGCATCATACTGGAAATAGACCCCTCCACGTTCCGGAGAGAAGGAGAAAACGGAGAAAAGGAGACCTCTGATATATCGAAGGCTGCCGAAGAGAACGCCGCGAGCCGCCCCCTCTTCGGGAGAGAGCGCGCAGCTTTCGTCGCATTGTCCGCGGTCGAGTTGAGAGGGAACATATATGCACGATTTCTCATCTCGCGTAGTTTCGGTGATAGTGAACTGATTTTCATAGTTCTTTCAGGAGGAGATTGCATTACGATCAGTCGATGGTAAGTGCTGCAAGGTCCCTTTAAGACTGGGTGATGGTGTGAAAGCAGACTAGTGCCACTCACGAATAAAAATCGAGCTTACTTCGCGTTGATTTTATTCTACATTTAAGAGCTCACGTGGAAGTTTGTTGTCGCGTCTAAAGGGAACGAGCCTAACGAAGAACATGATACGTTAGTTCGCCAGTCTATAGTCACAGGCACATTTTTCCGGCGCATCACACACAATCTGGATGAGTGTTCGCTGACTTTACTCCCTTTCCTGCTCGTCCAGTCATCATAACCATCATCATTATCATCATCATCACTATCATCACCAGCCTGTCTACGCCCACAGCAGGGCAAAGGCTTCTCCCATTAATCTCCAATTACCCCGGTCCTGTGATAACTGCGACCAATTTATTGCAGCAAAACTTCTTGATCTCACCTGCCCGTCTCACTTTCTGCCGAACCCTGCCACGCTTGCCTTCTCTAGGGATCCACTCTGTTACCCTTAATGACCAACGGTTATCTTGCCTTCGCAATACATGCCCTGCCCACGTCCATTTCTTCTTCTTAATTTCTACTAATATGTCATTAACACGCATTTGTTCCCTGACCCACTCCGCTCTCTTCTTGTCCCTTATTGTTACACCCATCATCTTCCGCTCCATTGCCCGCTGAGTCGTCCTCAATTTAAGTGGAACCCTCTTAGTGAGCCTCCAAGTTCCTGCCCCGTAGGTGAGTAATTGGACAATGCTTGGGGTGCGGCCTGAAGCCGGCGACCTTTGCCGGTAACGCACTCCCTCACCAGAGCAGGATTGGCCACCCTGGTGTGGTAACGGCCACAACCTCCCATGAATACGCCAATTAACCCACGGCTCGTCCAGTATCACGGGCAACTCTTGGGTCCACAGCTGCTTTTGTAATTAATAGTCGCTTCTGACGCACAGATACGAGTGGTTCGCGCTAGTACCTATTGGTGTCATCACAATTAACGGCTTTCGGTTGAAGCTATCTCTCAGATTGTCACGGTGTCGTAAACGAAAAAAAAAAAGTAAAGGAAGCTCACACTAACGCCAAAGACTTGAAGGTAGCGAAGCTGTGCGCAACCTTCCCGACCATGACGAGGGTTTAAGTTCACGATTACAGCCGATTTGCTTATTCTCCGCTGCCGCAGCGACCTTTACTACATTGTTATTGGTATAAGTGTGAGCTTCTTTCACTTTTTTAGAATAGATAATCATTAGACATCACTTTGGAGGGGCGTACGCTATAACGTGTCTTTTTTCGTTCCAAGCAAGTGTTGTCACGATTACGGTGAACGGTGGGGTTTTCGCCGAAATTGGCCTATCTCACTAATTGGGTATGCTTGGCTTGACGAATGTGCTCCGGGGACGCTGGGCGGTCGCCGCGAGGCACGCACACACTAGTGCTTGGCATTTTCTTGGTTTTGTTAACTTCCGGACGGTCACCACGAGGCGCCCGCTCACGTGCGCGCGTTCGGCAATTTTTTGGTATTTTTAACTGCGGACACGAAATATTACGATTCGCTCAACAGCTTCGTTGTTAAAAAAACATTTGTGGCGGAGCAGCTCGGGGCCTAACTACTCTTGCAAGGACGCCAAGAAGTGCCCTATCTGATTGTAGCTCTAAAAGCTGCAAGCACAATACGTGCAAGTGCGCTTACTTAGGTTGTTCAATGTTTGGCACCTGCGGAGAATAAGCCGCAGCTGGGAGCGGCCGACCAAAATCCAGTGGGCGTTATTTTCATTTTCAAGTTGACGAGCGTTAAAGCAAAAGGACACTTAGGTGGCCGCTAATATCCCTGCCAGCGTAAACAACAAATCCGACTGAAGGAAGTCAATAGCGCTAACCGCGAGACTTTGAAGGCTAGTCGGTAACGAGCCACCGAATCGCATCGATCGGCAGTTAACGAACCGAGTGGAGTTCTGCTTCATCCACCTACCTCGCACAACGCGGTGAAAGACCCGAGGCGCGTAACGGGAAAATACGCCACTACTCGCCACCCCATCAGAAAGTTGACATAGGAGAAGCCATATCATGGCGACGAATTCAAACGAACACCTATCCAGATCACCATACATACAGAAGAACGTATCCACATCAATGTCGAGACACTTTCCCCAACTGCGGTGGTAAACCGGCACTATGCCATGTTAAAGGAGGATGTACGCATGCGGGGCCAGTCAGTAATTCATCGCAGGAGAAAGAAGTGAAGCGGGAGGCAGATTCCACCAACTCGGACGTGGAGCTTCGGAGGAACTGATTAAAAAGCAGTCTCTAGAGGTGGCTGCATCTAACAAGGTTTTGAGATGAAGACTCCAACCGTCGTTCTGTCGTGAAGGTATATTTATCTTTCGTTTGAATACAGGTATTACTGATGAAGAGACATTTTTCACCAAACAGAGAATAATGTCGGCAATGCCAGTAAAATGTACCGTATTTTCGCGGGTATAACCCGCCCCTGCATATAATCCACACCGCACTTTGAGCCCGCCGAAAAAGAAAAAAAAACATCCTCGCGTATTGCCGGCACATTTGATACAGGAAAGGCTGCACCAAACCTACTGGTCAAGCAACACATCACGTACTGGGTAGACTAGAAAAGCGTATATTTAGCCAGTAAAATAAACCGACTGCAAGGCGAACGTCACAATTCACTCAGTGTCACTGCGGTCGTCCTTGTTTTTTCTTCCTTGTCGTATGTTTTGCGCAATCGCTACCATGGAAAGCTTAGTCAGTGTTACTTCGTGGGAGCTTCACGGCACAAAGGGCATTACCGGGAAGCTGCTCTAAAGGAAAAACCCCGCGTATTATCTGCACCTCTACTTCCCCACTGAAATTTTCGCACTTTTGGTCTGGGTTATACGCGCGAAAATACGAAACCTCATATAACGGCAGTAGGGTCCAACGAGTCGACTACATTTTCCTCCTGTACTCACGGTAGAAAGACGAGTTTGCCGCAGTTTTGCGGGAGGCAGTGTGGTCCGTTGAGGTTTGACTAGAAACGAGACCCGCGCCAATAGGTTCGTTATCAATATTGAGCCCATTTTAGGCCTAAAATATCGCTACACCACTTCGGTACTCACCTCGCCAAATTTGTTTTCTGGGCGGTCCCACAGCCCTGTATTGAATGAGAAGTTTTCAAGACGCTGGCCAAACTCAGGTGAAAGCATGGGAGACTAAAACATGACTAAGCCACTTTGAATGATCTCGTCGCCGAATTTTTGAAGGGACACTGCAACACTTTTTTTTTATATTTTCTCGAAATTTGAATGCTTGCGAATGTAGTCAATCATCACATTCAGTACTTAGAATAGGGCTTCACAGAGTACCTCTGCCAAAAATCACTGCTCTACATCCACCAGATAACTTCGAAACTTGCTCAAGCAGATTTTCCTTTTTTTCTGGTCTTGGAGTTCTTTGAGCACTCAAATAAGTAATTATAGTGGTTTACCCGCCACGGTAGCTCAGTGGCTAAGGCGTTGTGCTACTGAGCACGAGGTCGTGGGTTCGATTCCCGGCTGCGGCGGCCTCTTGCCTGATGGTGACGAAAAGCGGAAACGCCCGTGTGTTCGGGATTTCGGCGCATGTTAAAGATCCTCAGGACGTCGAAATAAATCCGGGGCCCTCCACTACGGCGCGCCTCATCGCCTGCGTTCCGTCGGCCCATTAAACCCTACAATCGTTAATTATAGAGGCGTTGCGGCTATTGGGTGGCTTTCTTTTAGTTGCAGCAATAAACGCATTCTATAGCTATTTTAAGAAAAAAAAAGGAAACCACAAACGCAAAGCCGATACGGAAGGCGTGTCTTCGGCGAGGGAATCACACGGTGCCGCTCGGTGCTGTGGATAACTATAGCTTTCACAATGCTTTCAGACGCGAAGGAAGGAGTGAAAGCGGTTATCGGAAGTGTTGCACGATCGCCTCAAGTTTATTGGCTCCATTCATGTCCCTTTTACGGAAGGGAATTTCTTTTATTTGAAGGCGAAAGCCTTAAATATCTGTAATATAGAGGAACTGAGGTACGCAAAATTAATGTGTGGTACACGGAATCGCACAAAAAACGGAGCGGGCACCGGGAAAAGAAAACAACAGTGCCGCAGGAGTGTAGGCCTTCGCCGCATGTGCAAGACGAGCCGCCTTGAGAGAAAAAATACCGGCCGGACAAGTGGCTCCTGGCGATGGCGAACGAGCAGAACCGGCTGTCCAGGGGCTGGTGAAGTGGAGATGGGTGCCCCCCCTAGTTCAACAGAATGTTCAACAGTTCAAGTTGCTAAGCCCAAGGACGCGGGTTTGATTCCCGGCAGCGGCGGGCCGCTTTTCTGATGGAGGGGAAAAGCAAGAACGCCCGTGTATTCGAGATTTCGGCGCATGTTAAAGATCCTCAAGAGATCGAAATTAATCCGGAGCCTTCCACTATGGCGCGCCTCATCGCCTGTGTAGCGTCGGCGCTTTAAACCTTACAATCAATCAATCAATCAATCAATCAATCAATCAATCAATCAATCAATCAATCAATCAATCAATCAATCAATCAATCAATCAATCAATCAATCAATCAATAGATAAATAAATAGATAAATAAATAAATAAACCAAATCGATAAATAAATAAATAAATAAATAATTAAATCATCCTATCAATCAACAAATCAATAATAAATCAATCAATCAATCAATCAGTCAATCAAGCAATCAATCACAAGTGCAGGAGAACTTCAAGTGCAGAAGAAAGAACGGCAGATCAACCGAAGGTTCAACTAAGCTTTCGTTTTCATCTTCTGAGGAGTTTCTACGCATCCACCGAAATCTTCTGTCTAGGTGTTTCCAGAAAGCCTAATCGGCACCATAATCGGATTAGTCGTCCTTGTGTAGAAGGCTTTTTTTTTTTTTTTCGTGTTACGACAGGGGTTACCCAGACTGGAGCAACCATGCGTAAACAAGTACAAGAAAAACCAAATAAAGCAAAATAGGGGCACATGGTGACATTGCGCAACGGTACTGCAGAACTGCGCGATTGTTTACGCCTGACCGATACTTTGCCGGTTTCTGGTTCAAGAGAAGCAGCTGGTTCGTTCAGGTAAAACTATGTAACGAGCAATCAAACATTTATGTGGTTCATTTTTACGCCATTTTATTCGATTTTCTCAGAGACATCCGGGGGTATTAGGCGAGTGATGCGGGTGTATAAGAACGAAAAGTTGGGGATGAACCTGATGGGCCTTGCGCAAAATGCGACTTTTCAAAGTTCGTGGATGGTGGCGGTGCCGTTTCAAAAAGGCCGGTTAAAATTTTATAGCAAACAAAAACAAAAACAAAAACAAGACGAAAAGCAACACTCAGTTAGAGTGCACGAGACTTGCACGTACAATTTAGCGTATGTAACCTGGCTCCATCACTGCCACTAAAATAAAATCATGACCCATTTTACTCCTTTAGGGTGGATGAACGGCTAAGCTTTTGAGCCCGCTACATAGAGCTGGCACCAAATAAATTTTACCATAGAAGAAAAAAATACTACCATTTTACCATCCCTTCCCGAAGAAAGTTGGGAGAAGCGCCAAATCTTTCTCACATAAAAAATGCGTCAAAAGTTCTTCAAAACGTTGCTAAAAGTGCGCGCAACCTTCCTTGTAAGTGTTTCTAATCGATCGTCAAACCTTCAAATACACAAATCGAAAGCGAATGACAAATCCAGACGACTATTTCTCGCGCACTACCTAAACGCATCTATGAATGATCCAAATGTATAGCGATACGTGGTTTACGAGTAAAGGTATATATACTATTGTATCCTCCTTCATTAGCGATGAGTGGAGTGTCTTATCCAGAACCGCTCATTTTTCCCCGATTTTCAAGCAACCGTTCTGTCGCAATGGAAGCCCTGTTTCACGCATGCGCAGTGTGTATAGAGTTCTTATCAGAGCTTTTGGGTCGACCAAGCGGTCTATGGGGAACTGCACTAGTTGTTTTGAGAGAACGCCATGGATAAAGCTTTCGCTGTAAAAAAAACTCCCACCTCCCCTCGCGGGAACCCCTGTGTAGATGCGACGCATAGGCGGAGCGGCGAAGGGACCGCGTTTTATAGCGCGCATAACGTTGAGGGGACTGCGTAAGCCGGTCCCAGTCGATGACGACGTTGGCGTACCTGTAAAGCGGCGTGGACTCTAGGTGTTTGAGCCAAGCGTGGATGTTGCTTCGCCGGAGAACGGCACACCGGTTATATGCGCAGCGCGCCCGAAGGAGAGGAAACCGCGGAAGAGAGAGTACTGCACATGCGCCGGCCCCAGCGCGTCTGCCGCGGCTATGACGCAACGTGCCGCGGCTATGACGCAACACAATCCAAAACAATCCACTTTAATCCAAACCAATCCAATCCAAGCCAAGCCAAGCCAATTCAAGCCAATCCAATCGAATCCAATCCAATGCCCCTCGCGAGAGAGCGTTTTCTATCGGAGAGGAGTGGGGGTGAGCGGTGGAGAGCGCAGCTGGCGCGGCGAGGGGCGGACAACGCCGCCGACGACGACGACGACGACAACGGCGACGACGCCGGAGGGACAAGGCGAGTGAATGAGATGCTCTGCATCTAAAAAAATGATGAACCATTCAACTCCCACAAGATGGATGACCAGCGGAGCATTTTAGTTCGCGACATAGAGGTGGCACCGAATTTATGAATAAACGTTTCTTTGTTTGAACGCGGTTAAACCAAGCCTGTCGAGCTGTAGACCGGTTTTCACACCGAGAGCGAGCAGTGGACGCTTACGCAGTTGTGCCGTAACACGAAACGCACCCGCTGCTAGGCGCATACGTCTGTCTAGGTTCGAACGCGCACTGAACTTCTATGCAGCCAATGGCTCCTTGTATCATTTTCTTATTGCACCCACCCTCACTCATTCCCCTTATCTTTATATTCAACCCCTATCCATCCAATTGGAACGAACCGCGACTAGATGTTTTCACTGCGCAAGCGCACGAGGCGCTGGCTTGACCTTGGCTGATTTTGAAGGCGAGATAGACGCTACAAGGAACGAGCGGATTGCAGGGTTTGACCTGGAGTAGTAAGCTTTGTTTATTGAGCAAAAGAAGGCCGACCATCCGTTAACGACTTCAATAAATTAACCCTGATATGCTTCCACTGATGCAATGCTGATATGGCACGACTATGATGAATAAGCGAGTCTGCTTGGAGCGGGCGGGGGGGAGGGTTCATTTACCGGATTTTCACTTGAGTTCACATGTGAGAATCACACAAGAACAACGGCATTAACAATAATAAAACCCGAAACGTTCTTTATCTACAACCCACTTCGATGCGCCTTTTCGCCTCCTAACAGCAACAAAAAAAAAAAAGGAATCAAACAGGGGCGGTTGGCCATGAAGTCGAAATGCAAATTTGCTTCAGCAGTGGCGATGCCATAGCCACTTTCCGGCGACTTGTCTATGACGTCACGTAATCTTGCTTGTGCTATTGGCAGCTGCCGGCTTAAAGGTACCCTGCAGTACTTGCCATCGGCTACTCGGAATGTATTCTGGGGCAGTCTATTGTCCCAGCAATCTCCTCCGCTCAAAATTATGAAAATACGTTCACTATCACCGAAACTACGCGCGATAAGAAATCGCGCATAATTGTTCCCCTCTCTACTCGACCGCGGAAAACGCTACTAAACATAAGTACTCTCTCCTGGAGAAGGGAATGACTTGCGGCGTTCTCTTCGGCAGCCTTCGATATATCACAGGCCGGGGAGTTTTCTCCTTTTCTCCGCAACGTGGAGGAGTCCATTTCCTGTCTGGTGCCACAAAAAGGTAGGCATGGCTGCCTGCTCGCAAGCGCGCGCTGAAGCTTGTAGGGCAATTTTGAAGCAATGAACGTTTGTTGTCGAGTGGTCTCGCTGAAAGGAGAGTATTGAGTTCATCACTCAAAACTCAAAAGAAACGCCAAAAATGTGCGTACATGTTCAGACATAGAAGAGGTTAGTACATAGCGCCAACAACGGCGGATCGTCACAGGAAATTCGAGAAATAAGCCGCGAAATTATCCAGTGACAGCCAATAGGACAACCATTGCCGCAGGGACGTCATTTAGGCCATGCCAGGGGTGCATAATGAGGGACGTTGAAGAGAGCGCGATTGGTTTTTCCGCGTCTTTCACAGCGATTTGCGTGTTTACCGTTTCACTTGCACGTGTAATATTTGACTTTGGTGTTCCTGGCAGGGTAATCTAAACGTCGATCAGGTTTACTTGCGCTGCTCAAAGAGTGTTGCAGGTTCCCTTCAGGTCACCGCCGAGAATCATAACTGGCCGGGGAATTGGTGTGGGACCTCTGGTTCCGTTTTGTCGTATCGCTTGAATGCTAACATGTAGCAGTCGACACACTTAAATGTATGTTCTAACACCGGAGCTGCTGAAGATTGAGCTCGGTTTGGTAGCGTTCGCAAAAAAAAATACAAAAAATAACTGCGTGCCCGTTAGCGTGCTCTTAATGAGCAACACCAGACATCGTCCAGCTCGACCTTAGAGGACACTATGCCCAACGTTCCTTCTCCTCGCCAGTTCACGTACGTTCGCGCCCGAAGTGGGAGCGCAGAACAGCTCGCGCTGCAGACGCCGTGTTCCTGAAGCCGGTTACCGCGGGTTTTAGCGCGTCACGGTCGTCTTTGGGAGAGACGTGAAAGCCCAAAACTGTCGGGGCCTGCCAGTCATGGAGAACTCTCAGCGGCAAGTTCGGAAATCCGTGTTAGGTGACAGCCGGGTCTCCGACGAAGGGAGAGAGGCCGCCAGCTCTGCTGTTTCTCCAGCCTTGGGACACTAGTGCGAGCTGAGCGAAATTTCTGGCCAATAATTCGTCCCTCCCGCCCATATTTCGTCATTGTGGCGGAGGATTTTCGAGTTTATCAACATTTATCGCGCTTTTGTTTTCATAAAAGTGTCTTTCTTGGCTGGAATAAAGCCTTTGAGTTAGTTCTAGTTCTGTAAAGGTGAACAAAGTTGTGTTTGATCTTCATGTACACTTTGTACGGCGCGACAGTGCGCACTACTCAACATTCGCACCCGGGCGACAAAGCAATCGCTCAAAATTGACTCGACTCTGCCGTGCTGCAGTCACGCTTACGTCAGTGATCGCGTGGTGACCCATTTGTAAATCCGATCTTGAGCAACTGGTCGTCTCTAATGAGATGGCGCCTGGCGAGCGAGCGTCGTGCTTCGACGAGAAACGGCGTCGCGCAACCTCCGCGCATCGCTGATACGCAACTACGATGGATACGGGGCTCAGAAAATCTGGCCTAATCGTGTCCCTTGTTGGGAACTGCAGCGCTTTAGAGGAGGCAGTGTCTTGCATTTCCCGACGGAGCGGCTGTATACGTTAATTCACAGAACGCTATACACCGACGCAACATTACCTAAGGGCACCACAAGGGCCACCCTGGCGATAACAACACGGAGTGAACTCGTCACCTGCGCCGCCATCAAGACGTCCCATCCAGAAGTGGCCGAAGAAACCGCAATTGCGCTTGCACTAACGCAACCACAAGTAAAGAAAATAATCACGGATTCCCAAAAGGCATACGCCAGCTACAGAGCAGGTTGGGTGTCTCTCGAAGCACTTAAGGTACTGAAGTGCCGCACTCCCACCAATGGAAAGGTGGAGCTTATATGGACGCCGGCACACTCCGGGTTGGAGGGCAATGAACTAGCCCACCAACTCGCCCGAGAAATGGAATACCGGACAGAGGAGTCAGAGCCACGCGCCATCACCAGCTATAGCGACATAACGCACTACTATAAAGAACAAAGAAATCGGTTCCCTGACCCACACAAGTCACTGAACCTAGACCAACAATCAATATACAGACAGATACAGGCTAGGTCCTTTCCACACCCTCTCCTTCAAAATAAGATGTTTCCTGAACGCTACACCCGAAATTGCCCCTTTTGTAAAAAAGAACTCGGCACGCTCCGCCACATAATCGGAGAATGTGATTTTACTAAAAACACCCATCCACCCCTCAACCATTCCCCCACCACCCCTCCCTCACCGAGCGATGGGAGACCTTGCTGATCAGCCCCTCTCTGGAAGACCAAATCAAGCTGGTTGCCAGGGGACAAGAGGCCAGAGAGGCAAATGGGCTCTCAAGAATAGGGAACCACTCCCATCGACGACGCCGGGAGAAGACGTCGTAAAATCGGTTGAATAAAGTTGTTTCTCTCTCTCTCTCGCCTGCATCGAAAAAGCCAATTACGAAAACTTGCCGTGTTTACTGTCGAGTCATCATGACTTCACGATTTCTACCTTTTTGTTTGTTTGTCTTTATTCGCATATTGCAAAACGTACATGACGCTGGGAGCGAGCAGTTAAAGCTGTCAGAAATCGACAGCTCGACAGAGCTGCAAGCCCCCAAACACTGGACAGCATTTCAGCAACATCAAATACAACTTGTAGCTTGAAAAGAAAAGAAAGAGAGCAAAAGAAAAATAGACCAAATTGACTACCTATGTTCAGTATACACGCAGAAACCGTAGAAACCTACACGTACTTCGGCATTATATATAAACTGCACATGCTATCATGTATTATACGAAGTACACAGTCAAAAACAGGGTTATACAGTGGAGAAAACAAAGGAAAATGAATTTAAAGAAAAGAGTATTTTTGTAAGGGAATCAATACAAGGCAATCTATGGGGCGAATAGTCTTTTCGACATCACATGTACCGATGCGCAACAAAGAATTAGCACATGCAACATTTTTTTAAAATACTGTCGTAGTTCTCGGAAAGTGATTTCGGGGAGTCTAATATCATGTCATTGAGTTTATTTAAGGGCCTCGGAAGTTTGTTTGTTATAACAACGTTCCCGCAGATTTGTCCGATAGCATAAATAAATGCGACAATTGTGCGCAGGGGAACTGCAGTCTTCCGGTTGACGGCGCATACCTTCTGCGTCTCGCGAAGTGATCGCCCAATCAGCGAACGCGAGAAGGCCCGCGGTATACTCTGGCGTTGTTTCGAACGCGTACCGCGGAAGACCACGTCTTGCGCCTTTCATCTTACTTCCATCCTCCGCTTTCCTGCTCGTTCTATCTTCGGTGACATTCTCGTTATCTCGGTTATCTCGTACCGCGTCGCTGCTAGAGAGAATGTCCGGTGCCGTCGCGGCATACCGTCCTTCCCCTCACACTTTCAACGTACTTTCCTCCTCGCTTTCTTGCTCGTTTTACCTCTTCCGCTCTGGGTGTCCCATTCGTTCGCTCGGTTACAACGAGGCACGACGGCGTCGTGAAACCACAGGAGCGGGCGCCTAAGTGCTGCGTGCTAAAATCCTCTGACACTGAAGTCCTTCTTACGGGCTTTGAAGGCGGCAGCCTAGCGATTCTTGAAGACTTCCTTTACGGCTACATTGTGTTTTCGTCCGTTTCTTTGACGCGAAGTACTCCAGCAGACAGACGGGCCGCATTTGGCGCACCAGCTTCAGTGCAGTTTGAGCTCTCCTCCGGGTGAACCTGTTTTAATCACGCGTCGTCACGTTGACCTGTCACGTTGCACGCACGGGATTAATTTCTTGCCCCCCTTACAGCCTATGTATTGAGGGCTTTACACCATTCGAGATTTTTTGGGCGCATTTAAATGCCACCGCAATGTACGCTAGTGGAGCTGTTTGGGCTACAAACGAACGATGTTTGGTTATAAAACCTGCACTCATCCTGTAAACTAATCAAACTGTTTGCAGCAGACATCAGAATAAACGTTTCAAATGAAATGTGCGAAGTTTTTTTTATTTGGCCATTTGGGCTATTAGTGTAGGTCGAAATTGGGCTACTTTTGGGCTATACAGCGGGGTAATTTGGCGGGTTACTGTGCGATCCCTGGCAACCCTGTACCGAATTCGCGCAGTAAATAAAGAAGATAGACAAGTTAACGCAGTGGTGTGCACTTAGTTTCTGTGTGGATACCCGGGTCCAAATTTCATACATACTCAAATGTGTTTCTTTCATTTATTTTTCTTTTACAGCCGCGGCCATAGTGGCACCACTAGTGTTGACGCGGACAACGTCGACGGCCACTTTCGCGACATCGAAAGCTTTCGCCTTAGTGATAACGAACACGCTTTGTCCAACCTTAGAAAACGGGGGCTCTACATCAGCCGGTGGCGCGCGCAGCGTCAGAGAATGCTATTCGAGAGCTATCGTCATAGCGAGCTTTTCCACTCGTATACAAGTCGTCCTTTGTCAACTAACGCGTACACTTTAGGCCCCAATCCTTCTCACGAAATTTTAAAAATCCATCTTTTCCCGCCATATTCAAGGAGTCTCCAATTTAAACAACAAGCTACAGAGCACACAAGAAAGGGAGGCATGCTCTTTATGCAGTCTACTTTTATTCAAAACCTATCCAGCCTTCGGGGCGCCTTAACCAAGTATTACTCCGTGAATTGAAAACCGGAAAAAGGGACAAAAGGAAAGATGACGGGTAGCGAGATTCTGTCTGCGCACTGTGGCTTCAGAATTTTTTGGCTGTCAGAAACAGTTGAGCGTTTCATTTCTCTTCATAAGACGTATTGATGCCGCCTCGAAGATCCTATTCTTTTTATCTTTTCGTCTAAGAACTCGCACTGAAAAGGGATGACGTTGAAACTGTTACCGACATGATTTAGCTCTCTCGCTGTAGGCTCCCTTTTTTAAAGTATAGTACAGTGAACGCTCGAAACATCCTTTTTTTTTGCCTGTGATGCAGGAAAGGTATTACGGCTTCTCACATAAATCCAGCTCGCAGTCATCTCGAGAGGTTTCAAACTTTTTAGTCCCGAATATTGCTTCCACTACGCCTGTATTTTGGTTATTGAGGTGATGTCAACATAGCTCACTTAAGTAACCAGTCAACCAGCCGAGAAAAAAAAATATTTGATAACACGAACAGGTAGTTTTTTTGTTGTTGTTACGATGCGCATGTATTCTTTTCTTAGATGTAGCGCTTGAAATTTTGCCCACACTCCTGCTGGGACGAAATCACTGATTCCAGGCCAGAGAGACGATGTAATATTACTGTTAACTTTGCGTGTTCGTAAACGTACACTGAATTTCCGGCAGCATTTTTGCACAGGTTGCAGCAACGAACAATTAGAAAGGAAATAGACGCAATTGAATGGAGTGCTCAATGCTCCAAGCATTCAAGCATAAATAACATGGTTATGAAATTAGAATGTTGTTTTTTACGGCTCTTGCCATTTAGACATAGAATCAGACGCAAACATTCGGGTTGTTCACTGCGTGGAGTTTGTGTCCTCCCGGAATTTCGTTTATACCGTTCGCTTAAGCAGTAGCATTTCGCTTCTGTTTTTAACAGCGCGCTGTTCAAGTTTTTTGTTCAGCCGTGAATTGTTTACCAGAAAACTTTCGTCATCGGTGAAGTGGAGAGGGGGAGAATGCGAGGCCAAGAAGTACGAGCGAGGGAGGCGAGCAGGCAAGGAGCCCACGAGCAGGTGTTGGGAGTGCGTGCTTCAAGAAACAAAAATTGGATCCAATCCACGCTGTGAAGGTGTGGAAAGCAAAGCTTTAAACGACATCCCACAACAATTGCCCATGCCAACGTCACTTGAATTCACACAGGTGGCTCTACAACTAGCGAAACCATAGATTCTCCAAGCCGTTACCTCGAATTCGCGGGGGCGGCGTCTCGAACGCAGCAGCGTCGGCCACGGCCGGGCTAGAGCGGCGGACGCCGCCGCTGTAGCCCGGCCGTGAGTCGGAAGAAAGAAAACGGAGGGGCGCGTCTTTCGAAGGGTGAGACAGCGGAGTCTAGCCATCCTGACGTGCTAGCTCGGGGCTACACCACCGCGTGACACAAACGCAGACACCTAAACAATTCGGCATGTGAGTTTAGTCATTCCCATTATGCCGAATAAAACTAGTTAGTTTAGTAAGTTTGAGAATTGCGAGAAAGCTGACGGAACTTCATAATCGCTATTCATCACAAGCAATTGATACTTTCGCCTTTTGTAATACCTCTTAAAACACAACCGAATTGATATTCACCAATTTAGAAAACGGAGTCCTATTCGTGGCAAGCAGTGCGCAAAAGCTAGCGTTTCTCTAGCGGCCAGGTGTCTGTGTGTGGTCTTTACATTTTATTTTCCCACCCTGCAAACCACTCCTTAACGTATCTTTGCCGTGCGACCACTTTAATTCCGTCGGGTCCGGGTTACCCAGGAGGTGCTGTGAAATGAGTTAATCAAGCCGTGCGAAGGAAGCGTGCAATAGATGCGAAGCTGCTCCAAAACAGGCCCAAAACAACCGTAGCTAATGCAGACGACAAAGCCGTACCGCCGACGCGCTGGCCAGCGAGCAGGCAGCTTCGCGCGGGAGAACGCTGGGTAAATTGCGCTGCGCCATCTACAGTGCGCTCCGTGAGTGAAACCTGCCGCCCCTCTCCCCCCCCCCCCCCCCCCCCCCCCCCTCGCCGCCTCCGCCACGTTGAGAGTTTATTGTCCCGCACGCCGCGAAAGAACCGTTGGCTGGTACAGGTAGAAAGCTTTGCCTTCAAAAAATGTGGTAAAGGTAAAATGTAAATTTTGCGGGAGTCGAACCCGGGACCTTTACGCCGTGCATGCACAACACCTACAAGGAAAAAGTAAAGGACAGATAGAATTTTCGCAATTATTAGAGTCAAATGGGTTCATTTTGAAGCAAAAAAAAAAAACCTAACAACGAGTTTAGGCGCCCATGGCGTGCAAAATCCATTCCATCTCGCCTTCCCAGGCCGCCTCATTACAAAACGGAGGGTCAAATGTACACACGGGTTGGAGGGGTTGGGAATAAGTAATAAAAGAACGAAAAAAGCGACAGCTTAACCCCCCAAATTAAAAATAACAAAAGGCAATTAAAAGACGTTCGCCGCATGAAACAACACGAGATGAAGAAGGCGAAAAGACGATTCCCATGGTCGGATCTAACCTAGGTTCCTCGCGTTGTGAAAGTGGCTTCTATGCGATTACGTTCGTGACGCGATTTCTCGCGTGCTCTTCTTCTCGCCAGTTCACGTGCGTTCGCGCCTGAAGTGGGGAGCACAGACACCGAGATATCTCGCTGCAGACGCCGAGTTCGCGAGGCTGGTTGCCGCTGGTTCTAGCGCGTGCTAACGTGGTCTACTTTGGGAGAGATGTGCAAGCCAGCGGACAAAACTATCCGGGCCTGCCAGACGTGGAGTACTCTCAGCGGCAAGTTCGGAAATCCATGTGCGGTGCAATATCCGGGTATCCGACGAAGGGCGAGGGGCCGCCAGCTGGGCTGTTTCTCAAGCCTGGCACCACTACTGCAAGCTGCGCTGATTCTTTTAAGTGCAGAGCACTTTAGGGGCTCGCCTTGTCGTCGTACCTCGCTCGCTGGACCACACTAGAGCCACACGGCGTTCCGTCGTAGCGGCTGTCGTCGCGGCGTAACCCAGAGTTCGAAACTCGCGAACCGCTGGCGCTTGTCATACACCTCCCCGTTGTTTAGCGCAAAGAAAACTGTGGGTACATTTGAGGCAAAATATACGTGGTTAACCGGCAGCGCCGCCGTTCATTTAGTTAGGAACGCTCGTTGGGTTGGTTTTACGATTGTAAGCGAAAAAAAGTGGCAGTGAAACGCCAGCACGTGCGGAAGGAAAAGCAAGCACAATAAGAAAAGAACTCCCGCTGGCGCAGTTTCAGGCAGGGGGCGCGTGAGCACTGCGAAGGCGGGAAATTTGAAATGGGTTGGACAAACCTCCGTTGAATTCATCAGGAGAGGAATGAGACAGGGCGGCGAAGAGAGAGAGAGAGAGAGAGAGAGAGAGAGAGAGAGAGAGAGAGAGAGAGAGAGAGAGAGAGAGAGATAACTTTATTATGTTTGTTGGGTAGTTGGCGGCGAAGAGCGTGACGGGTGCTAAGAGTGAGCGGAAAACGGCGCCACAGCCCATTATAGCGAATCACTTTATCTGCACTTCCGTCAGCGTTCACATTGAGTGGAACGGCAATAATTTTTTTTTTGGTTGATCGTTCACTTTCGTTTCCATTTTGTTTTCTTGCTTGCGGCGTACCTCGGTGTCTTTGGACCTACAATCCGCCTTAGCTCACTTGTGATACTGTGCCCCTGACTTGACTCACGTGGCAGGGGCGTCTAGTTGCAATGACAGACCAGTTAGCAAGCCAACGAGTACACTACACCTGTTTTCGAGCTGCAAAGGCATATAATATTCAGTGTAAGCTTTCTTTTATCCGACTGTCACCAGGGATGACACATTACGCAAGTTGCGCTGCAGAGGGCTTATGTGTGGCCCGCTGGGAAGTTATTGTCCCTTGGGGATTCATACCGAGTCACGACTGCGGATGCTTTCGAAGTTTTCGGACGAGCCACATTTTTGTTTTTTTTTAGATGCGAAGCATCTCATGGTCGGTGCTATGGCCCTCCCTTGTTGTTGTTGCGCCGTCCACACCCCCACTGCGCATGCTCGGCTTGCTGACGCCCGGTGGTGTCTTACTCCTTAATGGCTCCTGGAGCTACAGTGTTGCCGGTGTCTTCCTGGGCCAAAACGAGATGAACGCTTCACGCGCCTTCGATGTTTCATCATCGTCGGCAGCGGCGTGCGTCGGCGAGTCTCGGCGGGCCGTGATTACAAGCAGCCCACAACCATCCGGGGAACGTGCATCGACCTCATCTTCAGCAACTTTAGGGTTCATCCACTACAACAGCCCTTGACTTTACATTTACAGACCATATGGCGATCATAATCAAAGCGGATCGCCAACCACAGCTCGACGTCACCTACGTTGAACATGATTATAATGCCTAAATAAATACAAAGTACACGACTGATGGATGCTTCTCGACAGCAATAAAACTACACCATCTTCCGTAGGGGAACCCTGAGTAGTATGCGAAAAAGCCATGGGGTCAACGCAATTCCCATTCGTAGTTCTGGTAAGTGAGAAGTGTAGTAGTTACTATAGAAACCAAACGGTAAATAACGGTAGTACGTACCTCAACCTAACGGAAACGACGAGCTGAAAACTAATGGGCACTTGAATCGACCCCATTTTCGCATACTACTCAGGGTTCCCTACGGGAAGATGGTGTGATTTTTTGCACCGCAGAAATATCTTGCCCTAGGCACTCATGTGGAGCAATGGGGAGTCTAGCGTGATTACTAGAGAGGACACGAAAAATCAAGGTTTTAGGCGCCTGCAATAAGGCACTGAAAGTTGTCATTTAGGCTTATATAGGCGTCAGATGCTATCGTTCAAGCATTTGTAGGCTTAATTAATATTGACTTCACCGGGGGGAATTTACGACAATTTTTTTTATTTACAGTGATACAGTGACCACAGAGGACAAACCTTGTGCTTTGGAACAGTAGTTTTAGATTTTTTGTGTGAAAATACGGTAGATAAGTGCCGCCATTTAAAGTGATTTACGTAAAATAGACGACGATTCGACTCTGCGAGAAAGGCTGCAAAAGCAATGACAAAGCACGACCATCACGGTGTTTTCAGGCTTTAAATGCATGGTGCCTCCTTTCAGGCGATATTGGTATGCGGCAAAAGAACGCTCAAAGTCCACTGAAGTTGTCGGGGCGTGAGCTTGTACAGGTGCCGTCAGGAGTAATTAGAACACGGGAGGTGTGGCCGAACCTCGTAGCTCCACCGCCGGTAAACAAAAGGAGA
Source organism: Haemaphysalis longicornis (assembly GCA_013339765.2). Taxonomy (NCBI): domain Eukaryota; kingdom Metazoa; phylum Arthropoda; class Arachnida; order Ixodida; family Ixodidae; genus Haemaphysalis; species Haemaphysalis longicornis. The sequence continues at coordinate 35,706,001 of CM023449.1, read as the reverse complement.
AGAATACGCTTGCGCACCCGCCGACGGCGCCAGCCCATCTAAACCTATTTAAAAAAAACCCTTCTTTTAACCTGCCTTCGAGCCTTCTTTTAACCCTTCTTTTAACCTACCTTGCTTCGTTGCACTGGCGTCACTTCCGTGACGGATATGACGTCAGCGAAATGTTGGTGTGATCCTGGAATAAAACACTTTCGAGTTAAAAAGCACTACAGAAGAAAGCAATGCCAGTAGGTTCATTTATCCCCAAGCATTCCTGAAATTGCTTCTGGTCCCTGCCAAATACAGGATGGTAAACGGGTCAGCGTCTACCTAACCTTTTCGCAAACGCTAGTTCTGTCTCCTGTAGAGAACTAGAAAAGCAAGAGGCATCCTCAACACTGCCCACCAATCCTCGCGGATACCGTGTTGAGCAATTCCCCAACGCCTGAAAGCAATTCGGGCCACTCTCTGGAGTGCAGGAAAAACACAGAGCATGCGGCCATTCGGCGAGCCAAGTTGCTTGGTACCACCGCACACCAGACCAGCGGGGCGGGGCATAATTAATCATCGACCAGCCACCCTCTGGCCCGCTCGTATTTTGCGCCCACTTCCAGCGCAGCACCTCTGCTGCGCGAGTGTAACCACAGTGTCGCAAACAGAATACGAAAGAAAAGAAAAAGAACATCGCAAACATAGAAAGCGAAACGGAAAATGGAATTCGCGGAGAGATATCGGACAGCAGAACTGCCAGTGACAGCAGGCGCTGTGGGGGTCCCCAAAACGGGGAAGAATGTTGGAGTGAAAAACATGGCCGGGCGCGAGCCGAACATTCGACAAGGACGCTTGGACCGCGTCCTGTACACTTGCCGGGATGAACGCCCGGCGGGCGGAGAATGACAAGAAAAGAGAGAGTGGCGAGCGATTCGAGTTTGCGGGGGCATTCATTTCATTCCGGCGACGGCGGACCGGAAAACGGTCGCATTGTGTTGCGCCCGAACAGCTTTGTGTCGACATACACAGAAGCGGGAACACAAACCGAAGCTGGGCTCGCTGTGTAAGCGACAGTTGTTGGGGAAAACAACGGGCGGTGACCGCGGTGCGTTCAATAAAGTTGCCCAACGGTATAACTACCGAAAAATGCGCATGGAGTGGCAAAAAGAAGACGGTCCTAAAAGTTTTTTTTTTTAAACTAAGAGCGAACTATGACGAATTATGAAACTGTGGGGGACAAATTCGTGTTAAGCGAGAAATCTGTACCATCACTGTTTGGTTGATGCAGTTGCTGTGGCTCAAAAAACATCGAAAATTATGTTCATACTGCTGTTGATGAGCATGAGCAACTCGATAGGACTAGCCTTGATAGTGACTAGAGACCAAAACTTTAGTCAGAATGCCTATTTTAACACGAAAGTGTTTTATTCCTGGATACAGGAAGATTTCTGACGTCATATCCGTCACGGAAGTCACGCCAGTACAACGATGCAAGCAACCTGTAATGGGCGCTCCCTTGCACACAGGGTCTTCTTGCAGGAAAGCAATTGTAAGTACTACAGAGTACGTTATACTTAGGGTTGTTCGTTTTCGGGATTTATGTTTTAGCACGAAAGTGTTTTATGCCGCGGTACCCCAATATTTCACTGACGTCATACCCGTCACGGGAATGACGCCAGCTACATCTTTGCCGAAGCGATCCGCCAGCAGGACGTCGCTTGCAAATCACACCCACAAGACAGCCGGCGACCCGCAATTCATGCTCAGCTGCAGATTTCGCTGCTCATTTCACTTTCGTGTTTTGCTGATTCCTATGACAAAGGAATCAACCACAGCTCAGCTTTTTGCGGTTTTTGTCTGCGTTGCGCTATAGGCACACACATTTTCTGTACTGACCGTACTAAATAGGGTCACTCTCATCAGGTGTATGTATCCAACCCTGCCGTTAGCGGCTCACCTCTCCACCTTTTATTAAATAGATTGTTTTATTTTGCTGATAAATATTTCACATCACTAAGGCTTTGTCGTGTAAAACTATAGAATTAGTAAACTGTGACTGTGACACGGCGCGTGAAAGTAATTTATTTGTACGTAGTGTCGCTGAAGATCGTCGACCCCTCACTAAAGTGCACTGCGACATATATTCTACGGATCGACGATCTTAAAGTGGTCTTAAAAGGACCTCGTGGCCCTATAGATGAAAGTGACCTACTAGGTGGCGACGAGACGCCGAAGAGCCATTTTCACCGCCTACCGTATGGTAATAGCAGGGATGCCAATAGCAGCAGCCTTTTTAATTTAAGTAGCCATGGTAGCCATGGTAGCCACGGTAGCCAAGTAGCCATTTTTTTTTAAATTAGCCACGGGTGACGCTAGAAACGCCGGAAAATGCAGTTGGGCAGCGCATGCAACGCTTGCAATTAGTGAATCGTTTAGCTCTAGTTTGTGCTTAAGGCAAACTCATGGCTCGTAATTTACTTCACGGCTCTTACTTCACTACACGTTGCGTGTCGAGTCCTTTTGATACAGGATTGACCTTTGGCGGACGTAAACTTTGGAAAAGGCATAAGACATGAGATGTCGTTCAAGGCGCCGCGCATAGTACGCAGATGTGAGTCGCACATTTATGCATCCAAAGAAAATTGTTTTTGAATGCATCCTGATGGGAAGAGAGAGAGAGAGCGAAGAGAGAGAGAGAGAGAGAGAGAGAGAGAGAGAGAGAGAGAGAGAGAGAGACGTTTTATTACTTGTCAGGCTTAGCAGGAACGGTTGAGACGCGTACGGGCAGTTCTGGCGGAGGCGCAGAGCGAAAACGCCCGTGTGTTCGAGATTTCGGCGCACGTTAAACATCCCCAGGTGGTCAAAATTAATTCTGAGCCCTCCACTGCATCACACCTTATCGCCTGTGTAGCGTCGACGCTTTAAATCCTACAATCATCACTGTTCTTCAATGCAACATTCAGTCGCAAGTGATGAAGCATCCACATTGGTTCAGTTCGCTGCTGTGGTGAACCTGTTTTCTCGTTCCCCTTAATTTATTTTCGACGAAGTCGTTAGCGCTTTCAGTCAGTGACTCTGAACAAGGAGACGCGTTACTGTTTTCCGACTATTCAGACGGTCCTATTCGTGGTGTCCCCTTTGATGTTTCCGTTGGGCTCGGCTCGACTCGAGCTTCGAGGAGTTTACTAACGATCCAGTAAGAAGACGAGCGACGTGCAACGTTCGAGTGGATCGCTTCATGGGTACAATCGTGGGATGGCATCCACTACAGAATTGCACAAAGCGTCGCAGACGCGCTGTTAGTTTGTTTGGCCGAGGCAGCGGTTTAGAGAAACGCCGTCCGATTGCTTCACAACCGGCGCCGGAGGCGAAAAACCAGTGAACCGGAAGGAGAGGGCTTTAAAGCAAACAAAAACCTTTGTAGGATGATTTATAATGCTTCCGAAAGCTAGGGAAGGACGCCAGTAAAAGTCTATACGGAACAAAGACGAAAATTTAAAAGTACTCGGGAGAGAAATTTATCTCGATGCGTTCATTGTCTGCGGAACACGAGAACCTTGGCAACTGCGGTGGTTCAGAGGCCGATTACACAGCACGAGTTTTCTGAGGGCCAGCCGGTCGACTCCGCTGGGAGAAGGCATAAGATCATGGTTCTTTTAATCCGGTCGAGAAGAGGGTAATTATCGGAGCTGGACAGTGCGGGAAGCAGCAATAATGGCGGCTCTCTTCCCGAGAAACTCGCTCTGACAAAAATGCCATTTGTTCGCACGGTTCTTCAGACCATAATTAAACGTTTCTCTGGAGAGATGAGAAAAGTTACCCAATCACCAGCGGCATCACCGTGAACGCGGCCATGTTGCATCGTCGGGGTCCTTTGCGGCGATGCGTTAATAATAACTGCACGCGCGTCGAGACGCACTTTTGCGGACACGGTGCTTATTAAAAATTGAAGCAACTAGCCCCATCAAAAATTCACCGTTCCTTTTGCGGGGGAACGGCGTTATTATCGCTTGGAGGCTAGCTGCTTTGCGGCTCGAGCTCAGAAGTGAAGCGTCTTGTTTCGAAACCTTCGCCCTCGTGTCACGAGGCGTATATAGATGTGCGACTAAGGGGGTGGAATCGCACGCGCTTATTCAATATTACACGGGAAAAAGCCGCGAAAACACTGCGGTCGTATTTCGACGGGTGTTCGGCTCTTTCATCCAGAGAGCAGTAATCCTCGCAACCTTTAGGGGATTACGTGTGGCCACATCTGAAGAATGATTGTAATCCTAGGTTTGCGGTCTTTTAATGATTGAGTGCACTTCACTAATTACGTAGATTGCTATTTTAGGGCTTATTTTAACGCTTAAAGGACTCGCTGCGGTACTTGTGGTATTTTGCCCCTCAGGGGTCGTGAAATGCGGAGTTTAAACCATGCGTTCAATAACAGCGTTTTGCGAGCGAGTCTTGTGACGGTATGACCATCCTACCGTTTGAGGCTGTCGTATTTTTAGCTTAAAATTAAAGGTCAAGCGTAGGCTCATTAAACTTGCAGCCACAGCAGTGGAATTATAAATTATTAAAGCGGACGACTGCCCTAGACCATTTACTTTAAAAAGCTGCACACCCCAGTAAACCTCTAAGCAGACTGCAGTTTACTGTAAAAGTTTTTTCTAAAGACGATATTTTTCTTGAGCTACTTGAACTCAGAAATCTTGGTCTGCCTGTATGTCTGTCTGAAAGAAAAAATTCATTATAAAAAACCCTGGTATCAATGATACAACGTTCAACCAGAAACAATTAAATAAGTGCAGCGCCTGTTGCTACAAAACTAACACAGCCCAAAGGCTGCCAGTTACAGACACTTACAGAAACACACAAACAGCTTCAAGTTGATTGTAGACAAAAGATTAACATACAAACAATTTAGAGTTGCTTACAACCAAAAGCTTAACATGCCAGGGAAACAAGGATACAAAAGCATGCATCCGCTTCAAGAATGCAGCAATATACGGTACAAGGTTGGTGTTAATGTCACAATGGGTACTGTAGCGCACTAACACACAATTATAACACCAAAATTCAATTGTTACAACGAAAATCCATGAGGACACAGGTATGGAAAACTGGCATAAATAATAACCCTTTTGTTCGAAACCTCAATAAACCGGGTAGACCAATGTCGCAGAAACTCTTCCTCACCTAAAAGGGCAAACTCGCCTTCCAGAAAGGTCACGAGGTGTTGTCTGAAAAAGGAAAGCAAAGGCCACTGCATACGTTGCCTGCGATTCTGTGCAACGGCCCTGAATCACGCGCGTATCCGCCGTACTACAGCGCTGGCATCGAGGCGCCCGGCATGGAGCAGTAGAACGCGGTAAACTTTAAATTGACTTGAGCAGAGACCTCACCGTGTTATCTTGAGTGGAACGAGACGGGAGAGGAGACAGCATGAGAAGGTGATCGGGAAAGAGAAGGGAGGCGTTCACTTGGCAGGGGCGCCAGTCGACTAGTCGTCTTTCGTCGGCATTTGCGACGAAAGGAGCAGATACGCGGTCATTTTTACTTTAAAAAAAAAAAAAACTGCACACCCCATAAACCTTTAAGTGCGACTGCAGGTTTACTTTAAAAACCCTTTTTGGTGGGCGTGTTGGTTATAGTTTAAAACCATGGTTATTAACGAAAAGGAATCGAACGCAATAAAAGGAACTCTGACAGGCGCTCCATCCAACTGTTTATTCGAAAACACTAGCGCCATATATTTATACGTTTATCCAGTCATGCTCAATGAAGCCAAATTTCATGTGTGTGCCAAGGTTCTTCACAGAAGGAATTTATCTAGAAATCGCACCTTACCATTGACCAACCTCAGCGACGTTTCACTTACACACCCACTCCCCTTCAATTTTATGCGGCGTTCCTCCAAACGTTCTCAGAGGAGCTATTTAAGCTTTAGCTTGGTCAGGTGGCGGTAGCAAAAACAAAACAAAAAAAAAACATCAAATTCAGAAAAGCTTGCAATTACGCTCAAAACTTCAATGGCGAAGCTGTAAGACAGATTTGCCGGCTATCTGTCAGGCAATTCAGACAGGAATTGCCGGACAGATAGTTAAGTTTCAGTAACATTGTTTATTTGCATAGTTGCGGTGCTAGTAATCGCCGTCGTATGCATCAAAAAAGTCGTCGTCTTGTTCGCGGCGAGTGGTGGATGCAAAGTCATCCTCAGCATAGTAGACTTCCACCAGGTCTTCGTCATCGATTCGAGGTAGCGGTGGCGGGATCTGCGAGTCATCCCGGAAAGGATTAGCACACTCGTAGCCATGTCTCCGATAATCCACAATGGCTTCTCGAGAACGCGGCGGCCGGGTTGCCCTGTCCCGAACAGGGGGTTCTTTTCAGCCTTAGCATTAGCGCTGGAGTTTTGTTTTTATTTTATGCATGCGTGATATCGAAACCGTCGCCTGCTGTTGCCTGCGCTACTATAGCTCCGGGCAGCATCTAAGAAATCAAACGGCAACAGCAACGAAAGGTTCCACTAGATAGATTCCACGTTCCGCTTGGAACGCTCGTCGAGTAGGGCAACGTTGTTCTATAGACATTGTAGTAGGGTGCCTCGATTCACGCGCGTCTCTGCCGTACGGTAGTACTGGCATCGAGACACCCGGCCTGGAGCAGTGGAACGTGGTAAATTTAGATTGACTTGAGCAGACGTCTAGCGTGTTACCTTGGGAGGGACAAGACTGGCGAGGAACAGCTTGAGAGGTAAGCGGAAAGATAAGGGAGGCATTTACTTGGCAGGGACGCCACTCGACTATCGTCTTTCGTCGACACTTGCAACGAAAGGAGCAGATACGGGGCCATTTTTTTTTTCTACATAGTATGTGATGTGTTGCTTGAGCAGTAGCGTTCGTGCAGCTTTCCCTGTATCAAATGTGCGGGCAATACGCAAAGACCTTTTTTTTTCTTTTCCGGCTGGCTCAAAGTGGTGGGTGGGTATTATACGCAGCGGCGGGTTATACGCGTGAAAATGCGGTACGGCCTATTTGAATGTTTTTAAACTTATACAGACATTTCAAAGAAAAGGAAGCGGTTTTTAGCAGATTTTGGTGATTCTGGGATTGCAATGTCTCTTCGGCGCAAGGGCCCAGAACTGGTGTGGACGTTCCCGCCTTCCAAGTTCATCATAATTGTTTAACCGACATCCGCTTAACAAAAATTGGCCGCGTACCTGCTCCTTTCGTTGCAAATGTCGTCAAAAGACAATAGTCATTGTAGACATTTGCCAAGTAAATGCCCCCCCCCCCCCCTTGCTTTCCCGCTCACCTCTCATGCTGTTCCTGCCCCGTCGCGCTCATCCCAAGATAAACACACCAAAGGTTTGCTCAAGGCGATTTGTATTTACCGCGTTCCACTGCTACAGGCTGGGTTCCTCGATGCCAGCGCTGCAGTACGGCGGAGACGTGCGTGAATCGAGGCGGCCGACTACAAGGTTTATAAAACCGCGTTGCCGTGCTCCACGTGCGTTCCAAGCAGAACGTGGAATCTTGCTAGGGGAACCTTTCGTTGCTGTTGCCGCGTGATTCCACATATGCCACCAGGCGGTGGCGCGGGCAACAGCAAGCGGCAGTTTTCTGCAGCAGATGTAGAATATCATTTGCTATCGAAAAACGAAGCACCCATGATTTGTTTTGAAATAAAGGAACACTTCAAATACCTCTTGTGTACTAATTTCCTGCCTTATATTTGCGTAATGTCCTATTCATGTTCAACAAAGTTCACAAGTATGAACATATAAACCGGGCTTAGACGCTCACATTTGGCTGTGAGTATATAAGACTATTGCGCAGTGTGCATCTTACTTTGGCCGGGTGGCTGAATCGAGTCACAGACAGACAGACAGACGGACAGACAGACAGACAGACAGACCAAAATTTCTGGGTTTAAGTAGCCCAAGAAAGACTATCGTCTTTAAAAATGGTCTCCTTCCCGCCCTGCGAAAGTGGATGTCCGTCGAAGCTGTTGTAAACCACCACACGTGCTGATGGGGGAGGGCGTGAAATGTTCCTCGTAGTCTCGGCGGGCGTGCCGCTTGCACTCGACTTCTCTGGCGGCAAATGCTGGCCCGTGCCTAGCCTGCCGCATGCGCTCGGTGTCTTGGGCAAGAATTTATCTATTTAGTGAGGCTAGTCCTACCTAGCCTTCAAACATAATCCGCAAGTATAATCTTTACCGGGAATACATGGGGGGTCCCATTGTTCATAGGCGCCTGATCATCCATAATGCGATTCAGATGCTTCATTTGTGGTTTTTTTAAATGAATACTGAGCCCTATGCTGTATTCCCGATTAGCCTGACGCATGCGCTCTGCGTCTTAGGCGAGAACTGCTGGATCCCGCCTGATGTTTTTTGTTTACGACACGAAATGTTCCGACCAACGAGAGGCTAACAGCTTCGCTGTAATACCAGCTCGTTCCGGATGACACCGCCGCAGTCGCAAAGACCGCTACCCTAGGTACACCCAAATCAGTCCCAAGCTCTTCCGGTTCTGTCGTAGATTTCTCAACAAATCTATATTTATATGAGCGATTGCAGCGCCGCGAGGAGACAAAAGAATAAATGCGGCGCCTCGACGGCGCCGAGGCATATAAAAGGGAAAGTGCGCCGACTTTCGGGAAGAATAAGAAGGAGGAGGATGGGGAGCAGGAAGAGGGGAGGAGCGGCTGATTGAGCCTTCTCCCTGCTTGTATTATGAACGCGTATACAAAGCAATCGCCCATCGCTCAAAGTCGTCCTTTGTTGCGCGGCGTTCCGTGCACGTCTTGCTGCTCGGCGCGTGTGTTGTCCCACGAACTTTGCGGTTTCCCTTCTTCCAACGCCGCGTTCCTCGGCTCTCCTTGCTCTATCTCAACCTTTTCCGTTCCTTTCGCGTTGCTGCAACCCAATCGCCATAATGGGCCCGGCTGCGCCGTCGGACGCTGCCCTGTTAGGGAGCCGCTACGTTGTATAGGGCACGCGGTCTAAGGCAGCTTTGCCGCCCGGCCACCCCGAGCAAGAAAAGAAAGATCACAGGCGTCGTGTTCTTTTATTTTTCCGCGGAATTTCTACAGCGAACGGAGCCCCGGCAGCGATATTGGCAGCCGCTGTACGTTCGATGAAGCTTAGCGAAGCCATTCATAAATTCATGAGGCCGGCGTGGAGAAGTGCAAATAGGGTACAGCGCAGGTTGGCTTTCTTGCCGCCTTTCGGCGCTTTTAGTCTCGGCCTAATGTATTTGGGAGGCAGGAGACGAAAATATGCGCGTCGGCGTTCTTTTTGTCTCGCATGCACTAGCGTAGTTTGTCTGATCCGTCGGAAGTGACGGTCTTGATGTGTCGTAAGGATTTTCATGTTGAATTAGATGGGCTGCACTTTGATGCGCTCGTAATAAGTGCGATTTTGGTGTGAAGAATTGTAGGCTAAGCCTTTTCCTGGATCTTGAATCCGAAGTTCAAAATTTGAAAGGTAAGGATCAACTAGCTAAAAAGTTAGAAATGGACTAGTCTTGGCTAAATTTTATTTTGTCAACAGGTAATGCAAATGCCTTAGAATAGAAAAAGAAGAAATGGAAAATAAAAGAGGAGGAGGATGAGAGGAGGAGTGAGGAGGAGGAGATCCCTGACTAAGAAGAAGAAGACGCATAAGAAGAGACCTAAGAAGAAGAAGACAAGAAGATCCGCCTCCTCCGCAGCAGAATCTCTCCGCCTCCTTCCTCCTCCGTACCTCCTCCGCTCGCTCCTCCTCCCTCCTCCTCCTCCCTCCTCCTCCTCCTCCGCCTCCTCCTCCCTCCCTCCTCCGCCTCCTCCTCCTCCGCTCCGCCTCCTCCGCCGCCTCCCCCTCCCCTCCTCCTCCTCCTCCTCCGCCTCCCTCCCCCCCCCCCCCCTCCTCCTCCTCCCCCTCCTCCTCCCCTCCTCCTCCTCCCCCTCCTCCTCCTCCTCCCCTCCTCCTCCTCCTCCGCCTCCGCCTCCCTCCCCCCCTCCTCCCCTTCCCCTTTCCCTCCCCTCTCTCCCCTTCCCCGCCCCCTCCCCTCCCCTCCCCATCCCTTCCCCCGCCCCGAAAATAAAAAAAAATAAAAGGAAACAAAAGAAGAAAAGAAAATGTGAACGAAGAAGAAGTTTATTGACACTTGTAAAAGAGGAAGGTTACATGAGTAGATATACCCAGACGAGGGTCCCATAGTTGATACTGCACCGGGACCCCCGATGCTTTGCCTGACTTATACAGGTTATTTTTGAAGGCAACAAAAAATTTCGGTAGTGAGGCGCTTTAATAAAAAGATGTTTGTACTCGGGCTCTCAGGCTTTTTGAAAGCGTGGAAGCGCATCTCCACGGACTAAAAATGAACCCGAAGATCTTGGCGCACGAGACGTAGGATGGCCCACGAGATGTAACGACACGGCGGGCAGAATTTGAGGAATTAAAGAAAGACATTTATTAGGAGAGGAAGATGACATGTTTTAGCGACGGTAAAAGCAAAAAAAAAGGGAATAAAAGCTATCCATTCAAGACTCGTTTACCTTAAGGTCTCGACGGTGTCCATTACTAGGATGTCACAATTCCGTGTTGGAGTTGACACACTTTACGGCCTTACACTTTGATACCAGGCTGCTTGCATTGCCTGAAAAAAAATTGTCTTTCCAGCAGTGCGCTCAGGTACAATTGTGAAGCCTACTTTTAAGGGGATTGGTGTAATGGATTGTATAGAAATGAGTTCTTAGTGGGTATTTAATAAAAGGCCCGGGGACCTTCATGTTTCGAGACGAAAGCACTGAATGCACCATCATGCGAAAAGCTGTCGTCGGCGTAGCCGAGTGGTGGTTCCAAAAAAATACCGGCGGCGCAGTCAAAGTAAAAAAAAAAAAAAGTCTGAATTTGGTTCTGGGATCTGAACCCGGAGCCCACGGAATGCGAGTCTTGCACACAACCCCCTACACCACAGCTGACCTTTTTTTTTCTTTATTACATGGTAGTCATACAATTTTTAAGCGCTTCAAAGGCGCAAAGTTCAGCTTCACCTTAGAAATGTATGTTCAAAAGTGAAGGAAGGCCTACAGGAATTATTTCATCATGCTAATTGCAGAGGTAGAAAAGCAAGAGAGAGAGAGAGAGAGAGAAAAGCAAGTTTGCGCTAACTGCGTCTAAACAAACGAAAGAAGAAACGCAGTTTCAGGGGAGATGAAAAAAAAAAGCGAAAGTGGCGGGAGGCAAGGGAGGATTGGCTTATAACAAGGGGATCGGGCGGGCGGCCTGGTCGGTGTTGGCCAATTCGGGCTGGTTGGACCTTTCAGTTCCGCAGCGGACAGGGCAAACAAACGAAAAGAAGAAACGATGCAACGCCCAGGCGAGCAAATAAGCCACCAGGAAGGTTGAAAGAATCATTACGATGGAAAGGAGAGCGCACAACCGCGCCATTAGAAGGTTGCAGGAGTAATGTGAGCAAGGTAGTTAGAAAAGCGGCAAAGCAAGTTTGCTCTAATGGCGTAGGGTTAATTTGGAAATTGGCCACGCCTTTCAGGGAAGAGAGGAAAACGACGCAATGGGAACGGAGCCATGACGATGGTTGATAAAAGACGCAGGGGGGGGGGGTGAGAAGACACAGTAGCACAATAATAATAACACTGTATACGTGCTGAAAGAAAGCAACTTTATTGTCTACGAATTATTTTCAACGTAGTACGTCATCGATTACGAGGCAATGGCCTTGTCAATATGCAGTCTCATTGCCTACAAATCAGTTGTAGTTGATAGGGGTTATCGAATGCAGTAGTCCGGTGCTGCTTCTAAGTCACTTGCGCATACCCACTGACTGAAGAAGAAGAGGAGAGAGAAATTGATTATTGGTCGCTAAGAAGGCAGTCAATGTTGAAACGACGTGATTAACCCACGTAAGGCAGCGGCGTGAGGCACGCGCAGAGAAGGACTGAGCAGCATGCAAGGCGGATGGTCTGCGAGTAGTGAGCCAGGTGGACGTGGGCAGGCCTTCGACAACGCCACGCGAGACTGGGCTGTAGTGTGCCTACACCGTATCCGTCCCAGCCTTCGAGTAACCCCGTCAACCTGTGCATTGGCGGCCCCAGCGGTGACGGTCGGGCGCCTGTGTCCAGCATCTGCGCCCGTCAGCCCACGCTCTCACGGTCCCGCACTGTGACGCTTCCGGTATCATCCCAGGTGCCTCCTGCTGCCACACAAACGGACCCAAGGCCAGGGACCGCCTTCCTCTGTGTCGGCTACCCACATAGTACCCGCAGAGCACCCACGTCAGGGCGCGCAGTGCAGACGTCGTACGCACAACTGCGCGCAGTGACACCGCGGCACTATTACGTTATACGACTACAGATGCACGCACTTCGCGGCCATGCAACGTCTACGCTACGTCAACATTAGCGACCAGGGTAGGCCAGTACAATAGGATCGCATAGTCGTAGGACAATAAAAAGTTTCCTCGCAGAAAACTTTGTAGACTGTACCTAGGGCTTGAGAGTTTATTTGTGTTGCTTGTGTGTAAGTGGTTTATTGTTATATGGTTCCGCGTTTTTTTTTTGTTTGGGTGGTTTGCTTTATGGCCTTTCGAGTGTGGGATAAATGGGTGGTTTGTTCAACTGGTAAATGAATTTCCCTGGTTCATTCCTCTGAGCCGGCCGAGGCAACACGCTAGAATAATGACGGAGCTACCATTGAACCACCTTTCTCATTAGACGAAGGGGCTTTGATTTTTTTCGTTTTTGTTCCAAAAAATAGAAATTTCTTCTACAAACATCAGGCGATTTCATCACGTTGGGAACTAGTTGCAGCCTAGTGAATGAATTGGTTTTCCTCCGTATAGCTTTATTCACAACCTGAAAGTAGTCTATGCCCTATGCTTTCTTGCTATCCAGACAGAGCATGCTTTACAGGGGCGAGCAGAAAAGCTCTAGGAGCAGAAAAGCCCACGATCGGGCAAGGACAGGCAAATCACGAATGCTATGTAGGGTTATGATGAACGCAAGTAACACCGCGGAGAGGAAGGCTTCCATCTGTCGGAAAGTCGGTCGAGTTGGGCTGCAACGCCGGATTTATCGGTTCACGCGTTAGAATGCGTACAAATGTGGCGGTTAGGGTGCCGGAGGATACCGTAATTACCCGATTCTAACGCGCCCCCGATTCTAACGCGCACCCAATTTTCCTGGCAAAAAAACCGAAAAAACTTGAACTTTCGATTGCAACGCACAAGGAACTTTGTGAGCAAGAAAGACGAATGCGAGAGAAACGGGCGATTTATTTCTCGGAGTAATCTCACTCATCTCACTCCTTGTCGCTCTCCGCTGGCCACAACATCTCGTCCTTGGTGCCGTCAAGCGCGTTCGCGATGCCACAGGCACACTTCATAATGAACGTTCAACCATGATCGATGGAATCGTGGCCCACGCCTCGCACGCCCATCCTGCGAACTTCTCCAGAGGCGCACGCTTCAACCGTCCACTCGTTTTGAACGCGTGAGAGCCGCTGCTGCCATTGCTGTTATCAAGTGCGCAAGTGGAACGATTTGACGATTTATGTGAACGCCGATAGAAAAGCCTGGGCGCCTATGCTTCCTGCGTCCGAAAAATCCGATACGACTGCGATGACGCATCTAATTTAGCTTTTTCACGGCCATCGTGTTCCACTGGTACAGATGAAGCTTAAGCGTTCTCCAAGATGGCTTTTTGATTGGAGGGAGGAGGAATAAACTTTCATTGTGCACACCACGATGTGCTCAGCCTCCCAAGTCCAGGAGGCCGCGAGTCCGAACTGCGTCCAGAGCTCGTTGTACCAGGGCTTGCTGTCGCTCTGGTGCTGAGCTGGTCAGCTCGGACTCCCACTGCTCAGGGTTGGGGGATGGGATGGGGTTATGGTGGTGAGGACAAGAGAAAACAAGGTGGTAAGGTCGTGAGAGGTATGTGACAGTGGCGGGCAGTTGTAGGGGAAAAGGGACGGCGAGATGTGGTGTAAGAGGGGGTGATTATAGAAGGTTTCAGTTTGCAGGCTGCGGTAAAGGGTGGCGTGGTGTGTATGGAGAGAGGGGTGGGGGGGGGGGGTATATTCTTCGTGTGTGCGTGTAGTGGGACAGTATGGAACAGAAGGTGGAATCAAAGGGAGGGAGCGTGTCTTCAATGGTGGGAGGGTAGCACCCGGTGTCGGTCCTTGAAGTTGTGAGTGCCCGGTAGTGCAGATCGTGGGCTGCGGCATGAGCCGCTTCATTCCCAACCAGGCCGGCATGGCCAGGAGTCCATACAATGGTCACTTCTAGGTCCGGAGGGCAGGCAGCGTAGCATGGGTAGCGCTTGCTCTGGGGCGAGACCGGCCTGCTAAAGGCGGCAGGCTTGCTGTGAATCGCTAATGCTGGTGAGATAAGGCTGATTTCTATGTGTAGTAATGGCATGGGCGATGGCCAGGGCTTCGGCTTTCGGGTGTAGGCATATTTCGGTAAGTTGCCGCAGTAAGGGTGTTGCCAGAAGTGTCCAGGGTGACAAGCGTAGCCGGAGAATTGGGGGAGGGATGTGCAACATCCGTGTAGCGGGTCTGCGGGTCATTGCCGTAACGTTTCTCGAGGTGGTGTACGCGAGCTTCTCTTCTCGCCCAGTTGTAAATGGGGTGCATGTGCCTGTGTATGGGCGCTGTTCTGAGTTGTTGCCGAATGGAAAGGGGGATGCGCTGTAGGTTAAGATGAGCAGGGGGCGGGGTTCGGCCTATATTATGAAGAACCTGACGGCCTGTGGGGGTAAGGGCAAGTCTTTGCAGATGAGACACGCGCTGGGCTTCGATGAGTTCATCCAGGGTGTTGTGGAGGACAAGTTTCATGAGACGTTCGTTTGCGGTGTAAGTAGGCAGGCTGAGGGCTTATTTGTACGTCTTTCTTATGAGGGCGTCCAACTTGTTAGATTACTGGGGTTTTAGATTGACGAAGGGGTCCCATAAGTGATACGGCTGGTGAGCAAGGCTTGTACGAGGCGACATGTGTCTGACTCGCAGTCCAAATGAGGAGCCCCGGATATGACGAATGAGATGCGTCAGCTGGGAGACTGTCTTGTGTAGCTGTGGTAGGAGGAATAGAACTCCCAAGATGCGAAGCGTGGGAACTTGTGGGATGGAAGCGCCGGATATGCTGACCTGGGGATCGGGAGTGGTGTTAGCTTTTCTTCCCCTAATACGAGCACGAAGAACGAGAACGTCAGATTTAATTGGTTCGCATGTTAGTCATCTAGGTTGGAGATATTCCATTGTTTTATCAATAGCTTGCTGTAGGCTGTCGTGCTTTTCACCGCTAGAGCCCCGGGTTGTCCAAATGGTGAGATCGTCAGCATAGAACGCGTGGTGAATATCAGGGATCTCTTGCAGCTTGGCTGAGAGGTGGCGCATGACGATGTTAAAGAGTAAAGGTGAAATAACCGAACCCTGGGGTTACCTTTGGCCGGGGTGTGGAAAGAAGTTGAGGGGAGGGGGCCCAGACGGAGAGTTGCGGTTCTGTCCCGCAAGAAGGCACTGACGAATTGAAAAGTTCGCAGTCCACATCCCGTTGTGTTTAAGTTATCTAGTATGGGCTGATGTGTAACATTGTCAAAGGCACCCTTGACGTCTAATTAAGAATGGTCTTCGGGGTGGTGCGGCTGAGGTGGTAAAGCACCTCTTCCTTGATATGGATGAGCACATCTAGCGTGAAAAGGTATTGGCGAAAACCAAACATAGTAAGAGTATAAGGGCCGTATTCTGAGTCCCTCCTCCACTCCATTTGCTCCCTCCACTCTGCTGAAGGGAGGACTTCGCAATGCTTATGCATGGAGAAATCGATTTCAAGGATCTCCTCGACCGAAGGCTGAAGTGGAGGAGGGACTCGGAATACGGCCCTAAGGGTTCCGCTTTTCTAAGTGATCGGATAGGCGTTGATGTATCACGTGTTCAAGAAGCTTTACGAGGCGAGAGGTCAGATAGATTGGGCGGAGAGTGGTGGGAGTGAGGGGTTCGGCTTCGGGATGAGGGTGATGTCTGAATGTCGTCAATCTGCCGGAAGGGTTCCTGCTTGCCAGTGGGCATTGAAGAGAGTGAGGAGTTCCTGCAGGGTCTCTTCATCCAGGTTACGGAGTACTCGGTATGTGATGTTATCTTTTCCGGGCGTGGTATTGCGTGTGAGGCGGGCAAACACTGCGGTGAGTTCCGTCAAGGTAAAAGGGGCATCAAGGTCTTCATTGGGACTACCGGTATAGTGGCTGACCGGAAGAGGGGGGTAGGACCTTGGGTGGCCGAAGAAATGATGCTGGATCGACTCAAGAAGGCATTGCGAGGGGAGATCACTCTTCTTGCTGAGGCGTTGTATCTTATGGTCGGAATGCCGCCGGGTATTAGTGGGATCGAGAAGAGAGTGAAGCAGGTGCCATGTCCTTTTTGTGTGTAACGTGCCCTGCAGTTGGTCGCCGAAGTTGCGCCAGTTCTGTCGTTGGAGTTCTTGTGCATACGTTTCGGTTTGCTTGGTGAGGAGAGCGATGAACATTTTTATAAAGGGTATTGGTATATGCCACAAAAAACGTCTTTTAACAAACATTCATGCGTCGTAATAAACTGTCTAAGGTGGAAAAAGGTGATACCGTACAATGGAAGGTTGAGCTAGGTGGATATCATTGATGTTTAAAGCGCAGATAGACGATACATAAGAAGAAGACAACACGAGCCCTTTCTATCTTTCTATTCAATGAAAACACCCAAACACACACATTCATACTCGTTCGTTCCTTTACAGAACGCGGGATGATAACGTGAAAAAACAAAAGCTATCATGTTTTTCGTGCATGTGCTGTCGAGGAACGAACGAGTATAAATGTGGGAGTTTGTTTGCATTGTACAAACCATTGATAGAAAGCGCTCGCGTTGTCTTCTCCTTGTGTATCGTCTGTCTGCGTCTTCAATATGAAGTCGGGCGAGCTGGTTTACAATCGTGGTGAAAAACAGCGCGCAGAAATGAAACGGTAGACAAGAAAGACGGCGCCCGTGACGGAAGACAACGCCCGTGTGTATATTTCTTGTCTTCCGTCCCGTTTCGGTGCATTACTTTTCCCTATGGTGGTAATGGAGCCGACTTTGAAGAGGCTCGATGAATAGAAAAGCGGCGTTAGAGAACGCTGAAAAGTTTATTTATTTATTTATTTATTTATTTATTTATTTATTTATTTATTTATTTATTTATTTATTTATTTATTTATTATTTATTTTATTTATTTATTATTATTTATTTATTTATTATTTATTTATTTATTTATTTATTTATTTATCGTTTGCTTGTTTGTTTGTTTGTCTGTCTGTCTGTCTGTCTGTCTGTCGGTCTTAAGAGCCCAGAGGACATTACATAAGGGGGGATGCATAAACCTTTACAACAGTGTCAACAATACGTTTGGCAAGGGAACGATACTAATAACAAGCGGTCAGTCAGCAACATTATGCAACACGCTTCAAGAGAAGCAAGCACACATGGTCAACGCAAATCCGACAAAGCTCACTAGGAAGTTTGTAAAAATGGTGACAAATTTGTGCAATTTGTGCCAAAGCTGGCTTTATGCAGTTGAGGCTTTGTAGGCACTTACTATGAGATGAATATTTGGAATAAGGCGTGCGTGGGACCTCATGCCTTCCCTCTTGTTTTTAGATCATAGAGGACTGGGTAGTTACTGAGACCGTGAAGCTACCTATCCAACTACCTTCGGGTATCTTCACGCTGAAAAAAATTGAGTCACTGTTCTGTAGATTTCTGGTATTGATTGTATCAAAAACAATATATATGGTGGATGGCTGTAAATACCTACTACTGAAACCAAAATTACTCACCATTTCGTAGTTTGTGGGGAATGTCACCCGAGAAGTCTGTTGAGCCATTGGTGATATGCATTCAGGATATGTTCACTAAGCACGCTGTTGCCATTAAGGATTTCGTGGAAACCGCAACCTTCGTATGTCACCGGTCAGAATGGAATGGATAACTTTATTATAAGAAGAGGAGGAGGAGGAGGAGGAGGAGGAGGAGGAGGAGGAGGAGGAGGAGGAGGAGGAGGAGGAGGAGGAGGAGGAGGAGGGAAAAAGGGTAGGGGAATTTGGGTCATAGAAAGTCTTTTCAAGGAGCCGTTCAGGTACCACAAAGGGTGTGCTCGGGGATCATCTAGAGAGGGGGTGAACGATCCGCCATCATACTACTTTATAGATACCTGTTTTGATACCGAATTCAGTAATTTGCTGTAAAATTTGGGGATTGTTTCGGAGTTGTTGGGCATTTTCTTCAGAAGTCGTCGGGCGTATTGCGTTGTATGGAACTGGTCGCGGTCAGTTGAGTAAGCTGAACAAGCCCAGATGAGGTGGAAAAGGTTCGGTGTATTGTTGCTGCCGCAGTAGGGGCATCGAGGACTAGCAAGGTGCCCATCCGTTGTCCATTTGGAGATGACGTCCGTAGTAGAAAAAAAAAATTTAGGGAACTTGCACGCATGACCAAGACTTGAATGGAGAAGCTGTTGTAGGTGAGCATTTCTGGACACACAGTTAAGTTTCAGTACCGTTGTTTGTTCGCGTAGTTGCGGTGCTAGTAAATGCACCTAAGACTCAGAGGTCGTCGTCTTCTTCGAGGCGAGTGGTGGATGCAAAGCCATCCTCAGCGTTGTAGACGTCCACCAGCTCAATTGGCCAAGCTTGATCTAAGTCGCGCAAGGCTTGAGCCATAGCGAAGCTGCAGGATTTCTATATACGTGAGCTCTCAAGGATACACACCACGCATTTGTACAAGTTTCAAATTGTTTATTTAAATGTTTCGTCGTCGCTTTGCACCTTTGCACTGTGCTAGCAGTAGTCATCTTCAGATGCATCAATATCTTCATGTTCCTCATGCCAAGCATTACATGCGCGGTAGGGCTTTACGTCGTTGCTGCAGTATTTTTTTTTGTACTATAGCCACTGCGCGTGCCGCGGACGCTCGGCAGTCTCCGTGAGGCACGAGCGCTGCATATTTTCTTGGTAGTTTTTCTGCAACACCGAACTTGCGGCTTGAACAACACCTCCACTTTTTAAAGCGTGAGGTTTCCTGCTGTGACAAGCTGTCATTGGGGGAACATCACCGGCGTTGGTTCCGATCGGTAGCTTTCCGTCATTCTCTCTACTGTTTGTGGTAGAAATCATAGAGTCCTCGTGTGGAATGATTCCAAAATATGAAATGTTCTCCAGTTCTGCAGTTCACCCTGTCGCCTCTTTTACTTTCGCCGGCGTTGCAAAAACGATATCTTTTTTGGCGATATCTTTTTTGGGCACTTGGGTGCTTGGGATCTCGGGAAGGTTCTGTTAACCCATGCAGGGCAGAAAAGAGTGATCGACCGGGGCCCGAGAAGACGGGGACTCGACTATGTATAAACATGTTCTTTCGGCTTAATTAAATAGCCAATCATTCGACGACGATGAAGGACAATTGAATTCACGCGAAAACAACACAATCCCGGTGCGAATTATATGCAACCGAGAAACACCAGAACTAGAGAACAGTGTTGAAGAGAGCTTGGCCTGTTAGTTTCCTGTGTGGAATTGGCGGTGCGTACGGAAATGGCCAATTTATCTATGCGCCACCCGTATTACGCGAGGGCTGTCCGCGGGGACCGCATTTCCGTGTTGGTCTGGAAGGAAAATAGAGGAAGTGTGTGAAGGCGAAGCAAACCGTGAATTTGATGCTAATGACTGCCAACAAAAAGAGAAAAAAAAAGAAGCACTCTGTACTGAAAGTGACGTTGAATAATTCAAGCGAAAAAAGGTCGGCGATGCAAGCTGTACTAGGCTATACCGTGCTATGTTGACGCACGCTGAATGAGATAGGTTGTGGATTTTATTGCTTTATCAAGGAACAAACAAAGACCAACGCCGGGCTTACCGGTTTGCTGGAGTATGCGCGTACACTGGAAGTGCCATCTTTCTTAGCATTCTTTCTCGTACACATATAGACTATTCTTTTTATGTCAGTGCATATGTATTGTTCTTATATAACTTTACTGGAGAAGAAGCGTTAAGCTAACTACAGAAGGAGGATAAAGCAGTCCACTGTGTGGGAATAGGGATTTCAGTGAACGCTGTTGCCTATTTGCTTACAGGAATGGTGTCGCACGTTTGTGTGGCAATGTTTGCACGCTAAAGTATCAATGCCAAAGCGACGTATAAGATCTCCATCAGGGGTAAAGCGTCCATTTTTGTGGGCATCATGGTTTTGAGTGATTGCAGGGATTAACGCGCTGACGCAACGCAGACGATGAGGCGCGCCGTAGTGGAGGGCTCCGGATTAATTTTTACCTCCTGGGAATCTTTAACGTGCACCGAAATCTCGTACACACGGGCGTTTTTGCTTTTCGCCTCCATCAGGGCATCATGGTTTTGCTTCGTTAAGTAGACAAAAGTGACGTCGCAATAGAATGGTCACCGCCGGCCACCAGGTTCACGCTTGTGAATTTCAATCATATTAATCTATCGTCTGAATTTGTTTGTTCCATCAAAACCGATATAGCGACAAAGCCTAAAAGAATTTTATTAACAGCAAAGCTGTCACCAAATCTTAAATTTTCGTGTCGGCAATTAAAAATACCAGGAAATGTCTGAGCTCGCGCACGTGAGCACGGGCCTCGCGGTGACCGCTTGGCAGTTAACAAAACCAAGAAAATGCCTAGTGCTCGTGGTGCGTGTCTAGCGACGACCGCCCAGCGTTCCCTGCGCACGTTTGCCAAGCCAAGCATACCTACTTAGGGAGATTGACCAAAATTTGGCCCCCTCCAAAAAACTCCACCGTTCGCTGTAATCGTGGCACTACTTGCTAGTAATGAGAATGACACGTCATAGCGTACGCCCTGCAAGGTGATGTCCAATGATTATCGCTTCCATAAAATTAAAGAAGCTAACACTTATTGCAACAATGACGGAGTAAAGGTCGTTGCGGCAGCGAAGAAGAAACAAATCGACTGCAATCGTGGACTTAAACCTTCGTAACGGTCGTGATGGTTGTGTACAGCTTCGCTGCCTTCAAGTCTTGGGCGTTAGTGTGAGCTTCCTTCATTTTTATTAGGAACCAGTTCTAACTTCGCAATACAGCTTCATGTCTCAGAATACTGCTTCTTGCAATGGCTTTCATAGAGCCAATGGTTCCCCATGGAACCAACCTCTATTGCAATGCTTGCACTAGAGATTGCTTGTGTGAATAATGTTTGTTCCATAATTTGTTTCGGAATTACAAATTTCCTATCAACCCAGCTGAGTCTAAAACAAAGGTTCTTATTGACGACGTCCTGGTCGCGTTCTAATAATTTACGCCCTTTTTTCTAATTGTATCTGACCCCGTGCATTTATTTTTAATTTTTTTTTTTTCGTTTTTTCAGACTCGGCTGACTCGTGGGACACGACGCCAGCGGATATCCCCGCGTCGGCAAGCAAAGACGAACGGACCGATAATTTTTCGAGTGAGACCACCACCTCCCTTGCGGCAACTGGGCTGATACCAGTGACGTCGGTACCCGAGCGGCTATCGTCCGAGAAAAATCCAGATCCTACGACTCTTGCTTTTGAGCACACGATGAAGGCATCCTCGCCTGACACAACTTCCTACCCGGCTGAACAGGCCACCTCACCTGTACGAACGACGCCTTCATTAACGTTCCCCACCACACTTTTGCCCCCGAGAACAACGTCGGGCTTTTCATCATCCGTTGCAGCGCGCACGAGAGCTCCGGTAACAGGGAATGTCACTCATCCAGCTGTCACCACCGGACCGCCACACAGTTTCTCAAACGTTCCCACCACAAAATCGGATTTGGATACGAAGACGTGGTACACCCGTGAACAACCAGGTAATTCCACCGCTCAGCCTCCAACATCAACTCACCAACCCGTCAACGTCAGCTTAACCTCATACCATGAGCGCCCTTTGGTGACTACGAACACTCCGACCTTTACCACAACGCCATTCACTGTTGCTGTGATGACAAAGAAGCCGATGACAACGGCTTCCTGGATTCCTCCAAATACCACGTCAGGTGCGACCAGTACAAGCAGTGGCCTTATTACCAGGCCCACCAAAGACGATCCCGGTGTCGATGGAAACACCGTCGGTCCTGGCGTCACCTCGGAGAAGGCGGCCGGGAGCAAGACGAGAAGCTGGATGACGTCTCTGCCAGTGGAAAAGACGACCGCACAACGGACCACATTCGCGGTGCATAGCACCGCGTCATCCCATCCAACGTTCCAGAGTACCCAGACATTGAACGTAACTGCTAGCAGCTTTGAGTCTATGAGGTACCCATCAAGCACGAAGCCTACAGAGAGTCCGCCGACCACAGTATCGACGACAACGGAGACACCACCACTAACAAAGCCTACAAAACCTAGAAAGAAAGCCACAGAAACGCCGACGAAACCTTTCAAGTGGACGACGATAAAGCCCTTCTTTAAAACGAAAGTTCCCGCGACTTCGTCTCCACAAACGTCTTCTAGCGTGGCAGCGTCAAGTGAGCCCTTTTCCAAAATCCCCGATTCGAGCAAGACATCTTCTCGGCAGCACAAAACAGTACCTACGGACAAAACGAACGTCGTGAAACCGGCTGGGAAGACGTCTACCTATTGGTCCACATCCAAGCCTCACGGGAAAAACGATGAGGATAATGAAATCATGCTTAACGACGAGACCAGCCTGCCGGCGGTTCAGCACAGGCCCTCCGCTGCTGCCGCGGTAGCTACTTCGTCGTCGTGGAGCGTGCCGGCCCTTCTAATTGCCGCTGGCGCCCTAGTTGTGGGCTTGCTCTTTACCGTGCTCTTGATTCGCTGGAGGCGAAGGTACCACAATAGAGCCGAAGATTCCGAGATGGAGCCGCTATCCAAATTCTCGGAGGTGGACGCCACCGAGCAAGCGTAGTCGTGAGAGCTCACAGCTTTCTCAAGAAAGTTGTGAAGCTGTGCCGTTTTAGTGATATTTCATTGGAGGTGAAGTTGCACAAGGTTTTCTGCTGGACTGAAGAGGAGGAAGAATGCCTTTAATGATGAAGACAAGTGAACCTGGCAGCGAGCTTGGCCTGCCACTCCACATGAACACGAGAGGTGCGGAAGTGAAAGGAAGCGAAGACAAAAAACTCATACAGACACTACAAACGCAAAATGAGCATACAAACTGACAGACGCAGGATCACGAACACAGCACACGCACATTAGTAAATTTAAGGCAGACGTTCACAGGGTTTCGTTCAGGCCGGAGTCACGGAGAAATGGCACCAAGGCTCGTGTACTCGACTGCCATTTTGTCTGCTGTGAATACGAAACGCCTCGGCAAGTGCGCTTTTGCATAGCCTCTTTCCAAGTTTGTCGCTGACTTCGTATGCCTAACCGCTGCTAAACGGGTTATCTCCTTTGTACAACATTTGTGCGCAAGATTTTGGGCTGGGCTGAGGTTAAGTCAGACAAGCAGTTGTGATGCCGAACACCCGGCAAGTGTAATTTTGCGTTGCCACTTCCCCACTCTCCCACTGAATTTTTTGTTTATTTAATTGATGCGAAGCAAAACAGCTTTGTACAATTTTTTTTTGTTCGTCAATCGACCTGTATTCCGCGTATGCTTCCCTGCAATGTGAGTTGGATATAGATTGCCGAAGTAAGGAGTAAAATCCCGTTATCTGAATTTGGCTGTAACAACGAATGCAATGATTTTCGGGCTGGTTCCTCTCGCATCCTGGGCTCTGGAAGCTCCTGTTTGTACGGTACCGGTCGCGATTTGCTTCGTTCTAGCGTCATCGTAATGGAGTCTCTAGCCAAATTCTTTAGCTATACCGCGACCCGGGCAGTTTAGTCTTGCTTTTCTCTTTATGGGCGTGCCTTTAAATATCAAGTGAGTGACACGGGCGAAGTTCATTTGTTGAGGGCTATATGGTATAAGTAGCCAGGGAGGTCTCTTATAGTTGTTGAGGGCTAAATGGTATAAGTAGCCAGGGAGGTCTCTAATAGGGCTAGCGATACATCTTCCACTATAAGCTAGATGAGTGCCGACAGGTGACGACGAGAAAAACTGTAGTGTGTCGTAGCTATTTGCCATCTTCTTCATGGGCGCAACGCTAGCAATGTGGGAGCGCTACTGGTTAGAGCGATAAAGCAAGACCAGAACTTAAATGGATACTTGTAGTACATCGGGTACTACTAACCGTTTTTTGCACTACCAGTAATTTCCAGTGTTCCCTTCTAGCAGCATAGAGTTAAGTAATACACCAGGAAATCATTCAGATCCGTCTAGCTGGTAAGTTTGGCAATGATTAAGGATTGTGGCGTGCTCGAGTTTGTTTTAGGCCGCCCTCTTTCGAAGTATTGTGGGGCATGGAGGCAGTGGTGTCACGATTGCAACAGAGACAACTGAAAGTCGAAGCGTGAGCTTCCAGCCACTTCTGATATCACTGTCCAGGCTGTTTACAAATATTTAGTGCTGCTCCTCGCCGCCCTACACTCACGGATGATGAGCTTCCTTCGCGTGAGTCAAGTGCCAATGTACGTTTGTTTTTTCGGAAGGAGGGATGGGGGAGGGCATCAGCGGTGTTGTAATAAAGATTTTAAAGAAACAAATTATCTTCGTTCTTTTCTACGATGCTATGAAGTTCTGTACTCGTCTGGTTGTAGGCTTTGTGGGCATGCGTTGATGACAGACACGCTACTCGCCTGAAAGAAAGAAGGTGTCGTCAGCACGGAAGAACTTGGACTCTCGGCGGCCATTTTAGGAGGAGAAGATTCTGTGTCACTGGCCTTCTCTGCCATCCGTTTAGAAGGCTACTAAGGAACTCTTATTCTTTCTACGGGCACCAACTTAAACACCGGACTATAGACTGAAAGCCTCCAGTGCCAATTACTGAACTTGAACGTTTAGTGCTTGAGCGCTGGGCATCCGTGTCTGCTCCAACTTTTCATCATTATTTGCTTTGTCATGTTTTGCCTATTTTCTTTTTCCACGCGCAGGATAGCAAACTAGGCTCTAGCCAGGTTAGGTTTCCTCTCCTTCTACATCCTTCCTTCCTTCAGTGCTGTCTCCTTGTAATTTTTTGTAGTACTACAAACAAGCTTGCAAGGAAAAATGGGCTTGCTGTTACTTTGCTGCATCGGGAGCAGCAAGGAGTGGTGAGATTGGTGTTTATATTATTTATGCTTTTAACTACATAAACTATATATATATATATATATATATATATATATATATATATATATATATATATATATATATATATATATATATATATATATATATATGGCTTGGCCATCTGCAGCATATTTCGGTGACCGCGTGTGCGTTTTCTTCCTGAATGATAAGCGGGATCACAATCGTACTTTTAGGGACGTTCTTTACGTAAGAGTAGAGTCGGAAAACTCTTTCCTTGCGGCATAAATAAACCACCGAACAAACAAATTTAGTACATATACTGCTGCTTAAGGTAAAAAAGGACGCGCTTTTTTTTAAAAAAAGACTCTCATTCGTTGATTTATTTATGTCTATTTATATCCGCTGCAAGACGAAGACCACTTTCGATAGGTATAAGCCGAATACAAGTATGGGTGGGAAATCCTGCTCTGGTGACGATGTCCTGTTTTTTTGCCCTAAAAACCTTTTGAGTATGCTTGCACCTATCTAGTCTAGCTGTACTGGTAATACATGTTATTATTTTTGCCTAATGAGGCAGCGCTTAGATCAGGCCTAAGGAATTTGTTAGTCGCAATCATATTTGTAATTGCTTGTGAACGTGGAAAGGATAGCACACCGTGATCCTCCTAATAAAAGATGCGGGGAACGGAATACTTTTTGAAGCGTGCAGCAAACAGGCGTTTAGAGCCAACCTGGGCGTGTCGAAAGTGCACCGATTCACACGATTTACACGCACACTCACACACAAAAAAGGTCGTAGAATATGCACTCAACA
The DNA here is from genome assembly GCA_013339765.2 of Haemaphysalis longicornis. Lineage (NCBI taxonomy): Eukaryota > Metazoa > Arthropoda > Arachnida > Ixodida > Ixodidae > Haemaphysalis > Haemaphysalis longicornis. The sequence goes on along the minus strand of CM023449.1, from coordinate 35,680,082 downwards.
CATTTCGAAACTGTTTAGGGTTACATGGCGAACGCAGCCGTATTCATGACGTTCTTAATTTGTGATAGACACTGAACAGCTGTGTTCAATAAATCCTTGTTTTCGCTTAAAACGCTAGGACTGAAATGTGCGCTTTACACAACGTAAGCGGTAATGTGCTCTTGCTTTCGGAACCGAATCGTTAGAAGTGCTTTATTTGAAGGTTTGATTTATGGTGAGATTTGTTTCTTCGAAAGCAGTAACGGTTGTTCTTTCCCTGTGCGCACATGGACAGAAGACGAAAATAAAAACAACGCCCTTGTGTCGAGATTTCGGGTCAAGTTGGAAATACCCAGCTGGTTTTCAAGGAGGAAGAGGTCAGAGGAGGACTATGCATTGACATAGTCCTTCTCGACGGTGTGCCATATTTTCAATGTAGCGTCGACGGCAAAAATCCCAATTTAATAAATAATACGGTACATGTGCTTCGCAAGCTTGAACATGAGTAGCACGCGTATACCCATCGGTCTTCTAAAAAAAATCCCACCTCCCCTCGCGGGAACCCCTGTGTAGATGCGACGCATAGGCGGAGCGCCGAAGGGACCGCGTTTTATAGCGCGCATAACGTTGAGGGGACTGCGTAAGCCGGTCCCAGTCGACGACGATGTTGGCGTACTTGTAAACCGGCGTGGACTCCAGGTGTTTGAGCCAAGCGTGGATGTTGCTTCGCCGGAGAACGGCACACCGGTTATATGCGCAGCGCGCCCGAAGGAGAGGAAACCGCGGAAGAAAGAGTACTGCACATGCGCCGGCCCCAGCGCGTCTGCCGCGGCTATGACGCAACACAATCCAACACAATCCACTTTAATCCAATCCAATCCAAATACAATCCAAGCCAAGCCAAGCCAAGCCAAGCCAATCGAATCCAATCCAATGCCCCTCGCGAGAGAGTGTTCGCTATCGGAGAGGAGAGGGGGTGAGCGGCGGAGAGCGCAGCTGGCGCTGCGAGGAGAATGGGAGAGGGGTGGACAACGCCGACGACAACGACGACGACGACGCCGGAGGGACAAGGCGAGTGAATCAGATGCTCTGCATCTAAAAGGCTGCGATGGAGAGATATACAGGTGAGTTTTAAAGACGAAAGTCGTTCTTGTGCTACTTGAACGGGAAAATTTTGGTCTGTCTGTATATCTGTCACTCGATTGAGCCAGCCGGCCAACGTCAAACAGTTACTGCGCAATGGTCTTATATACTCACAGCCAAATCTAAGCGTCTAAGTCCAGTGTTAATGTTCACACTTGTCAACGTTGTTTAATAAGAACACGACATTACGCAAATGTAAGGCAGAAAATCAATACATCAGTGATATTTGCAGTGTTCCTTTATTAAAAATTTACGAATGCTTGCTTTTTGCGATAGCAAATAAAATACTACATCAACTGCTGAAAACCGTTTGCCTGCTGTTGCTTGCGCTGCCTGGCGGAATTTAGAAAAATCACACGGCAACAGGAAGCAAAGGTTCCTCCAGATAGGTTCCGCGTTCCGCTTGGAACGCTCGTGGAGCAGGGCAACGTGGTTCTATAAACGTTGTAGTCGGGTGCCTCGATTCACGCGTGTCTCTGCCATACGGCAGCACTGGAATCGAGGCACCCGACTTGGAACTGTGGAGGGCGGTAAATTTAAATTGACTTGAGCAAACCTCAAGCGTGTTATCTCGGAAGGACAAGATGGGAGAGGAACAGCCTGAGAGGTGAGCGGGAAAGAGAAGTGAATCATTTACTAGGCAGGGGCGCCAGTCGACTGTCGTCTTTCATCGACATTTGCAACAAAAGTAGCAGATACGCGGCCAATTTTTTAATTAAAATTAGGCGCTTAGATGTACGTGAAGACCACTGCTACAGATAGGTTGCGCGCGAAAGGGACACACAATGAGGTGGTAACTATTGATTTGGTTGGCTTAACTAAAATTCAATGGTTAACTTTTTAGTGGCTACAGTAAGCAAGCATGTTTGTATTAAAAAGTTAGACGCAATCTTGTTTGTACGCAGTTTCATTTGGCAGAATTTTCCTAGCGCATTCGCGCTCTCGGATATCTAACTGCGAAGTGTGATTAATGTCGGCGTGATTACGCATGCTATACAGCGAATTCCGGCGCGAAGTGTCTTTCGTTTGTGGCGTGCCTGCTATGCACGGTGTTAAGTTTGCCAAAGGGATTTAGGCATAGGCAAATGTGATAACTGGCACCCTTTCAGTCTTGGCTGGCGTTATCGCAATCTGCAGTAGGCGGAACCGCTATCGCAACACAGAAAAAAAGGGAGGAGCTTTGCGCCGGTCTTCACTGTCTAGCATACGTAATCATGCCAACTGCAGTTACACTTCACAGTTCGTTATCTCAGAGACGGATGCGCTAGAAGAATTCTGCCAAATGCGTTAAACTGAGTGGAAACAAGATTGCGTCTAACCCTTCAATGCAAACATACCTGCTTACTGCATCCGCTAAAAAGTTAATTATTCAATTTTAGTTAATTATGCCACCGACATCAATAATTGCCTCTAATTCTGTGTTCCCCTGGGCGCATAGCCTCACTGTAGGGGTGGTCTTCACGTAAAGCTAAGCGCGTAATTTCAAACAAGCCTGTCGACATAATTTTGGTCACCCTGTATAATTTGTTTAGTTAAGCGGTGGGCTCTGCCCTTCGAAGGTGCTGGCTACTCGGAGACACTTTAATCCCGTAGGAGACTGACGTGGATGAAATCTTGTCAAGAGATTCACCGTGAAGCTCACATGAGGCGAAGTTTCAGGACAGCTGCGCGCCCTGCTCTGGACGCGCGGACATACTTCTGCTTCGTACAGCCCTGCCGGAAGATGAATGGAATTACGACGAACTTTCATAATGTGCCTGTGCGTGTGCCCGTCGACGGAGCAGCCTGTAAGAGAGTAAAAGGGCCGCATCTGCTCTTCCGAGGACTCCGGGGAAAGGAAGCCTTAACTGTGCGTCGTAACTGTAAATACGAGTTCCTGTGAGGAGAGTTTCGACGTTTGCAAAAGATCAGAACGCGTTACCCGATGAAAGCGTGTGTCGAGCCCATCGGTACGTGAGACTAAGGCCACTCCGGTAAGTGGTGAGGCCTTCTATGCTCCGCTCGGGGTTGGATCTCCACCATCGCAGTCGCCACATTGCCGGCAATAATGAAAGCGGCGTGACAAATGGTTCCTTTCGGCGCAGTTCGTTCGATTCCCCGCCGTGGCCGTCTGCGTGGCCCGTTTGATTGGCCACTCCATTCGGGGCACGTGATGCTACAGAGAGAGCTTCGCCGGGGACAAGGTTGATAACTGTCCAACTTGCAGAATGATTGCCGCGAACACGTCCGATTGCCGCGCAATCTTGCGCTTGCGTGAAGACGGTCGTTTTCCTCTCGCTTTGCGCACCCGTATCTCGCGAGGCCCGGCGAGGTAGTCGCCGGACGTTTGGTTTTACCACGCCGCGCTTACAAGAAAAAAAAAATGGCCCCGTGTGACTGCTTACTTTGCTGCAAATGTCGCGGAAAGATGGTAGTCTGGTACCGCCACTACCACGAAGATCCCTCTCCCCTCGCCCACCTGTCACGCTTTCCCTCTCCCGTCTCGCTCGTCTAACAATAAACACGGTGGATGCTTGCTCCAGTCAGTTCGATTTTCCCCCGTTCCACGGCTCGCGCGCAGTCTATTAGAACCTTTTGTTACTGTCACGAGGCACGAGTGACGAACGCAAGTACTTTTTCTGTGTTTCTGGGTTAGAACATTGTTTGCAACACGTATTTTTTGTTTCCTATATCAAATATCAAGCAGCCATATATATTTATTTAGAAGAACACTGCAAATACCGTTTTTGTATTGATGTTTTGTTTCAAATACGGTGAATGTTTTTTTTTATATTCTTGAACGATGTTGACAAGTAAGAAATGCGTTTTCAGATTCAGTGGTTCGGAAAAGTTTCGCCTATATACACCTCTCGTTCAGCTACTTTCTTTAACTTCTGGCCGGAAGGCTGAATGGAGGGCCAGACAGATAGACTGACAGACCAAAATTTTAGAGTTTGAGCAGCCCAACAAATACCATCGTCCTTAAAAACACGCGACCTCTTATCCATGCGCCGACGGCGGATAGTTGTTAAGAAATTTGCAAATTCGCTGCCCACTGCGTCCTATCCCTATACAATGTCAGCGGCGCAGCCGCAGACTTTCTAATGATGATGAGAATGGTGGTTAGGTATTACTGGCGTAAGACCGACTGGGGCAAAGAGCCCCAGGTTTTCCGATGACGTGCTGAGATCTCGGTGGCTAGGGCGTGGGAGCACTCTGCACGAGGCCGTGGTTGCGTTCTCCGTAACCGCGTTTTTTTTTTCATAATGAAGGGAAGAAAACGGTTGATAGTTTTTGAGATTAGGCACGCAGTGATGAGCCCCGGGTAGTCTATGTTATTACGTAATTAACACGTTAGTACGTTGGGTGATATAATTGATTGCAGTTTTTGTGCGTTACGTCCTTATTATATGAAATAGATTGCGTTACAGCGATGAAAAAGTTTCGCACAAGCGTTTAATCACCGTTTTCGCAGTTTAAAACACCCGCAGCATGTTGTATGCAGTAGTGCCTAAAATGCTCTGAGTTTATGCAATAGGACGCCTATTACACTGCGAAGATTCGCTAGAGTGCTAATATAATTAGTGCGATCAGACTCAGAAGCTGATATAAGGCTTAGTCTGTTGACCTGATGATGAAAAAAATTAGCAGTGACTTAGCTCGGCTATGCCAGGATATACGTAGCATGAGCTAAGGTTCAGCTGGTTATTCTTAGCTTTCCTGGATGTCTGGGAATAGCTTATCATGCTTACTGCTGCTTCAATGACACACAAACGGTATTCGCATTATGTGACACCTGCATATTTATCAAGCGGCTCCGGCGAAGCGTCACCAATCGCCCCAGAGCTAAATGGTTCCACAGGCGCACGTCGGTGTTGCTGCGACGCACGAGTCATCGGTTCCACACCCAGCAACCCCTCGCATGATCATCAAGTGGATTTTATTGATTGATTGTAGGGTTTAACGCGCCGACGCAACACAGGCGATGAGGCGCGCCGTAGTGGAGGGCTCCGGATTAATTTTGACCACCTGGGGATCTTTAACGTGCGCCGAAATCTCGTACACACGGGCGTTTTTGCCTTTCGCCTCCACCAGAAAAGCGGCCGCCGCGGCCGGGAATCGAACCCGCGACCTCGTGCTCAGCAGCGCAACGCCTTAGCCACTGAGCCACCGCGGCGGGTACTCTACAGAAAGTACGCGCTTCCCAGTGGGTATGCAATATTCTGTGTGGGTGTTTTTACTAGCATGAAAGTAAGAAAATTAAACCCACATCCACCCAGTGGGAAATCTACTGAGACAGCGGCGCTGTGGTTCTCTCGTGTCAGATCGAATGTCAACGGGCGCTCGCATGAGAACGGCTGCGCCGTCGCCGCGCAAATTCTACACTCCGCGAAAACGAATCGTTAGCTAAACGTCAGAGCACAGTGGGAGGCTCTCTGCCTTCTCCCTTACCTAGCAGGAGAGAGGAAAACTCAAACTTGCAAGATCACTGCGTCCTTTAAGGGTGGGTATGAGAACCGGTTTCTGTAAGGAGACCAGCTGCTAGAGTTACTATATCTAGGAACCGTAGTGACTCTACCGGCACGAAACCACTTCGCTTTGTATTGGTGGGTCTGGTAACCGGTTTCTGCGAGGCGATTGATTGATTGATTGATTGATTGATTGATTGATTGATTGATTGATTGATTGATTGATTGATTGATTGATTGATTGATTGATTGCTGGTGGCATCGCCTTGGAAACCGGGTGATGACATGGCGTCTTACGAAGAAAAAACTAATACATCTTTGTTTTATACTCTTCGTTTAATGCTAGCGCTGATCTGAGGGCGGGCACAAAATACTTTTTGTTTTTCCTGTTGCAGGTGGTTGCTGGCCTAGGCACTGTTCCCCTCTCTGCTTTTCGTCCACCAGCACTGTAATCGTCTTTTAGTCGCCGAATGCGCTTATTGCTGCAACGGAAATGAAGTCGTCCAATAGCCGTTTCATCGCTTTACTGACGTCATTTGAGCGCTCGAAGAACGCCAATATGGGTGAAGAGAGAATTATCTTTCGAGCAAGCTTGAAAGTTGTCTGGCGGGCATGAAGCAGCAATTTTTGGCTGGGGTAGTTCGTGACCCCTATTCTGAGTAGTGGATGTGTTTGTTGAGTACGTTCTGAAAGTCTTTGAGATTTAAAAAAAAAGTAAACCATTTTATAGCGCCGCTGAATGGGTATCTCGGGCCCACGCATTTGTGTTCCTTCTTCGATCGTCAAGAAGGAAATGGTACATTGAGACGATTTTCGAACAATAATCATCTTTTAAAGTACAAAAAGAAGTACTGCTTTCCGTGACCTACGGCCTCAACAGCTATTCGCCATGTGGAGATGAGTAAATTGAGTAAAAATTTGCTTTGATAGGCTTTGCAGGCAAACCAAACAAACATGCACTTCCACTTCGTTCAACCAAATTACAGCTGTGCCACAAAAATGAAAATTTTTCGGGCTCGCTTGCCGTATAATAGGATTACGCCAATCCGGTGGCGAAAGGCCCCTGACGTAAAATTAAATTAGGCTGTTGAGTATCAACAGCTGAAGACCAAGCTTGCCTAGCAGGCCGTCATTTTATTGCAAAGTAATTCGGTTAAGAGTTGTCATTTAGAGGGATTGATGTCTAAATGCTTAGCCCTATTCGGATAGTTGTTTGATGTTTAATGTTCGCTTGTTAAGAGGGAGCATTGACATGGTGTTGAGAGAGCTTCGACCTTTGACAAATGTCAAGCGCTGACACAACCGATCAGGCTACGTCGAAAACACTTCACATCATTGACGATAGAACTACACTTGTTCACGCGGGAAGGAGATCTCCTTCGCTGTTCTCTAGAAAGTATTAACTTCCTAATCAATACCAGAACTTAGCGTGTGTTTTCCCCAGATCCATAGTGGTTGACAGAATTGGGATTAATGTCAGCGGCGCGAATATTTCTATTGCACTGAAGTGCATGCTACGAGCAGCCTCTCCCAAAGGGGACTCCCAAATGAGCTCAGGTTTTTATAAATAGGGCCCAAACAGGAGCCGGCGTGGTCGAGGACGTGCTGCACAAGTAGCGCCTCAACATTCAAGGGGCTATAAAGACAAAACACAAACGACTGACTTGTTCCGATAACAATGACACCAATTTTATCGCAAACTTCACAATAAACATTGAAGATTTTGGGGAAAACAGATTCAGCAGTGGCGAATTCCCGGATACTTTTCCGCAATTAATCTACTGTGGCACATGTGGGGACCACGGGGGCAGCTGCCAAACACCTGGTGATACTGTTGCTTGACGGAGGCAGTCAGCGTACATGCATAACGGAACCGCCGTCGAAAAAAAAAAAAAACCTACTAGTGAAGGTACTCGCCGAGGAGCGGGCGAAAACTGCCCGTTTCGGAAGCTCCTCCTTTCTTCGGAAACGGTACAAAATAGTACAATTTACCGTGTGCAGCCAGTGCGACCATTGCGGGTTTGAAATAGAGGCCACCGAAGTTCCCGAGATACGTAATGACCTGTCTCGGTTGACGGAACTATCAATTCTACAGCATCTCGATGCCAACGCGATGCCCTTCGCCGACTTCTCCTGCTTCGCTTTTCTATTTCTATTGATTCGTGATAGGAGACTTTCATCGCCTTAAGAAAAATTTCACTGCTGTGAAAACAGTCTTTGGGTGGACGGTGCAGGAGATGCGACATTCAGCTCGCCAATCTTCTATTCCCGAAAAGTTGGAAGCTTTCACTTGGCATGGGAAGAGTGCAAGTACGAGAAGATTGAGGCGTTTATCAAGCCTCAGAATATCAGTATCAGCGATAAGGCACAACTTCCCGAAGGAAATTACAAGGTTGTTAAAGCTTTCCCTGAAACAGCGCCTAAAAGAAGCGTATGCAACCATGTTGAATTGCCGTGGCGTCCGGATCGTCATGAACTCTGAGACTACCGAGATGTATGGGGCTTGTGGAAATCTTGAAGCTCAAAGCGCAAGCTAGTACTAAAACCAGGATTTCAAAACGAGAATCTGACCAGATGGAGCTGCTTATATGGTACCGTATACTCGATTCTGAGCACCCCGTTTTTTTTTTCGATGATCGCGATACCCAAAGTGAGGGGGAGGCTTTGCTTCGAAAAACCTAAATTAATCCCCCCGCCACTTTTTTCCGCAGCCGTATCTCGACGAGAAGGGCGCCTAGAATAATGTTTTAAAGGCAAACATTCAAAGAAAAAGATAGGTACAGACAGTGAAACCACGCCTTAGCTCTCATATTCAGTCACCCTCATTAACCCACTTCCACGCGCGTCGGAAATCCAACTTGCTATGGTTGCTCAGATAAGTAGGTGCTTAGATTCGCACGCAAACGTTTTTCCGAATTTATTTTCCGAAAGTAATGGAGGGTGCTTAGAATCTGCGTGAGCTTATGATCGCAAAATTAGGGTAAACACGCGGTAAAACCGCGGAAATCCTTTTTTTTTTTCATATAGGGTAGCGGAGATGTAGTCGACGTCAACGCATGGAGACACTGTCTTGGGAGAAGAATCGAACGGTCTCACTTTCCAGAGACACCTGTGCCCATCAGCGTTTACAAAGCTCACTTCGAAGGAATGGACCGCTCTTTCTTGCATTAGCGACTGCCAACACCGACATTATTAGCGATTTCGAATACGACAAAAGTATCGAAACACTGCGGGGAAGATGTGTGTCCATCAGTTAGCCAAATATCTTTTGTTCACATCGAGAACATTTGCTTAACGCACAGTTGGACAGATGGCGACGTGAATAAATAGGCGAACTGTGCCACACACACACGACCCAAACAGGTCTTGTCATCTCCGAGACATTGTTCTTATCAAGCGAGAAACGGTCCCTAAAAATGTGGAAATTCGCGCGAGTTTGTCAGGTTTTGCAGCGTTCGTTCATGTAAAGCGTGCACGCCCGCCGGAATCACTTTGGGTCGACCGATTTAGCTACCGCATCGTCTCGAGGCTCCTGACTCAGTCGCAAAGCTCATTCCGTATCCATAAATTAAGCCATATAAAGCCAGCCTTATACGTACTGTTTGGCTGGCCCAGCGCCTGTTACGCAATGTGGCATTGTTGTGAAGAAGACGACACAGAAGCGAAGAGGCCAGCAGCCACGGCGCGGGCAGCGACGCTCCTGACGTCTTCTCCATCGATCGAATGACGCTATCCGCTAGAGGGTTGTACTAAACCTGTGCTCCTATAACACGCGCCTGCTTCCTGGTTTTCAACAGGCGTAATAAATTCTTGTTTGAGCTATTGATGGCCGACGATCTAAGACAGTGAATAAGAAACATGGCTGGGCGGAAAATTTCTCCGGGGCCTCTAACGTCGTTTGACCGTATTTATTTAAAATAAATAGAATAGAATAAAATAGAATAGAATAGAATAGAATAGAATAGATTGACTAGAATGCTAGCTACATTTAGCACCCTGATTACCATGTTTTTAGCGCTGGCCAATATTACGTCGCTACTGCCAATACCACCTTCTTTGGCGGGATATTTGAAGGTTCTATTAATATTTCTTGCGTTTTTTGTGTTAAAAACATCTTTCGTGGCTGGGGTGAAGCTGAGTGAGCTACCGAAAGCTTAGTTATTTCAAGTTGGGCAGTTATATTTTGTCTTGAAAGCCCCTCACAGCTCACTCAGACCTACGCACCGTTGCCCGTATACGTGTTTACAAACGCTTCGCTGCACAGAGCACCCACGTGACATGTATGATGCACTGCGCGCGCTTTTCTTTTGGATATTTTGTCTTGAGAGCCCCTCACAGCTCACTCAGACCTACGCACCGTTGCCCGTACACGTGTTTACAAACGCTTCGCTGCACAGAGCACCCACGTGACATGTGTGATGCACTGCGCGCGCTTTTCTTTTGAGCTCCTGCTAAAAGAAACCCAGCGTTCTGGGTCTGTGAGCGGGTTTTAAACCGACACTGATGTGTTTTAAACCAGAATCGTAGACATTGACGTGACTGTTTGTTCAATGTGGAATAAAGAAAAAAAACGTTCTGGCTCTGTAGCCTCTGTAGCCTCGACTGTAGCCTCGACTGTAGCACTGAGTACTGGCGCTGACGGCTTGGGTTCGAGCCCCCGCATGACTATGTCTTAATTATTTTTCCATTGCGTATTTTTTTCTAAATTTGATTTTTTCTCATCTTCAATCTACACGTGATTTTTGTTAATATGCTGATTTGGTATATTTTAGGTCGCTTTAAGTTTGGGGCTCAGCCAATGACCACGTTGAATTACCGTTCTCCATCGCGCGAGCAGACATGTCACCAGGGTGCTCTGTGCAGCGAAGCGTTTGGAAATACGCCGGGCTGGCCGTACTGCAATGATTCTTCAGTTAAACAAAATAGTCGACACAGTTCACGCGGGACTGTGTGCATGCTCCACCGACGTCGAGAACGACACGCCAGACGAGTGCTATACTGCGAGGAGTAAACGACCCTCACCAATTGCAGTAGACGTTCCCCAGGAGGTGCTACTCCCTTCGGGGAATATGCAACAGAGTGCGGTGTGTCCAGAAGAGTTTAGGGCCCCGAAAAATTCCACACCCTCGTCCAAGTAACACCTCCTCTGTAATGCCAAAAATTATGTTTATTCCTCTGTCATAGGAATCGGTAAAACACTAAAGTGAAATGTGCAGCGAAATCTGCTGCTGTGCATGATTTGCAAGTCGGCGGTTGTCGTGTGGGTACGCTTGGCGAGCAACGTCCTGCTGGCGGGTTGCTTCGGCAAAGGTTTACTGGCGTCATTCGCGTGAGGGATATGACGTCAGTGAAAAATTAGTGTATCCCGGCAGAAAACACTGTCGTGTTAAAATATAAAACCCGAAAACGAACAAACCCAAGTATAACGTTGTCCTTAGTACTAAAGGTTGCTTCCCCGCAAGAATGCCCTGTGTGCAGCGGTGCACCCTTTACAGGCCGTTTGCTTCGTTGTACTGGCGTCATTTCCGTGACGGATATGACGTCAGTGAATTCTGTGTATCCCGGAATAAAACCCCTTCGTGTTAAAAAGCCACCGTTCACTGAATCAAGAGTTATACATACCAGAAAGGCACCAACGGCGCTGCGCTTGATTGGACGACCATGCGTTCCTGGTTGCTTCCGAGATGATACCAGGTCAGCTACATACTAGGCGATAAGTTATGTTAGGTTTGTGTCAGGCAGAACAGTTGCAGGGGCGTGTAGTAGGAGATGTATGGTTGGAAACGCGGTTTGAAGAAGGTGGTTAGATGCGGAGCAAAAATTTATTGCCGCGCACTATACTCCGTTTCATACATCAAGTGCAACGCTGTGAAGGCTACACAAGTAGTCCGCAAGAAAGGAGGTGTATCACTCCGCCGCTGTTTTGTAGCCGAGTGGTCTAACGCGTCGCTCTGGAGAGAAGGCCGCTGAATCTTTGAAGTACATGGGTTCGAAACGCGGTTCCGACCGTTTCTTTTTTTCTTTTATCACATCTTCTGCGAGTTCAATTGCTAAATTCTTATTTCGTTCCCAAACCACGCGCATGCGGAAATGAACTGCACGTATGGGTTCTGGAATGCATTAACCGATGTTTCACCAGCAATTTGCTATTTTGTCGCGATTCTATACCATTGTCAGCTACCTCGTTTGATTCTAGCGAGAACTTTGTGTAAGAAAAACACGTTAATTCATTAATTATTTAGCACAGCTGCTCTAACCAGGGTGAATTACCAACAGGTGTTCACTTTCAGCTTTCGTTTTTGCCGTTGCCCTGACGATCACTTCTTTATGGGCCTCTCTTAACACACTCAGCATGTTATTGATTATACCGTGCCGCCAGCAGAGCAACGGGTTCAGTTTTTTACCGAAACAGTTTGGAACGACTTTGGCACTGCACTCTGGAGTAGCCCGAAGCTCTTGGTGCGAATAACGTATCATTTGTTATTCATGGGAAAGGACAGAAAGCAGATTTCTGTACCTTAGAATACTGATTTCTGGCACAGAAACGCATAATATATATTTTTAAATTTGTTATTCGCCCCTTTCCAGTCCGAATATATGCAACATTTTTGTGAATTCTTGTGCGTGATTTATTTATTTCTTCACTGCAATATTTCACCCCGGAAGCAAGAGTTATATTTTCTTTTGTGATTGGAGAAAGAGCTCTTTAAGCTAGGCACTTATTCGCAAGACAATCATGGATAGGTCAATTGTTTTTACATACGGAACCCTGATATGGCCCGTTTTTCTGTGTCAAGGAAATGTCTATGGTATAGGTTAATGCTGTGACAAATAACAGTACTAGCTCATGAGTTGGAGATTTGTTGCCATACATAAATGCATACAGGGGCAATACGGATTGTGTGTCATACACAAATATTCCAAGAGGAGGCTGACTTTCGCGGTTTAAAAAACAAACTTTATTTATAGAAGAGCACCTCTGGTCGATTTCCTGGTGGGTTCCGACTTCTTACTTTCCTTCCTTTCTCCCACCCAGTTTTTGCAGAGGTTATATGACTGCTCCAGCTGTATACACTTCACGACCGAACAGGAGTAGTGTCTTTCATAGCACGGGTCACTTGGTGACGTTAAACTCCACAAACAAACCACACGACGAGGAAACACAGTTGCTTTGTCGCGGTAACAAAGCCTTTTCGGGGAATCGGCGCAGCATGAAGAAGCGCGAGCAGGCTGGATAGAAAGGTGTCCACGCTCCAGCTCTACCAGTTGACCCTCGTGAACAAAGCCGCCACTACTGACAGGACACACATTGCTGGGAAGTTCATCAACGATTCCCCCCTGCCCTGCCTTCGAATTCCTTGATCGCCCGCAGGTACCTGCGGCGCCAGACAATGATGCCAAGATTCCGTATTCTCCTATCATAGGTGAAGCCCATGTCCTTCATTAACCTCCACAAGGTGGTTTTCGTGAAGTTCGGCAAGTCGTCGTCTTCGTGGACAGCCTTTCGCACACTGTCCAGTGTCGGGATCTCCCTCTTGGCGTACATGCTCTTCACATTCAGACGGATGGCATGGACTGTGAAGCTGTCATGCTTGACGGTCCGCGTGCTTGATATCGTCACGTCGCGAGGTCTTCTCTTTGGAGACACCAAATTCCCACGCAGACACTCCGCCTTCAATTTCGCCACGGTACGGTGAGATACTCCGGTGTCCTCGCTCACAACACTCAGTACTTCCTGCACAGATTTCACCGGGAAACGCACCCTGGTACGGGCGCACACATTTGCAATTACTTGCTTGGCGTTCTTTGACAACTTTGATGCGCAAACCCTCGAAAAAATACGTACAGGAGACGTGGTCGAAGCCCGAGAGCTGGACGCCATTTTTTCAACGCTGCCTCAAAGAGTAAACAAAAAACGGCGTTCAAGGTTGCGCGGAGAGGGAAAACCTGATACGAAAGCGACAAACATAAAATACAAACTCGCATATTTCGATCGTTTGTCCGGCAACACGGGCGTTTTTTTGTCAAGCTGATGATAAATATTTATGCTTTAAGGTTGCCGGCGAAGCATTTATTGTATCTGGCGCACCGCAAGCAACCCACTACTTTTGGTCGCGGAAGCACACAGCGCAAACAAGGGCGCTAGCTTTGACAGCGTTGCACCTGATGTATGAAACGGAGTATAGGAGCGCATAATGCACCTTTACATTGCTATACTTCAGTTAGGAAAAGCTTAGGAAGGCATCGCTTCCAAGCCAAAAAAAAACAAAAACAAAAAGAAAAATTCCCCGCATTTCCCCGAGGGGAAGAATGTGAAAGTGCGAATGCACGAGTTGAATTTGCGCGGTTCGGTAATGTTCGCGAAAGAGAGATCACACACACACACACAACTACAAAGAAAGAAAGATGCATTTATTTACAGACACCTATTTGTGTTGTCGTTGTACTTGATTGCTAGAGCGGATCTCAGCTTTGAAATTTCGTGTCAGTACTCCTCTAATCGGGTGCATTAGCCCTTCTCACGCCCGATTCCTGGCCAATCCCCCACGTGGGTATGTGCCATGTCAGCGGCCAGGCAGCGCGCGCCCACCTCCCCCCGTTGCCAAGGAAGACGAGGAGATTCCTGGCCAATCCCCCACGTGGGTATGTGATGCGGACATCGCCGGTGGACGCAGGTTCAGGGTCGCTTAAGAAGTGCATTGCACTTAAAACACGTGTTTCTTTGCCCATCCGTGTTATTCACAGCAGCACAGCGTGGCGCTATCGGTCAGCAATCGAGCACTGCCTCCGCGCCTGTGGTACAGATACTGAATGCCTACCATTCCTTAAAATTACGTCGGCATGCGATCCCAATTTTCGGCAGCCGAAATAACGTGGGACAACTCTTCGAATAGACAGTCCTCCGTTTCCCGAGTCATATTTTAACCACACAGGCATTGTATCGGTGAAGGCTATCTTTCTTACACTTCCGTTCTGCCCACCACGGTCGGATTTATATATAACATAGACATTGTAATAATGTTAGTTTTCAAGGTGGGAACAGCAGAGCCAAAGGCCACGGACACAACGCTATGATGATTGACCAGTCAAACGTCAAACCTTAATACATTATTTGTTATTATTTATATATACCTTCGAGCCAGCGTGTACGTCTTCGCTCTCCTGATCCGCTTCGCCACAAAAAACATCTTCGAAGATCGCGTCCAGAGACCCAACCGGATGGACCTACAATAGCGCCCATTTATTCTCTGACCTACAGACAAAAAGGCAATAGTCGACTGGCTCCACCTGACTTATATTTTACCGGCCTTCAGTCAGACATCGGAGCGCCCGTGGCTCAATATCTTTTTTGGCATTATTGAAGAGGCGTGACGTTTTCTGTCATCCGTTTTTCCCAGTCGCTGTCGCCGCCACCGTCTTTTTACCATCCCCATCAAAGCAGCGAAGGCCTTAAATCACCCTCCTCTACCCAGAGTTCCCATTTCGAGGTCGGTTATTTCTAGCCTTTAACGTGTTCGCGTTCTTTCGAACATCAGCCACCACCAGTGTGCATGCATATGTTGCTGCCAACTGAAGGCCTGTGTTTGTAAGGCTTTCTGTTCTCGGGGGTGAGCACGAGCCCGATGCCTCGAGGGCTTCCTCTCGCAGGGAGCATTGTTCTGCGAATTTCCAATTCCAAGAGGACAAGTGACGAACTCAGAGCTCTTTTTCCTGCCTCCTCCCCGGTTTCGGGTCGTTTTTCGATGGCGCTTATTTACATTGCGTCGGTCCGTCGTCGGCCGCCCGTTCGGTATATATTCGCTGTGCGCTCTCCTATAGCCAGCGGATCGCGTTTCTTTAGTTTTGTGCATCTCGATGCGGACGGTATTCAGGATTCATTTTACGTATGTGGCCTGGAAAAGGAAGTAGCTTGCCGGAAGTAAAGTAGCCATTCTACAAGCTGCTGCTGTACTGTACTCAGGTACAACTTAAACACGACAATAGAAGTTGCACTGAGATTTTATTGCTACATCGGGGTGTCCTTCCACCTGCAGCAAAAGGTTCATTATTACCGGTGTCTTTAACGTGACACGAGTCGTCTCCGTGATTTCTCGCGCTTAGTCTGCTTATAAACCACTGCAGCGATGACAAACAAACTAGGTGAGAAAAGCAGACTCGTGACGCACGCGCGTTGACGTCTCGAGTTGGTCACTTCAGCGGACGGATATACTACATGAGGTATTAACCTGTACCCCAGTATAAAGAGGTTGTTGCTTATAAAATGAGGCTGCTTATGAGGCTGCTTGTTGCTATAATGAGGCTGCTTATAAGAGAGAAAACACGCTACAGCGATTAGAGTGGAGGGTACCTGACGTAAGTGCATAGAAGCATGCCTGCACGACAACTACGCTTCTAGTGCACTAACATGAGATTGTATGGATAAAAAGTTGCCATGTTTGTATTACTGGTTTGGCTGGTTGCTGCGTGGCCCGCATTTTTTTTTTAGATTTGCTGTACAGCTTATAGCTGTAATGTTTGCGATGTGAATTTAAAAACTTGACGGTATCTTCTTAAAGAGAGTTGAAATTAAGCGCTAAAGCTTTCTCACATAAAAAAATTCACAGCATATCCACGGGGTGAATGATGATGAGTGGGCGAAGCTCCTGAGGGGAAATCATCGGTAAAACCCTGACTCTTCAGTGAAAGTTCGCCCACTACGTCTGTGTCCGAACGTAACGTCTAGAAAGTCTCGCTTAAACCGCGCGTTTAAACCTTGGGGCTGAGCTCGCCTGATGCGTTTTGCAGACGCCTCACGAGCTCTCACTGCATCGGGGTCTGCCTGCCGATACGCGCGCTTTCTCGCCGCTTCCCGTTCTCTGACGTTTTGGAGATCCTCTTCGCGCCGCAGCCGTGCCGCTTCGCGTACGGCAGGGTCCTCGCGCCGTTGCCGTGACGCTTGGGCCTCTCGTTCTCGAACGCTGGGATCTTGGCGGCGTCGTCGCGCAGCCAGACGACACGCTTCGGCCTCCCGCTCTCGTACGGCAGGATCTTGGCGGCGGCGTCGCGCAGCTTCACGGAGCGCTTCTGCCTCGCGGGCTCGCACATCTGCAGCCTTATCCATCGGGCGACTCCGAGCGCGCGCCAACAGCGAACGGATTTTATTACAACGCTCCCCGCCATCTAGTAAACAATCCAAGAACTAAACTAGAGGTAGCCACGCCATCTAGTAAACAATCCAAGAGCATCTTTTCATCATATACAAGTACCGCCATCTAGTAAACAATCCAAGAACTAAACTAGAGGTAGCCACGCCATCTAGTAAACAATCCAAGAACTAAACTAGAGGTGGCTACATACATACGTCGAGGATGGACAGACCCACGCCTTAAGGAGCTTCGCCCCTAAAACTGCGTCAAAAGTGCATCAAAACCTTCGCTAAAATGGAGTCCAATCGATCTTAAAGGAGCCATGAAGACAAAATACAAGTTGGGTGTATTAGAAAGAGTGCTTAGTCCCGATAACAATGATACCAATATCATCGCAATCTTCGAACAAACAACGGAGATATTAAAGCAAACGTATGAACCAGTCGTGACCCCCTAGCCAATTTCCCGCAACTTTTCTATGACGTCACGGAACCTTGTTTGTGCGATTGGTGGGCGCCTAACTGACCTGTCGCGACGACACATGACTGGGCGTCTGTAATGGGGCCTCTAGTTCCATTTGACCGCATCACGTGAATGCTAACGTGCAGTTAACGCACTGTAAATTATGTTTTATTGCTGGCCCGTATGACGTAATTCTTGCTCATAAAACGTCACTGCGGCGCAAAATTTGAAAGTTTTTAAATACTTGTTGTTTTTTTTGTTAAAAAACATCTTTTGGGGCTGTAATAGAGCTGAGTGAGATACTGAATCCTAGTTCTTTCAAATTAAACTAGGTTGTATTTTCTCTTCATGGCTCCTTTAAAACCTTCAAAGACCCAAATCGCAAACGGAGAGCGAATCCATGCGACAATTTTTCACGCACTAGTAAACGCATCTACCAGTGATCTAAATGTATACCGACACGTGGTTTGTGAGATAAAGGTATACTTTTGAACTTCTTCTTCATGATCGATGCGTGTAATGTCTTATCTAGAACCGTTACTTTTTCGCGATTTTCCAGTCACCGTTTTGACGCAATGACAGCCCGATTTCACAACACACGCGACGTGTGGCCAGAGATCTAAACATAGCCTTTCGGTCGACCAACCGGTCTATGGGGAAATGCATTAGTTTTTTTGTCAGGACGCCATTGGTATCACTAAGAAAGCTTTCACTTTAATAAAACGTTTCCTCGTGAAGGTATCTCGTCAGCGAACGACGCGGGCAGCTGTTAAGCGACGCCGAAAAGACCACGCCTTGAACGGGTTCGGGCGAAACATGCATGTTTGCTCACTCCGTATCCTGTCATGCCGAAATGACGTAGACTGTCGAAGATTCTATAAAAAGCATCTGTGGACGCGAGCGGTTTTAGGTCGTCGGCCAGGAATTGGGAGCTTTGAAAAGAAATGAGTACGCTCCTCAAAATTCACAAAACTATGAATTGTAAAACTGAATGTTTTACAATAGAGCGTGCCGCGTGACTCCTGGATGTGATGGCACGTGAGTGAAACAGGCGCACACCACTCGCTCAGAACCCTGATGCTAGGGAGGCTGTGGCGTGTGCCACTCTGTCTCCAGACGTAATTCGCGACTTAGGACGGCGAAACGAAGAAGATAGAGACGCGCACACCATGCAGCAGAAAAGAAGCCGGTCTAAGTATTTGGCGCGAAAAAAAGAATAAGGAAACAAATTGGAAGAAATAGATTCAAATACGATGTAGCGGCACACAAGTATAGTAAATAAGTATCTCCTCTCTTTCACCGTCGCAGTACGTAAGCAGACTTAACTGCCCTCACAAATTTCCTCCACAACTACGACGCTCACCGTGTTTCACCGGTGTTTGAAAAATCACCAACACACAGAAGAAAAAATGTACTATACAGAAAACAAAACACCCGTCTCAAATCTTCCAACCAAGTGGAGCAAGGTGCCTGAAAGCGACGCCGGAGGTGTGAAAGCTTGACTTCTAATCAATCTTTAGGGGAGTAAAAGCTGAACGGTTGCGCTAGAAAATAAATCAGGTGGTGGAGAACACAAAAAAAAACGTTTTCGGTGAATCATTGAGGGTTTACGGTCAATCTTCACTCCCTGCCGAGCCCTGAGGTTAACGATCATTCATCTGATACCAAAGCCCGCTAAACATCCCCGTAATCCTCAGAATCTTCGGCCCATAGCTCTAACCCCCGTAATATGCAAGCTATTTGAGCCTATGCATCACAATCGGCTCGTCCATATTTTAAAGGGTACAAATTTCGTTTTACCCCGCCATCACAGCTTTCCATCTTTATCTTACTACCCAGGATTACCTATGGCTGCTCCGGAGAGCTATTTGGACCTCGCGCAAGACATTGCCGCTCTACGTACTCGCCTTAGATATGCACAAGTCATTTGATAATTTGAACCATTCAGGCACCCTTCAAAAACATTACTTCACCTTCCTTAGCCAAAAGCTCAGGCGTGGATACGCAGCTATCTTTGGCATCGGCCGATCCGTGTTTTATATCCAGCACACCAGCCCACTACTCTCTATCTCGATAGAGGAGTCCCACAGGGGTCCAATTTGGGTCTTCTCCTGTTTATTCTAGCAGTAAACCACGTGGGCCGAACTCTTGAACGGGGCACTTCCGCGCGGTTCGCGCTTTATGCGAACGATTTTGTGGTGAGGACAGAATTAAGCCACCGATTATGACAGAAAAGAAATTATACAAACACAGCTGCAAGCTGCAGCCCTCAGCTTGAAACATACGCTGTCCCGATTCGAGCTACAGATATCCCTTACCAAGACAGAACTGCTCACATTCCATGGTTAACTTGGCAGAAATAAGGAACAAATTACTTCCCTTCAAGTGGGGGCTGCAGTCCTTGATTCTCTTAGTGGTACCATTCCAATGCTGGGCTTTCCAGTCAGCAGCTGTAGGAAGGCAGAAAGGATGTAGAAGGAAGGCAGGAAGGTTAACCTGGCTAGAGCCTAGTTTGCTATCATGCACGTGAAAAGGGGAAAATAGGCAAAAACGAGACAGGAAAGAATGAAGAAAAGTTGGAGCAGACAGGTATGCCCAGCGCTGAGCCACTATACGTTCAAGTTCAATGATTCCCACTGGACGCTTTCAGTCTATAGTTTGGTGTTTAAGTTCGTCGTCCGTGGAAATAGTAAAAGTCTCCTTAGTCGCCTCCTGAGCGGATGACATAGAAGGTCAGTGTCACAGAATCTTCACCTCCAAAAATCCCCTGTAATAACCCAAAACAGTGGATACGCTCACTTAGGAAAACCTGGCGTTCCACCTTACACCTAGTTGCCTGGATGTTTAATTAATATGGCAGGGTGCACCAAGCAGCCGGTGCCATGCTCGCCCGTGCCGTTGTACATGTGCGCTTCAGCTACGGCTTCCCGGTTTATGAGCTGCGACAGTTGCATATCAGTGCTCTCCAGAAGATGAATTGGCACCTTCTACGTGTGATCAGCGGCCTCCCCACTTCAATATGGCTAGACACGCGCAACGAAGCAGTTCCTTTTCCTGCTCTCACTAACTTCGTCTACGAAACCGAACAGTGCTTCCAATATCACCTGGACCATTTGGCACAAGAAAAAGAAAACTGCATAATTGGGACCCCTGAGAAAGGAACTTTGACAGCACCGATTCGCCGACAGAAATCCCTCCGTGGGATCGCGCCTCCTCGAAATTCCTCGTCGACTCCAGATCCGCCGCAGTAGAAGAAAAGTAAGCGAACAATAATTTCGCCCTCTCGGAGATGAAAAGGCCGGCGACGAAGCTGGCATCTGTACCGACGCCTCTCTGAATGGAATGACGGCGGCGATTGCCTGGATATCCACGAATCTGCCAGTATTTAAGGAATCCAGACACATTTCAAAAACTCTTGCAGCATCGCAGAAGAGATATTCTGGGAAATCTGGGAGCCGCGCGGTAAATTTATGATCATCCCGTCCATCTCCAAACGAAGAAATTTCGCATTATCATGGCTTTCTGCGTTGCTGTACGAGAATGGAATCGTCCTCTTTCATTCAACACTACGGCAACCAATATCCCGACTATGACACAAGACCAAGAAATGGGAGGCTACAAAATTAGCGTTGTTTTGACTCTGGGACACACTACGGGTGTACAAGGCAACCGAATGGCACAGGGCGCTGCCAGGGAGAGGCTGCAATCTTCTTCCGAAGTGCCCGCAACGCCCGTCCTTCTCTCCAAGCAGACTGGTAACTCGAGCTTTGACACCTCAAAAAGAAAAGCAGCAAGCGCTTGCAAGATAAAGCTCCGGTTGGCATCCTTGGCCCTTTCAAGCCCTTCTCGCGTCCGCGGGAAGTACTCATATTAAAGTGTATGAGAACACAGCGTTTACCCCGCACATTATACATAAGTGGACAGCCCCAGCAGCATCCGATCTGTTCCAATGCACCCACTGTAATTGTGATGACATACCAAACCTATTCCACTTAAGTTGGCTTTGTCCTGTCATCATCATGATAAGCCTATATACGCCCACTCCAGGGCAAAGGCCTTTCCCATAGATCACCTCTCCTAACGATTTTTCCCATCTTCGGCCAATTTCCCTCACACCTGTCCTATGCAAACTCATCGAACGACTCATTAACAATCGAATAGTGCACTACCTCGAGTATGTCGAACCATACCTTCACCCAGCGCAAACTGGTTTCCGCCCAAATCTCGGCACTACCGACAGCCTATGGCTGCTGCGACGCGTCATCGATACCGGAATTTCACTTCCCCAAACCCAGATCCCTCAACCCGTATCGATCCCCTCACATTAGATGAACACACCCTTAACCTTATAATACGGTTCGCCACTAAGAGCGGTCTAGCGCGAGTTATATAGCGATGGCCTACACCAGTGAATGGACCATTCAATGCTGAACAATTGTCCTGTGGAAAACTGATACCGCCTCCCGAAGACCACGAACTCATACGAGCCCCCTTCAACCATAAATCCTCCCCTCCCAACTCCCCCCCAAGGCCTCCGGCCTTCCCTTTTTGAATAAAAGATTTAACAACAACAACCCGGTCATGTCTCAATTGCGGCCAATTTCCCCCCGCAAACTTCTTCATCTCATCTGCCCATCTAACGTTCTGCCGCCCCCTGCCATGCTTGCCTTCTCTAGGGATTCACTCTGCTACCCTTAATGACCAATGGTTATCTTGCCTTCGCTTTACATGCCCTGCCCACGTCCATTTCTTCTTCTTGATTTCTACTAGTATGTCGTTAACACGCGTTTGCTCCCTGATCCACTCCGCTCTATTCTTGTCCCTTAATGTTGCACCTATCATCTTCTGTTCCATTGCTCGCTGAGTCGTCCTCAATTTAAGTTGGACCATCTTAGTGAGCCTTCAAGTTTCTGCGCAGTAGGTGAGCCCCGGTAAGATGCGGCTGTCATACACTTTTTTCTTCAGGGACAATTGTAGGCTGCCATTCATTCTGAGAACGCCTGCCGAATGCACTCCACCCCATTCTTATCCTTCTAATTATCTCTGCCTCGTGGTTGGGATCAAGGGTCACAACTTGGCCTAAGTAGATATATTCGCTTACCAGTTCCACTGCCTCACCACCTATCTCAAACCGCTGTGTTTCTCCGAGGTTATTGAGCAGTACTTTAGTGTTCTGCATATTAATTTTCAGGTCCACGGGTCTACTTTGTTCGTCCAGGGCGGTAAGCATGCTTGGTAATTTGTCCCGGGAGTTACTAAGCAAGGCAACGTCATCAGCAAATCTGATGTTCCTGAGGTATTCTTCATTAAGCCTTACTCCCACCTGTTCCTAATCCAATGTTCGGAACACCTCTTGTAAACATGCTGTGGATAACAGTGAAGAGATAGCGTCTCCTTTTCTGACGCCCTTCCTTATAGTTATTTTACTGCTCTCCTTATGGAGGAAGATAGCAGCTGCGGACTAATTGTAGATATCAGCTATTCTAACGTAATGCTCGTCTACGCCTTGATTCCGCAATGCCTGAATGACTGCTGAGGATTCGACCAAGTCAAATGCTGTCCTGTATTCACCCGTAACTGCCATCCGCTTTAAACTGCAGGTCCTGCACCCGTCACTTAACTGGAGCATATTAGTCGTGTCCGTGACGATCCGGCTACTCAAAAAGTAATCACCCAACACGCCTCTGAAAACGGTCTACACAAATTGGTTTAAAGGCCGTCTACAGCATGAACTGGCACAGTGTGAGCCGCAATGACTGCAGTGTGAACTATGAATTTGGTGCTACTGACTAGCCTAATTGTGGGGTTTTTGTGAACGGGACCCCAGGGTAGGAACTGTGTTCATTGTGTGAACTGTTACCATCCCCTTTCCCCATCATCCTTACTCTCCCCAGTGCCTCATGGCGTCTCGTTTTAATAAAGTGTTTCGCTCACTCAAATTCAGGTAGGCAGGGGTTAAGTTTGAAGGCAGGCCTGCTGGGGACGACGATATTGTGTTGGGCCCACATCATGAAGCACGCGTAAAAACAACAGTCTGTCATAGCGAGGTCTCCCGAAGTAACACCTGATACGCTTGTTGGGCTGCCCGGCGGAGCCATTTATCAGGTATACAGGAGCAAGAACTCAGTGCCACATGCGGTGGGTACGGATATCGCCACCGTCTTCGTTCGTAGAGTGGGCACTCAGAACGCCCTGAGAAAAAGACTAGCGGATGGGAAGGCGTTTGAGAGGATCGTGTCTGAATTATGCGACACATATACAGCCGTGGCCGAGTGTTGGTTCTGGTCTCGGAAGGATAGTGGCCTGAGCCCTGATGAAGTGGTCCGCGGCCCGGATACGATACCATATTTTGCGTAGCCTCGTCCAGTAAACGAGATCTCTTTTTTATCTATTTTTTATGTAAGGCTGGTGGAAATTCCCCGCGTTACAGAATTGTACAGAAGATGCCGTCCTGGTCCTGCTAAGGAGTCCTCGCTAACAAGCGAGCCTGCGTTGACGGTGCGCGACCGTGGGTCACAAAAAATATCTGATATTTTAATTTCAGGAAGTACGGTACTGGCTCTAAGTACTGCCGAGTCTGCGCGAACCATCACAGGCGGATCCTAAAATACGGCCTGAACATCTGCCACCATTCTTCAGGCAGTAGGCTGCTGACATTCGATTAAAAAGCTGGACTGAACTCAGAGGATGTAGATTGTGGAAGACACTGTTTTTGAAAGCCATCGCAAGTTGCAAAAAAACCTTTTGTTGGATTTTTTTTCAAACGATACAGTTTTTTTTTGCCGAGGCTAAAAGTGATCAGGATATGGAGAAAACCGACAAAAGAGTAGGTTACGGTAGCGTACAGAGGTAGGTCGGTTAGTAAATATGTGGGTTGGCGGAACTATCTTGGAAACATTTTCCTCGCAAGCAGCTGAAATGAGCTTTTGGTTAAGATTTGAATGGAACTCCGTGGACTAAGTGCCGGTATATTGCCGAAGCGTGCGTTCATTTATCTATGGCACACCCGCTACCTGCAAAAAGAAATTGCATTGGGAAATTATGACGCTCTCCCTGCTACCTCTGGCGTACCGCAGGGAAGTGTGCTAGGGCCTTTACTTTTTTCTTATTTTTTTTGTAAAGCCATTGTTAATATTACAATTAATTCGGTCCAAATACGTCTTTTTCCAGACGGCTGCATCATTTTCAATTAAATTAATAGCATCGAGGATCAACTTGCGTTAAACTCGGCGTTAGAAAACGTAGCTTCTTGGAGCAAAACGTCTAACGTGCAACTAAACCATGACAAAACAATATACCTCCGTATGACTAGAAAGAAACACCCCCTGGAATTTTCTTATTATACTTGTGACCAACCCCTAAGGCAAGTAGATGAACACAAAAATCTCGGCGCAACGTAAACCAGTACCTTAAGTTGGAACTCTCACATTACTAACATATGCACTGCCACTTTCCACAAACTTTGTTAATTGCTCATGAACGCTCCCTCCCAAGTTAAATACTTAGCTTATACTTCAATTATTAGACCGAAACTTGAATACGCTTGCGTTATTCGGGAAACACACACGAAAATCAATATCGATTGCCTCGACAGAATTCAAAGAGCCGTCCGAAATATGTACGGGCAAACAGACTCCATTTCTGCCCTGATGGAAAGGCGTGACATCCCAACGTTAGAATCCCGACGTAAATCCTTCCGGCTATAATTTCTTTACCAATTAGTTAACTGGAAGCTCTTACTTTATTCCAGCCCCTACATTAGTCTCCTGGCAACACGGGACAGTCGTCATTTACATGCCCTTGCCCCAACTCCATATTTCGCCAAAACTAATCTTCTCAAATTTTTGTTTTTCCACGCACGATCTCTGAGTCGGACAACTTACCCTTTGAAGCCCATTCTGTCGACAGATTATATTGACGCGCTCGTTTACTTAGTGATATGAGAATGATATGCAGTTATCTTCTTCACTGTTACTTTGTGTTGTTGCATTGTTTCATTTCAGTGTCATGTTCATCTTCCCCCCTTTTCTTCGTTAAACAATGTCATTCGTGTAATTCCCTTGTAATTTAATGTGGTATGTGTGTGACGTTAGGCTTGATTGAGTTTTTTTCTCTTTATTGCTTGTACCACTCCTTCTGGGCATCATGCCTGCATTATTTCGTGAATAAATAAAAAATAAAAATAAATAATTGCCCGGATATTCGTTGTTGCTGTTGGCAGGGCATAATGGTCGACAGATGTAAGAGAACCGCGTTTATTTACGCGTGCTACATACATAATTCACTTACTACTGCAGCCCGCAAGCTAGAATATGGTTTTAAATGCTTGACACCATGACCTGAAGAATCTCGGCTTCCCAACCCAATTGTCGCAGCTGCGCTCTTTTATCCCTGCTCTTCATTTACTTCAGTTAAGCCGACAACCATTTGCAGGCTGCCATGTTTCATGTTATTCTAGAGAAAATAAAAATGCTGCATTTATATTTCTTGGTCAAGAAACGCTTAGGGACAGGAAACCAGTGTTCTAGATCCAAGAACAAAGTCGGGTGACAGATATCATGGTTCAAACTAAGAAAAAAAATGGACGTCTGTTGGTGATGTAGTGCGACGGAATGACAACCGTTGGAGCAGCAGGGCAGCAGAGTGGATACAAAGAGAAGGGAGTGGAATTAGGGGAAAATCGTTAACTCAATGGCAGGGTGAATTAACCATACCCAGCTTTCTCGCTCAAAATTACAACCTCTCGGGAACCTAGAAAAACCACTTTAGAAAAATTATATTTGGCATAAAGTTAGAAACCAACGTGAAGATTAAAACGCTAAAAGAAGATTTCAGGTTTCTGAATATTTTGTTGTGTAATTCGCTGCCAAATCTAACTCCCCATGCAGTTCTATGGGATAGTTCCCATGGCTCAGGAACCCAGTCGCGCAACGTGCGCGACTTGAAACTGTGCACAAAGCAAGTATTCACCCCAAATATTAGCTGTGCAAAAGAAGTTTTCATTTCGCTAAAAAGTTGCAGAGTAATCACTGTTGAAAGGACTGCCATGAGCGGGAAAGCTGCACATGCAAAATTCGGAGGCGAGGATGGACTCGAACAGCGCAGGGAAAAAAGTGCTTGGAAGTCAATGTAAGAGACCTTGTTTCTGTAGTGGGACTTGCAGATGATGATGATTATGATGATGATGATGATTGTTGTGGCTGTGAAGATGATGATTATGATAATTTCGCCTCACTACACACTGCAGTTTCACTTTATTGCCTTATCCCCCAACACCCCCACTTTATCGCCAAGTGGGGGTGTCACATAACGAGTGGGACCGCAGTGGACTTCATTTGAAAAAGGGAATTACAATTCTCGAATGAAACGAGATAGGCGGTTAATGAAAACAGTTTCGCGCAGTATGCCTTTACAGCTCGAAGCTGCGCGAAAGGCGAGTGACGTAGAGAAAGTGACAGTGTGGGGACGTGGTCCGGAAACTTTAAAAGGTGGCCAGTGCAGAGGGAAGTGCGTGGGCCGGATACGATGTAAGGTGCAGGGCTGAAAGAGCGGTGTAAAACATTATGAAAGAGTGACGGGGCCTCATAGCAGCGCGGAGACGACAAAAATGGTCTTTTAAAAAACGGTGGCGTATCTGCTCGCTTCCCGAAAGACGATAGTCTTCTGTCACCTTTTTGCTTCTCCCACGTAAATGCATCTCTCTCTCTCTCTCTCTCTCTCTCTCTCTCTCTCTCTCTCTCTCTCTCTCTCTCTCTCTCTCTCTCTCTCTCTCTCTCTCTCTCTCTCTCTCTCTCTCTCTCTCTCTCTCTCTCTCTCTCTCTCTCTCTCTCTCTCTCTCTCTCCCACCTGCCCTGCTTTTTTCCTTCCTTTATATCCTCCCGCGATAAACACGAAGGAGAGTTGCTTAACGCAATTCAATTTTCCCGCGTTCCACTGCTCGCGTCATCTAGTGAAATATTTTGCTACTGTTGAACTTGGAACACCTCCACAAGGACCAGGCCTGGACGACCTCTTTTCGCTGCCTTTGGTCAAAATATTGTTTTAAACGAGTATTTTTGTTTGGCATCGCAAATGTCAAGCACACATTTATTTTCAATTAAAAGAACAGTGCATCGTTGTACAAGTTGTGCATCGATGATCTACCTAGTTATATAAATAATGATTTTTTTCGCTCAACAATGGTGAGAAGTACAAAGTATGTTTTAGATTTATGATTCGGAAGGTTTTCACAGTATGAGCTTCTCGTTCATGAATTCCTTTAACTTTTGGCTGGGTGGCTGACTCAAGGGATAGACAGATAGACCAAAATTTTCGTGTTTGTGTAGCCCAAGAAAGACTACCATTTTTAAAACCAGATAGGGCTTTTAGGAACCTCACCTTGATATCATTAGAATACGAAGAATGAATGAAGCGAGTTGCACTTTTTCGTGGGCATATTATAAGGTTAGCCTGGTGGGAACACCACATTCTGGACGTATATTCCAGTTTCAATCGGATAAGTAGTTGATAGGAAAGCAGCTCCACGCGGTACGGGGTCTGCGACAGCGCACCTTTTCGAGCACTTTGCGGGTGAGCTAAAATGCATCGTGAGTTAGCCAACTCCAATATACTTGTAGGAAAAAAAATTACACCATCTTCCCGAGGGGAACCCTGAGGTGATGCAAAGCATCGCAGTGTTCCAATCCAATCCAATCCAATCCAATCCAATCCAATGCAATGCAATCCAATCCAATGCAATCCAATCCAAGCCAAGACAAGCCAAGCCAAGCCAAGCCCAGCCAAGCCAATCGAATCCAATCCAATGCCCCTCGCGAGAGAGTGTTCGCTATCGGAGAGGAGAGGGGGTGAGCGGCGGAGAGCGCAGCTGGCGCGGCGAGGAGAATGGGGGAGGGGTGGACGCCGACAACGCCGACAACAACGCCGGATGGATGCAAAGACAAGGCGAGTGAATGAGATGCGTCGCATCTAAAATTTCAATTCAGTTTCGTAAGAAGAACTGTTTGGACGCCCCATTTTTGACTGCGTTATGTGTGCGCAGAAAAAAGTGAGAAGGAGGGGGCTTCTGAAGTCATCCGCGCATGATGGTAACCGTCCTAAAATGACGTGGTCGAACTCTAATGATTTGAAATGAAACAGTCCATAAAGATAAAAGCCGTTGCTGAACGCATTTCATCGTGGCCATCGTACAGTTCCAGTGGGAAAACAAATACGATTTGAAATAATGAAGTGAAGGTTATTAGCGACCGAGCAAGAGAACGGAAATAAATTGCTGTTCTGGAAGGAAACAATTTTATATTACGTACAGAAAGAGAGCTCATTTAATTGTAAAAGCGAGGTTAGCCGAGCTATTTCGCTTAACTTGCTACGCCATATGAGGAAACAAAAACCTGAGGTTCTGTGAATGAAAATGAATAATTAAAAATGGCCGAGTATCTGCTCCTTTGGTTGCAAACATCGACGAAAGACGATAGTCGACTGCCGCCCCTGTCCAGTAAATGCCTCCCTTCTCTTTCCCGCTTACCTCTCATGCTGTTCCTCTCCCATCTCGTTCCTCCCCAGATAACACGCTAGAGCTTTGCTCAGGTCAACTTAAATTTACGGTGTTCCACTGCTCCAAATCGGCTGTCTCGATGCCAGCGCTGCCGTACGGCGGAGACGCGCGTGAATTGCGGCACACTACTACAACGTTTATAGAACCATGTTACCCTACTCCACCAGCATTCCAAGCGGAACGTGGAACCTATCTAGTGGAACCTTTCGTTGCTGTTGCCGTATGATTTCTTAATGCCGCCAGGAGCGCGGGCAACAGCAGGCGACGGTTTTCTGCCGCTGATGTAGTATTTCATTTACTATCGCAAACACCAAGCGTTCATGAAGTTTTTAATAAAGGAACACATAACATATCACTTATGTATTGATTTTCTGCCCTATATTTGCGTAACGTCTTCTTCTTGCACAACAATGTTGACAAGTATGAACATTGACACCGGACTAAGACGTTTAGATTTGGCTGTGGGTACATAAGACAATTGCGCAGCGTTTGATTCACTTTGCTCCGGGTGGCTGAATCGAGTCACAGAGAGACAGACACACATACAGGTAGACCAAAATTTCTGCGTTTAAGCGGCCCAAGAAAGACTATCGCCTTAAAAAATGAGGCGATGCGCATGAATTTTTAACACATACAGAAAGTTCGCCCATGAAGTTAATCGTAGTACTTAGTCCACACCTGAGCTCCGCAAGGACACTGACAGAGCTTTGGTAGCCCATGCAGCCTGACGTGCGCCTAACCAAGGGCCCAAAATGGCCTTCAGTTGGCCTTTATTAGCCAGCAATAACGCTATTCAGTACTTTGCTGTTCCTTCTTCGATCTGAGTGGGCAGTTATTCGGAATAAATATGCAGTACTGAGAACATACGACTACTGCATTGGAGATGAACAGCTGCCGTTAAAGTCAATGGTTCTTCCTGTTGAATAGCTGCCTCATTTCGTTAATTCCGGCCTTAAAAGTGCCGCATGTACGTTGTCCTTACTAGAGTCATTGAACTATGCACAGTTTCGGAAGACTCGCGCAGTTTGTGGTAATGAGGTTTGCTATTGGGCAGAGAGGAATGTCATTGCGAAAGCTGGTAGTACGTGTGGCGACACAGGGAGAATTATTGCACTCCGAAGCGAGGAAATTGGTCGGAGTCTACTTGAAGGGACGGCGGACCTGCTGCAATTACCGGTATTGTCCTCCGTCCGCCGTGCAGACGGCAGTAGCGTCGTTCCAATTCTTAGCTCAGTAAGACGCAGCACCGGCTTAGTGACGGCCAAACCAAGGCGTCGCACAACGGGATGCCAAAGTACATTTGCGCAAGGCCGCGCCGCTGCGGAAGCAATGTAATGTGCGAAAAAAAATAAGAAAAAATGGAGTGTTTGGGTACCAGATGGGGGAGGGGGGAAGGAAACGCGTAATGTAATAGAGGCACAGGCCTTAGCCAGGTTAGGCAACAACAGGTTGTTGGAGGGTTACGTTATTGTACGCTCCGAACTGCTTACTCCAGGGGTAGGTATTCTCGTAATTTCCCGTTTTGAAAACGTCCGTTCTGCGTCCGTTTTATTGTGACGTACTTCCAGTTATAGGCGGGCTTTGGGTTGACTTTTGCGCAACTGTTTTTGTAAACATATTTTAAACGACTAAACCTGTCTATCTTTTACGTGTTTGTTGTTCCGCCAGCGAACCAACAACAATGGGACGAAAAATCGTCTGCTCCAAATCGTCTGCTCCGAGTGGCTCCGAAAAGCCGCGGTTCATAGCTCCGCCGTGCTTGCGTGGCGTCACATCCGGGTGTTCGCGTTTAACCAATGAGGGCTTCCTCAAAACGGACACTTTGGAAACGCGCACACAATGGGCAAAAAACAACGATACCGCCCCAGATTTTACGTTGGAGGTTGCTGCCTTTTGTATCGTGCTTTGCGCACGAGGCTGCACTGACTTTGCACAGAAACGAGCACAGCTTAAGCAGTGGGTGGATTAATGTTTATTAACGCTGCGAGTTATTGTCACAGTCTCGTGCATCGGCTGCTACAGAAGAAAACATACAGCAAGAAGGTTGTACTGCTACATTGGTTGCATAAGAAAGCACAAAGAAAAAAATTCCCCCGCATTTCCCCGAGTGGGAGAATGTGAAAGTGCGAATGCACGGTTGTCGGCCCGCTTGCGGCGCTTGCGCTCGGCCCCCGCAGCCCACCGCCTCGCCGCCTTCTCTTCCATCTCTTCCATCGGGTTTGTAGTATCACGTGTACACCACGCAGTTATCAAGCCGCTATAACGCCGCTGAGTCGCCAACGCACGCCGCTGACGACGTAGTTTGAAGGCGTTAAAGATATAAGGCGCTTTACTCACACTGATATCAGCGTGGCTTCCGTGGCTTAGTCGGTAGCGCGTCGCGCTGCTGCCGCAAAGTCCTCGGATCGAAACCTGGCGCCGGATGCTGTTTCTTTTTTAAATATAGAGGAGCACTGCGGACGCCGCCGACGCCGCCGCCGGCGGTGGATGGTTTGGGGTCGCTTATAAAGTGCATTCGCACTTAAAATAGCAAAGAAAGCATCCGGGCAGACTCTACTAATGCAAGAATCGATGAGTGGTGCGCAGCTCTGCCGAACAAAAAACTCCCGGGCCATCTCCGCTAACGTGAAACCTGGTCAGCGGCGAAGCATGCAATGTATAAGTGTATTCTTGGCGCCTTGGCGTTTTTCCCAACGGAGATGAAACCGTTGGGGGGTACAGGTATACAGCTTTGCTGTAGAAGTATCTTGTCTCTGAAGCACAAGCCTCTCCAGCGCGAGGCGTAAACGCGTGTCCCGGTGATAGTACACGTTACGTTCCAGCGCAAGGAGTGAAGGTGTTTCCTGGTGATTTAGTAACGTGGCTACATGAGACGAACGACGATTAGGACGACTACGACGACGACAGGAGACGCCAACAGCCCCAGCCTCTAATGGGCATCACCCCTAAAAAGCCAGTCACATATTCAGGCGGATGAGAAGTGTTCCGTTGTCCCAGAGAGTGTCATTGTTGTACGGTGAACAAAATGGCCGCCGCTGTGAAGGGTAAAGATGGAGGATACCACGTATAGGTGGGAGTCGACGTAATGCGAAGCTTTTATCATGGCATACCGGGGTTGAAATGAAGTAGCGCGGGGCATTTCGTTGCGGTTGCCGATTTTAGGTGCGGAGTACCTTAGGACCGCACAAGGTCAGTCCGCGTCCGTGCGCATAGCATTTACAATCACAAAAAATCACACAGGCACCGGCAGGATTCGAGCCTGTGTCTGGTAGACCACACGTAGTTAGGGTCACTCGTCTTAACCATTGGGCTACGACCGCGTACCCAAGAGTCAAACAGCTTACTCCCTCGCCTGTAAAGGCTCGGAGTACCTTAGGACCTCCCAATGTCCGTCCGCGTCTATCCGTGCGCACACCACCATCAAGAGAAAATCAAGCGAGATTCGATTTAAGCCGTGAGTTGCAGTTTTATCTAGGGAGTAATCAAGGTGCAACACACGGCTCAAGCGTAATGGCGGTCGGGGCACAAATCGGATGTCACTCGGGGCGCAACTTGGATATCATTTCGAGTCCTCGTACTCCGCACCCTCGCCATCATCCACGGAGTGGAGATGGGGCTATTTTTTTTTTCAGAATGGTAAGCAGTGGCTAGTGCGTCGAGAAATACGAGACGTAAGGAGAAACGTTAAACGTTTCAGTTTACCTGGTTAATAGGTCACCAACTTCCAGCGCAGAGAACGTGATAGGCGCCTAACACTGGAGCTTCCCTAGGCAATCCCGAAAGTTTGGTTGTAGTATATGCAACTTGAGATCGTCTGAAACGTGCCCGGTTGGTTGTAATGTTGCACTACTGTTATTGAAGCTTTATTAAGAGTTTATTTAGCCTCTCCTCAAAGTACTTTTTTCTATGAGAATGTTCATACGAGCGGGATTTGAATAAAACTCTCGGAATTCTGAAGTCAGCCCTTCGCTTTGCCTCCGAAGGCGAGTATGTTTACGAATGTTGTTTCTCTGATGTACTGCTTATCACAGGAGTAGCATTCAAGAATATAAACGAGTTCATGCAAGCTAGACTCATCTTAATCTGATAAACGTAATTGCTGCTTTAATAGTTTAATTATAATGGCAGCTATTCAGTGGATTAGAAAACTTGTTTACTTGATCCTACGCCGCAGTATCTAAACATCGGTAAGTTGTTTAGGACATCACACAGTGAAAGCCTATTAAGCAGAATCTTTATAATAAAGGAGCACTTACACCAATTTTCGGAGTTAAAATTATTGCACAGTTCGCTTCCTTCACTCAACAGAATACCCTGGCTGAAATATGAGCGGCCTGCGACGCGAAGAACATAGTTCAATTGGATCTCATTTATCGCGCCGACGGAGCAGCGCGCGGAGCGGCACTCAGCAAATGGACATCAGCGTGACATCACCCCGTGAAGCCAAAAGAAGTGACGCGACAGCGCTCGTCAAAAACTCGTGACGTTACTGCTCGCGCGCGGCCCCACGAGCGCCGAGCGGGCGCAACACCCTCTCAAGCGGGCGCTGGTGACTTCCGCACAATGCGGTGAGGTCAGGCCGGGATTCTGTCATATCTGCCGCTTGGGATGAAAGCGCGGGAATTTGAAACAAACAATTTTCGGGCCGTTCAATGTAATTAACTATCGCGCGCTGAAGTATTTGAAGTGCTGTTTCAGGTTCGCCAGACCATTAAGCATCGATAAAAGCAATAAAAGTGTAACATAAAATTTTCGTGTCAGTGCTCCTTTAGGTTACCGTCACATTGCGTAACAATACCCACCTCCCTTCCCCCTACCCAACCAGCTCTAATGAAGAGATATAGAAACGCTGTTGTTTGATTTACGTCGATTCTATGACTTCAAACCGAAGATACTGTTGTTACCCGAACGCTCTGTTTTAAGCACAAAAATCGGCGCCTAGCTTTCTTTCTGTTCATGGTGTATTGCGCCGCTTCTTAAGAGCCTCGACGCAATCCCTAAAGGTGTATTGTAAATTAAGGCTTTCTTCTATTGGGGAAGGAATCATATGTCGCCACCATCACTCCTCACGTTTGGGTTGCTTTTAAGCTGGCGCGCCCTTCGAGGCTAGTGTCAGGCGAGTTAATAATAACGGTTCTTAACTAGTTTTAAACGTAAATCTCTCTGATTCTAGCACGCTGCTGTGAACTAGCCGGAAAGGGCAAGATAAAGGCTGTTGAAATCCGCGTTCTTGTTATTTCTCCACCATTTTTTTTCTCTCTCTCTCTAGCTGCGAGCTTCGTTTCGAAAAAAAAATCAGGTCAGGCAGAACGCTGGAAGGCTATCTGGACCGACTATGGCAGCAACAACCTGCTGCCCTTGTTATCGCAGCCCCGAGGCCTGACATTGTCCTCAAGACAGAGTCGCTGTCATGCTAGTGGCAAATTTATCAATTTTTAAAACGTTTATTTTTTTACTTTTAGCAAGAACAATATGGGCCAGGAAACTCGCAGATAAAAAAAACAACTTTGTTTTCTTTTTCTTCGTAAAGTCTAGCTGAAAATCCCTAAAATTTCTGACCCTTTTTGTTTTATGATGGCGCATTTTAAGATTGATTCGAGTTAGTGAAAGAAATCTGATTTTTTTTTCTAAATTACGTAGAGAGTCGTAAAAAGAATTGCAACATCGTAAGGTGTTGGCGACGCCCAAAAGCTGTGCAGAAATTCAGGGAATTATCTACTAATAAGCATTGTTATGCCGCTTCTCTTGAGTGCGAGTTTTTACAGGAAATTTCTTGTTGGATTTTCTAAATACTGTCCGACCAATTATCTCCATTTACGCTATTATAGTGATTAAAAGGTTTAACATTCGCGAAATCTTCTTTATTGTGGAAAGGCCGGGCGTTATACCGCTTGCCATTTTTCGTAATTGCTTGTTATTTTTCTTATTGTTTAGTGTTTCAAAATATCGTTCCACCAATGATCTCTATTTACACTGTTATAGCGATTACAATTGGAACTTTCCGAAATCTGCATTATTGTGTAAATGCAGGGGTTTACACAGTTCGACATTTCCCGCCATTTTTTTCTGTTTTTCTTATTTTTTGTGTTTCAAAACTCTTTGTACCAATTACCTCATTTACGCTAATAAAACAATTGTAGCTGCAACTTCCGCAATATCTGCATTACTCTGGCAACGCAGGTGGTTATACAGTTTGCTATTTTCTCTACTTTTTCTCGTATATTTTTATTTATTATTTTTTCAAGATTTCGCTCTACAAATGATCTCCATTTACGCTATTATAACGTTATACAGGTGAAACTTTCACGAAATCTCCATTATTGTGGAAATTACATGCGTTATGCCTTTAGCAATTTTCCGTAATTTTTAATATTTTTCTTACTTGTTAGTTTTTCTAAGTTGCGTCTTACCAGTGATCTCCGCTTACGTTATTGCAGCGATTACATTTGGAACATTCATGAAATCTACATGAAATCTGCATTGTTGGGGTTACGCGGTTCGTTAGTTTCCGTAATTAACCGACCGCGGTGGCTCATGGGCTACGGCGTTGCACTGCTGAGCACGAGGTCGCGGGTTCGATTCCTGGCCGCGGCTGCTGCTTTTCTTCTTTAGGCGAAAAGCAAAAACGCCCGTGTGTACGAGATTTCGGCGCACGTTAAAGATCCCCAAGTGGCCAAAATTGATCCGGAGCCTTCCACTACGGCGCGCCTCATCGCCTGCGTCGCGTCGGCGCATTAAACCCTACAATCAATCAATGCGTTTCCGTAATTGTTTTATATTTTTCCTATACTTCTAGTTTTTCAGAATATCGTTCAACCAATTACCTCCATTTACGCTATTAGAACGATCACAGACCCGCCACGGTGGCTCATTGGCTAAGGCGTTGCGCTGCTGAGCACGAGGTCGCGGGTTCGATTCC
Organism: Haemaphysalis longicornis; assembly: GCA_013339765.2. NCBI lineage: Eukaryota > Metazoa > Arthropoda > Arachnida > Ixodida > Ixodidae > Haemaphysalis > Haemaphysalis longicornis. The sequence continues at coordinate 35,644,454 of CM023449.1, read as the reverse complement.
CGGCCGCGCCGGCCGCTTTTCTGATGGAGGCGAAAAGCGAAAACGCCCTTGTGTACGAGATTTCGGCGCACGTTAAAGATCCCCAGTTGGTCAAAATTAATCCCGAGCCCTCCGCTACGGCGCGCCTCATCGCCTGCGTTGCGTCGGCGCGTTAAACCCCACAATCCATCAGAACGATCACAAGTGAAACTTTCGCGAAATCAGCATTATTGTGGAAATGCCATGCCTAATACGTTGTGCCATTTCTCGTAATTTTAACACGAAAGTGTTATGCCGGGACACACAAAGGTTTCGCTGACGTCATATGCGTCACGGAAATGATGTCACTACTACGAAGGAAGCGGCCTGTAAAGGGTGTATCCATGCACTGAGGGTCTTCTTGCGGGGAAGCAACCTTTAGTACTAAAGACTGCGTTATAGTTAGGGTTGTTCGTTTTCGGGTTTTCCATTTTAACACGAAAGTGTTTTATGCCGGGATACACCAAGATTTCACTGACGTCATATCCGTCACGGAAATGACGCCACTAAGCGACTCGCCAGCAGGACTTCGCTCGCCAAGTTCACCCCCAAGACAGCCGCCGACCCGCAAATCATGCTTAGCTGCCGATTTCACTGCACACTTCACTTTCGTGTTTTACCGATTCCTACGACAGATGAATCAACCAGTTTTTCTTGTCTTTAAATATTTTTCTGTTTTCGAAATTTCGACCGACCAATTATCTCCATTTACGTTATTATAACGATTACATTCGGAACTTTCGCGAAATCTCCATTATTGAAGAAATGCTGGTCGTTACACCGTATGTGAGGTTCCGTAATTATTTTGTAATTTTTTTAGTTTTTCAAAATTCCGTTGGACCAATGATCTGTATTTACGGTAGTGTAACGATCACAGGTGAAATTTTCGTGAAATCGGGAATATTATGGAAATTTCATGCTATACGCTTCGCCATTTTCCGTAAATATTAACATTTTCGGATTTTTCTGTTTTCTGGAATTTCGTTCGTCCAATTATCTCCATTTACGTTAATATAACGATTGCATTTGTACTTTCGCGAAACCTGCACCATATTGTAAATATGGTGCAGAAACACAGTTCGCCATTTTCGGTAATTGTTGTATGTTTTTGTTCGTTTTTTAGTTTTTCAAAATTACGTTTGGCCAATTATCTTCATTTGCGCTGTTATAACGATTACAGGTGTTACTTTCGCGAAATTTTCAATATTGTGGAAATGCAGGGCAATACACATTTCGCTATTTTCCATGATTTTCTTTCCTTTTTTTCATTTTTCAAAATTTTGTGCGACAAGTTATCTGCATTTACGCCATTATAGTGATTAAAGGTGCAACTTCCTAGATATCTGAATTTTTGTGAAAATGCAGGGCGTTACAGAGTACTGGCTTTGGGGGTACTCGGCAAAGAATGCCACGCATTAAAAATTAGTTGAAAACACACTGCAACCTTGGCTGTGAACAACCCCTTATGTGCTGAGTATGTACTTCGGCATGGACGACAAGAGTCTATATAATGGGTCATACGAAGTCTAAGTTGACAATTTGTAACAGCTGCGGATGTTTCTGGGGGGAAGATGCCCAAACGAAGCAAAGGGTAATGAGCAGTGCACCAGGTCCCCCGGTTGCGTATATGCGTTTTATAGTCAGCACAGCCAAGCGCCGCATGGCGCCATCTAGGGGCATGTTTAAAGCTATGTCCACGGGCTTGTGGCGCTCAATTTAACCGCTAAAAACCGCTTGCTCTCGTAGTGTAGTAATTCCACTCCTGCGAAGCAAACAATCTAACCCGGCTCAAATCCCGTTAAGGTTTTTTTTTTTTTTCAGGGGTTTGTCATACTTGAATATTATTAACATTTCTTATCACGCATATACGTTTTCTACGGGCGACCAACTTGAACACTAGGCTATAGACTGAGAGCTTCCAGTGTCAATGACTGTCAGTGCCTCAGTGCTGGGCATACGTGTCTGGTCCAACTTGTCCTCTTTTTTTCCTCTCTCTTTTTTGCCCATTTCCCCTTTCCCACGTGCAAGATAGCAAACTAGGCTCTAGCCAGGTTAACTTTCCTGCCTTTCTTCTACATTCTTTCTTCCTTCCTTATCACGCATATAATCTATTCATGACATCTTTGTGCAATATAAATGGGATTTCGGGTATTTTCGTTGCCTTTTGGTCAGTTTCAGCTACTGCTTCTTGTACGTTTTTGTGGGTTAACTCCTTTTAGGTCGGCTTCGGTTATTTCTGTTGAATATCTTTCAACGCCGTGGCTTTTAACCATTGTGTAAGTCCGTTTTGGCTGTTCTTTGTTTCTGTTCGGTTGTTTTGGATGCTTTAGGTGCGTTTATGCTGTGATATAACCGACATAGCAAGATCAGATGATGGCTGGCTGTACTGACTAGAAAGCGCGTACACGCTCCCCGGTTCGCTTCCCAGTTGTGCAGGATGCCCTTTCGACTCAGGGGAAATACACACGCAAGCCACACGATCTTAACCGTTCCTTGAGGACGCCGAGTCGTCTTAAAATAGCTCTGTCTCATAGGTCAGCCTGTGGCCTCTGTGCCGCATCCGAGGCATCCGAAGTGACTCGCCTCCGTTCCGGCTCGCGTGTGCTGCGTAGAGGCAGCAGGCGTTACTGATATTTTTTCAAGCGCACCATTATTGCGCGACGGTAGGCGCGTTCATTGCCGCAGTTGAAATTGCGGCCTTCTTGTTGGGCGAGCGTGACCACTTCAATGGCTCCTTCAACGGCACCAGCCAGCGTTTCGTCTTGCGGGTGCCTCATCTCCTGTGGCTGGAGCCGCTGAGCCGCGAAGACCAATTCTTCGGCCTCGCTCTTTTGTCGTGACTTTTTTAGATGCGACTGCATCACATTCACTCGCCTTGTCCCTGCATCCAGCGTCGTCGGCGTTGTTGTCGGCGTCCGCCCCTCCCCCATTCTCCTCGCCGCGTGAGCTGCGCTCTCCGCCGCTCACCCCCTCTCCTCTCTGATAGCGAACACTCTCTCGCGAGGGGCATTGGATTGAATTCGAATGGATTGGCTTGGCTTGGATTGGATTGGATTGGATTTGGATTGGATTGGATTAAAGTGGATTGTGTTGGATTGTGTTGCGTCATAGCCGCGGCAGACGCACTGGCGCCGGCGCGTCCCCTCACCGTTATGCGCGCTATAAAACGCGGTGCCTGCGCCGCTCCGCTCCATCGTTCCAGCGCCGTTCCTCCGCTGTCCAACGCTGCAACGTGAACCCCCTATGCGTCGCATCTACACAGGGGTCCCCCGAGGGGAGGTGGGAATTTTTTGTACCCGATAGGCTTATTGACTGCAATCGCCGCCAATTTAACGTTCGAACAGCCATAGAGGGTATATCTTAGCACTAATTCAAGAAGAGAGTCTTAGTAGTTGATCAAACGATGAGCTCAGGCTCCAAAAGAAATAAACGTCGGCGTTGCAGGCGGCATGGCAGGCAATACATTTTAAGCGAGGGAGGGTGTTTTTCGCCCCAACAAGAAACTAAATGTGCTATAACCGCCCCTTCAGTGCCCCCCCCCCCCCCCCCCCCCCCACCAAAAAAAATGGAAGAGAGCACTTGCCCAAAATCAAGAGAAAATAACCGGGGAATGTCCAATATTTTAAGGCACCACAAAGACGAAACTCTTGCTCTTTCTAAACGTTACACGTCAGAATAATACTCATGTAAATTTTGATTCTAGAGTCTAACAGATAAGGGTGTCAAAGAAAGCAGTTCCTGCGGTTGGAGCTGGGGGGCAAAAGCTACCGCCATTAAACTTGATAGAGTGGTCCCCCAGGTTTCGTCTGATCTCTCTGCATGAATGCTAGCATGGAATCAGCGCACTCAATCCTTCGTTTTTGATAACTCCCCAACGACGTCGCTACTGCCGTTGTGCGGATAAAAATTTAAACTTTGTCGATACGTGGGACCTTTCCCGGTGAAAATTAAGGATTCCAAAATTGCGTTGAGCGACTTATGAAAGGCAGTGTTCTTCCACATAAAAAAAAAAGTGCGTTATGGTCGAGCTTATTGCTCAGAGAAAAATAGTGTCCCACATTTTAACACAACACTTTCAACCTCTACTAGCCAACGATTCCTTCGTGGCGTGCTGGACAAGTAACTCCGAACGCGCCGGGTTCCTAATACTTTAGTGTCGCGGACGTGAGTGAACAGTACAGCCGTGTGCACGACTTGATTACACTCAAACGCTTGCCGTTAAGCTACCTTTTGCGCTCGTTTCAGATTCTCTCCGTACGGAGAGCAGGGTTTGTGGGCTCAGCCTCTACTGCAGCTTCACTGCACTGGACTTCATTTGCTTGACCTGAAGGGCGTAATGAAGAAAATTGTCGCCCCTTTCAGTCACGTTAGAACTGACGACGTCACTTCCGGCTGCGATGACATCTCCTTTGCTAAAGATTTACACCACACCTCTCTCCTTAAGAGAATCTCTTCGAGCCAGTGACCTTGTAACGTTCTTCCGGTGATCTTCCGTGGAAGGGAACTCTCCTTGCTGAAACGTTGGTAAAAATCGTGGTTTATATATATGTATATATGTATATATATATATATATATATATATATATAAGCATACCAAACACAAATTTCTTTCCACCACAACATGACTACCAACGAAAAGAAAGCCCTAGAGGAACTCGCAAGCTGTCCCGACATAATTATTAAACCTGCCGACAAGGGAGGCGCAATCGTAATCGTTGACAAAACCGACTATGTTAACGAGGCCAATAAGCAACTATCAGTATCGACGTTCTATAAAGCACTACCCAATGATCCCACTCAAGATTATAAGCAAATTGTCAAAGATAAACTTGCTGAGCTTGTTAAAAATAAAACAATAAATGAAACCACGGCTCGTTCCCTGATCCCCTTAAGCCCAGTAGCCGGTAAATTCTATCTTCTCCCAAGGATCCACAAGGTGAACAACCCAGGGCGCCCCATTGTTTCTGGCATTGGCACTGTTACGGAAAACCTCTCGCGCTATGTGGATAATCTCATTTGCGACATTCCGCCCAGCTTTCCCCCCTTCATTAAGGATACCAATGACTTTCTCTCAGACATCTCAAAAATTGAAATTCCTGATAACTGCCTCCTAGTCACCCTTGATGTTGCGTCAGTGTATACTAACATCCCCCATGAAGATGGCATCGCCGCTGTATCCCTTGCGTATTAGCAGTCTGTAACGAAAGAAGACCAGCGTCTGGCTTCCGATGTGGTGATCGAGTCGATTAGCGAGGCTGAGAGCGCCCCCCGATCCTCCTCTTCTTCGTCTCCTACTGTCGCCCCCTGCCTGCCCATCTTTATTTCTTATACTCCCGCCGCCGCCACGTTGGTTGGGAGCTAGCTGGCAGCTGCACGGGAAGTGGCGAAGTCCGGGCCTCACCACGACCAGTTGTTCGACTTCCGGCGGCGCATATTTCCACAGTAGCGATGCTTGTAGGCTGGCTGGGGGATTCAGTGGCGCATTTGGCTGGATGTCTTGGTGCCGTCGATCTCGGTACATGTCTATAGCCAGCGTCACGGGCAACGAGCGCTTGCTGGGTTGCTGGATCAAAGTTACTTAGGGCTAAAGTGAAGACTGCGAGTGTTCATATGGTCCCCCGGGAAAAGAGACCATGCTCAAGGTTTTCGGCCAGAAGGCACCCGCCAGGATCGAAAGGAAACAGATCATGCGGGCAGCCAAGTGCCCAGAGAACATGCAGCGAATGCAATGTCCCTGTGGTCGTGTTCATATCCTGTCCGGCCTCCACAAATCGATCGATGCGCTGAAGTAACAATGCTGTTTTGTCCGCGGATAAGGAGACTTTGCTTTGGTGGGGCACGTAAGCGTAGCAGAAAGGCGCGTCGAGCATGGAATCGGGCTCGCCAGAAAAGGGGTCGCGACCATGGCAGCAACCATCCTCTGTCGCCGCGTGGTTTTGTCGCCAACGGCATAGTATGAGAGCGGCCGCTGCTCGCCTCTGGAGTCGAACCTCGCTCACGGAGCGCTGGAGAAGCAGGCGCTTCGTTGTCCTCTGAAGCGAGTCCATCTTCTGCACGAACCGCGTTTTTGTTGCTGAACCCAATGAAGTCTCCGAAGTGAGAATCGCGTCCGTGATACGAGCGTCATTCTGGGGCCACTTCGACATTTCCAAAGCAGAAGTCTCGTTTGCTAGGCAAGATTCACGGAACGGCTGCTGAGCCGTCTCAGAAACGATAGCCGCGTCAGCGACGCCGAGGTCCCAGGAGTGTCCTTGAGACTTCCCCGATACTGCAGTCACGGAAGCAGTGGGACTGCGCAGTTGCTGGAGCCTCTCTCCCTGGCTGAGCACCTCGGTGTCCTGCTTGGTGTTCTGAAAGGCCGAAGCGCCTCCGTCGCCGTTGTCCTGTTCTTCTACCCGCGTGCCAGTCATTTCCCGGACGGGCGGCACGTCACCCGGGACCATTGGCCGCCGGGCCTCCTTGGGGAGCGAGCAAATAGTCGAGGTTGCGATGCGGGTGGTGAACAGGGCCGCCTGAGGTTAAAGGACGGGGCTTGCGGCAGAGTCTTGGCTTGCAGAGAAGGGTAAACGCGTTCTCAGGGCGAAAATACGCTCGTCGTAATCGATGGCTTCCAAAACGTCAGCATCAAATTCTTCGTCCTTCAGGTTCTCCTGAACTTGAGCGTCGAGTTTGTGAAGGCTCACCTGGTCATGCAAGATGAGGTCGAGGACATTTTTTCTGTCAAGGGCCGTTGCTGCCTGGCTCCGCAGCAAGGCGTCGAGGACTGTCATGGTCCCGGAGATGGTCGCTCGCAGGACATCTCGGCGAATACGAAGAGCGTCCATGGCACCAGTCGATGAAGCAAGACGCTGGGGTTGCGAATACCAAGGGGACAAGGGCGGCTTGGGCACGAGCCGAAAGGGGCGGCGGCCGAGGGCAAGGCTTCCAGGATAAAGCAGTACGAAGGGATCCAAGCCTCGCGTGCCTCGGAGCCGCTGCGCCGTCGAACGTAGATTCGCTCGTGCGCCGGTTCCCGGGTTTCCCGGCACCAGAAAATGTGTAACGAAAGAAGACCAGCGTCTGGCTTCCGATGTGGTGATCGAGTCGATTAGCGAGGCTGAGAGCGCCCCCGATCCTCCTCTTCTTCTTCTCCTACTGTCGCCCCCTGCCTGCCCATCTTTATTTCTTAACACAGTCATCGTGCGACAAACCTATCGATTCTTCTGCTCTCCAAACATTCCTTAGACTGATTCTTGAACTTAACAATTTTGAGTTCGACGGAGTTCATTACGTGCAAGTCAGCGGAACGTCAATGGGAACTCGAATCGGACCTAAGACCTAACTACGCTAATATCTTTATGGCTCACCTCGAATCAAACTTTCTTGACACCCAAAATTTAAAGCCAATGTACAATAAAAGGTATATTGATGACATATTCATGATCTGGCAACACGGTGAGGCGGAGCTCCTCACCTTCATTGAGGCATTTAACCTAGCCCATCCTAGTATTTCCCTTGCTCATTCCTATTCGGAACACAGTGTAAACTTTCTGGACGTCACCGTTACTACCTTCCAAGGTCGGCTTCAAACTAAACTGTATAGAAAACCGACAGACACGCGGCAGTATTTGCACTTCCGAAGTAGCCATGTCAGACACTGCAAGACAGCAATACCTTACAGCCAAGCCCACCGATTTAGGAGAATTTGCTCAAACCAAGCCGACTTTGACTCAAACTGTCGAGAACTCAAGACCGCCCTCCTGAATAAAAAATACCGGAAAAAGTTATCGACGACGCTATTGTGCGAGCCAACCAATCAGACCGTAACGAAATCTGTAAGAAAAAAGCCCCGAACGAACGGGAACCCGCAAACTAACTTAGTTTTAACCCACTCATCCTCCGTTCCAAGAGTGTCAACCGTGCTAAAAAAACATCACAATATCCTAATGCAAAGTGACCGCTTAAAAAGCATATTCCCCGAACCACCACGCGTTGTCTACCGGCGTAATAAGAATTTAGGTGACTTTCTTACTAACTCTCGTATCAACCGACCGGCAACTACTGGCTGCATGCCCTGCAATAAACCCCGATGTAAAGTATGCCCACACATGACCACTACACAGCGCGCCACCAGCACGGCTTCAGACTACTACGTAAATATAAAAGGTAACTTTAACTGTGACTCCGCTAATGTCGTATATCTTCTAGAGTGCACTGTTTGTAGGCAACAATATATCGGCCAAACTGAAACGCCCTTCCGAATACGGTTCAATAATCACCGCTCTCATGCAAAAAGCTGCCCTTATTTGCCCCTGTCAAGACATGTGAACAGTCCCGGGCATGCATTTGAACATCTTAAAGCAACGATTTTAGAATCCGCCTTCAAAACGCACCACGACCGCGAGGTTCGGGAATCTTATCTCATTTATAAGTTTGGGTCAGCCACACTTGGAATTAATGAAAGTTACGGAAAACTAACGTGCTTATCCCTCGATTAAAATTAGCGGCTTCATAATTTTTATAACTATGTTCATTATTCCTACCCTCGAGTTTCCCATCAGAATTCGCAGAAACTCTCCTAATACAGCAGCTTTATTAGCCTAATGCGGCTCAACAATGCCATTTGTCCTGGGGAAGGAGGCCTCGTTCCCACCACCACTTAAGAATGTTTAACTCTTTGTGATCTATTCATGTTTAACCTTTTTGTGACCCTACCTATTTCCTGTTCAGTTGCTAGCTTCTGTGAAATGCTCTTTTGTGCCCCCTATCTATTCTCTTCATCCGCGGGGGGCACACCCATCTTCGCTTCCGCCCCAACCAGTCTCCCCAGCCACTGAATACCTTACTGTATACTCTTCCCTTTCTTTTCAAACCGCGGTTGTCCAGTTTCCCGCAGTGTCCTAACTTGCAGCCCGCGCGGCATACGTTGACCCGTCATGGTGCAACCTTGAACGCTGCATTGTTAACAGGACCCCTTTTTCTCTCTCTCGCTCCCCCCCCCCTTTTTTTTGTTGTCGTTGTAACATAGGCGTAGCCCGACTGTATGCACACTCTCCCTTTCCGAAACATTTTCCGCTCCTTCTCACAGTTTTCTGCAAACCTATATAAAAGAAATGTGTTCGAAATGTTTGCGATAGCAAAATCATGTAACTTTACTCTGATGAAGGCAAGTCCCGTTGCCGCTACGTAAGTAAACCTTGTTTGTTATTGTTCTTGCTGTGTATCCGACTCTTTACTTATACTATTTCTGCGCGCTTTGTGAGTTTATCTTTCTCTAGATTTCTCTATTTCTGTTATATATATATATATATATATATATATATATATATATATATATATATATATATATATATATATATATATATATATATATATATATATATATATATATATATATATATATATATATATATTTATATATATATATATAGAGAGAGAGAGAAGAGAGAGAGAGAGAGACAAGGAGAGTGAGTCACCGCCTGGTTACACGCAGTAGCAAGTAGTAAGAGTGATTGAGCCGTCTCAGGACCGCTGGATAACAGCGCGTCAATCAACGTTGGTTTGCGGGTTACAGAAGAGGCGAATTCGGCGTTTGCCAGGTCACCGATGATAAATGGCGCCGCCCTACCAGCGCACGGGCTTCCCTCTTTGAAAAACGAGAAGGAATGGTAGTTGTGTGTTTAGCCGGGGACGAACGGTTCAGTGGAAGTTTAGGAATTGTGGTTTGGTGCTGTGTCGCAGTCATCGCGATAAAGCAAGTCGAGAGCGAAGCGGAAGAAATGGTACAGGAAAAGATCATCAATGTTCGTTGAAGGGCCAATCGCGGTGCGTACTATTTGACCAACAGCAAATTGTAGTCTAGGGTGAGCGATTCTTTATTCCGATGCTGCCATCTCCGCGGTTGCGCAATGAGATATCGACGATTTGGTTGTAGCATAAATGGCACGTGCGGCCAATTTCGTCCAACTCTCGAAGCGGCCTCCACCTCGTATTACGTCACGACCGAAAGAATGCTGCAAAAATGAATGAATGACTTTATTGAAGAGTGGAGCCTGAAAACCCCTGTGGGTATGCTACAAAAAAAAACAGACAAAAGTCCCTGTAGATTACGTCTGCAGGCCACTCGGTTAGCAAGGAATTTTTCGCTTATTGTGCGCTGGGCTAGAAGCGTTCCTGGAAAAATATAAATAACCACGTTCGGTATATGTAGGATCCCATACGGGGAATCGCTCGTGATTGGGCTACCCGGTTGTGTATTTTAATTCATCGGATGTAAGAATAAAGCTATTATTCCGCGTACTGTGCTGCGCCGTACCTTTTATATTGCCACTTCCACAGATTGATTATTATCGGACCGGGGAAAGAAGTTAGGAAACGTTGATATGGATGTAATATTCAGAGCGGACAAGCAACGAGCTCTTGCCTTTAGGGAAAATGACAAAAAGGGCAGAGCTCGTCGTAATGGACGTCGTTAATACTGATTGCCCCCAAGCGGCGTCGATTTGCCATGTGAATAGTAAAATAAGAGCGACGGCTAAGCGTATTGATTCTTCAAGAAATGAAAAAAATGAGGACCGAATGACTACTAGAGAGCCTACTTTTATGTCGCATGCCTTTGCCAGGGGAGGTTAATGAAAGGGAGGTTCGAGGGCGTTATGTTAAAAAAATAGAAAGAGGAAAAAACTTCTACGTGCTAACTTTGCTTTTCCGCCATCTGAGTTTGCTTCGCTTGCTACTGTATTTTTGACATTGAGCAGCTCACAGTACTAACAAAACCGTTGGCGAACTTTTCCTGCCTTCTATGTCACTAGTCACGTGTCCGGCTCATTTAGTTGCAAGGCGAAAACCTTATATGTTTAATTGCCAGAAAAAGGGGCGGTAGTGTAGTTGGGACTGAAACGACGGTCATAAAGGTACGTGGAGGTCGGTTTGAAGGTGGTCGCTCGAGAGGCGACCTCAACGAGCCCTGGCGCCATTACGTCGTCACCTTCCATGGCGAGGAAGAGTAGGTTCCCTTTCTCTTTCCTCTTGAACGGAACCAGCGTAGAAAACACGGAGATGGAGAGAAGAAACACACACACACACAGGACAGCCGCTGGTCTAACAACTTTCTCGCTAAAAAAATTACACCATCTTCCGTAGGGGAACCCTGAGTAGTATGCGAAGCAGCCGTGGGGTCGACTGAAGTTCCCATTAGTTCGTCGTTTGGTTTGGACCCCGGCGCACACCGAGGGTGACACAGGGAACCAGTTAGCCCACATGGCTGCCCGGGAGAGTCTCTCACATCCTCCCATGGTTTCTTCTGACCCACCCCCACAGGACGCGACCTGGCCTGAAAACTACCGCAAAGCAAAGATCCTTAGTCGTGAGCGCCTTCAGGAATCGTCCCCTGTGGGTTTCCTCACACCTCTAAAACGTCTCCCCAGAAAAGGAGAAGTTATTGCAAACAAGATATACACAAACTGTGCATATACCACCGACATTCTCTTTAAATGGACCTATCCTCGTACAGCATATACTCCAAAGTGCATATTTTGTGGGGAATCAGTCGTTTCCAATCTTTACCACCTTACCTGGATGTGCTCTGCCTTTTCACAAGGACGATCGGAACTTTTAACACTACACTCCATCCCGTGTGACGAACAGGACCACATTAGCCAAATGCGTGCTAATCCCTCTTTATTAGAGGCAATTGTAGAGTTCTCTCTCCAGAACGGTCTCTATAGAGCAGTTTGATTCGTGATTGACTCAGCCCTGTATGGGTCAGTGATTCTGTGACAAGTGCGAACTGACTTTCTAATGGAACAAAAAGGGCAAATGTGTTATTGATTACTTTTATTTTCATATTTTTTTCCCTTTTCCCACTCTCCCCAATCCCCTTCAGGGTCTTATGACCTCCTCCAATAAACAGCCAATCAATCAATCAATCAATCAATCAATCAATCAATCAATCAATCAATCAATCAATCAATCAATCAATCAATCAATCAATCAATCAATCAATCAATCAATCAATCGTCGTTTCGGTTGACGTTCAGCTTCGCGTGCATTCGTTATATCAGTAGCTTCTTGACGTAGTTTGAATGAGTGAAGGACATAAGGCGCGTTCGTAGCTCATGCTCCCGTCTCGGTTTGTAGCGCAGTGGGAAGAGCGCCAAGTACCTCCCGTTGCGGCCAGAGAGTCGTGGGATCGAAACCCGGTGCCGCCTGACTATTTCTTTTAGTAGTGGACTACGCTGACGTCAGCCCAAACGCTGACGGGGATGAAGAGACGCGCATGCACAGTAGAGTGCGGACGGCGGACAACGACAACGAGGGAGGAAGGGACACAGCCCCGAGCATGAGATGCTATGCATCTAAAATTTCTCGCTGAGAAGACGCTATCTCTGCACAGAGCTTCATGTACTTATCGTAGTTAGTTCGCCGGGAAGTTCACCGAATTGTATGCGATGCCGAATTCCCGTTTTCTGTCTATGCGTGGCGATCTAATGGGGGAGCATGGTTACAGAAAACGGCTGTAGCGCTTGTTTTATCAAAAATTTCCGAAAAACCATTTGATGACAATTGGTCGCTGAGATAATTCTAAAATTGCAGAGAGCTTCATTTACGTTCATAAATAAAAATGTACGCAATGAAGTTGTAAACGTTACAGAATTCACCTCTGCTGTCCATACGACGGCTTTTACAGGAGAGAAGCAGGCAGCCCCATATTTTTCTCCTACAAAGAAACTCGAGTCTTTACAAGTATCATTGGGTAATCTCAAAGCCATTGTAACTATTATTACGAAATGACGAGAAATTATAAATACGTGTGCATTCTATAACCACGTGTGTGTTGTGCATCTAAGCTCTACAGTTATCATTTTAACTGTAGAGCTTAGATGCACACGTGTGTGTCTAAGCTCTACAGTTATCATTTTAAACTTTCTCTCTTTTTCTCAGGGTTAACCAGCGTGACCCGGTTAGTTTGGCTTTGTAGCCAGAACCGGTATTAAGGGTACTAACCGCGACACCGCGGTCGCAGCCTCGCACAGCTCCTGATTACTCGAAAACTTCTCACGCGAGCGACTATAATGTTTTGGGATACGTGTAAGCCCTCTCGAATGTCTCTGCCAAATTTATTCCAGCAATTTTCCGCTAGAACGCATTTCAAGGAAATTGCATCTGGATTCTTTCTCGTCCTACTTTATTCCTGGCCGTAGAATTCGCTATTTTCCGGGGCCTGCATCTTCCGAGCTTCTGAAAAGTTTGTTTTTCTGTTCGCTTCGCAAGGCCCATAGTTCTTAGGTCGCATCCGCAAAACAGCTTTAACGCACCGTAGGAAATGCCGCTGATCATTTGATGTATACCCAGGTCCGGAAAGCTATGTCGTCTGGCAGAAATAACATTATAGCGTACTAGTGAGGGTGAACTAGATAGGCAAAACTTAACTAGGAATATTGCGGTGAAAATAAGCATGCCGATGAAACGCAATACTCGCCACTTGACGGAATTAGACTATTGAATTCCTACTATAAGTATAGTCTTTCAGGAGAAATGTATTTGATCAATGTTTTTCCGCTTATTACTTACACACACAGCTTATTACTTACACGTACATCTTATTGCTTGCACTTATTATTACTTACACTTCTTCAGTACCCGAGGAATTCGTGTCTCATTCACGCTTGGGCATACGGCCTACACTTGTTACTACACTTATTACTTTACACTTATGACTTACACACACAGGTGCTGCGCCTCAGTTGTCGCGGGCACTCCCCGTGTTTTAGTTGCAGTACTTCGCAATTAGCACATCTTGAGCCATGATACAAAACACTTTCCATCTCTGAAGCCAACTTCACCGGATCGAACTGGTTTAACCGGAGGTGTTATCGAGGAGGTTGGCAGCCCAGCAGCGGTATTCGCTCAGAAGGCGTGCCCGGCCGGCCGGCCGGTCGCTTCCACCGCCGTGTTCTCCGCTCCTCCACGAGCCTCTGTGCATGAGCAGGCGTTGCCTAGCAACAAAGGCGCATGCTCAGGCACTTTATTTAGTATCCTTCAATTGATTGATTGATTGATTGATTGATGATTGATTGAGAGAGAGAGAGAGAGAGAGAGAGAGAGAGAGGAGAGAGAGAGAGAGAGAGAGAGAGAGAGAGAGAGAGAGAGAGAGAGAGAGAGAGAAGAGAGAGAGAGAGAGAGCTCTTTATTTAGAGAAGAAAGCCGAGAGTATTTTGCCGGAATCGTAACACCCGACATGCTACTCGGCGGGGAGGGTAAGGGGGGAGTAGAAAGCCCTATAACCCGTCGCGATGGCTCAGTGGCTAAGGCGTTGCGCTGCTGAGCACGAGGTCGCGGGCTCGATCCGGCCGCGGCGGCCGCTTTTCTGATGGAGGCGAAAAGGAAAAACGCCCGTGTTGTGCGAGATTTCGGCGCACGTTAAAGATCCCCAGGTGGTCGAAATTATCCGGAGCCCTCCCACTACGGCGCGCCTCTCGCCTGCGTTTGCGTCGGCGCGTTAAACCCTACAATCAATCAGAAAAGGCCCTATATAGATAACAGGGCGGAAGAAGAGAGAGAAGATGTAAAAAAAAGAAAAAAAAGTGGGCATCATGTAGTTTGTGTGAACAGTTCGACGAACGTCATATTCTCAGTAGTTTAAATTAGTTCAGTGACGCCGACCTCGTCCAGGTATTCAAACAACGCCATTAGTGCTTTGCGTTGTGCTGAACGGGTGTGCCAGGGGCCAAGGAGCACTTTTAGGCTGATTGGTCCTGGGCGTAGGTGTTCTATCTTCTGCTCCAAACGACACCTTGCGAGCATGTAAGCGGGGCACTCTAACAGTTCGTGTTTCACGGTTTCCGGCGATCCGCAGTTATCACAGTAAGGATTCTAGGTGGCGCAAAGTCAAAGGAGGTACGCTTTTGTAAGCGCTGCATTGAGGCGTAATCGGTTGTACAAAGTTTCTAGTCGGCGCGGAAGCCGCTCTGGCAGCTTAATCCTGAGCAGCTCGGGGTCTCTGTATTGCAAGAACAGATAATGGTGCTCTGGAAGAGACCAGAGACGGTTCCGCTCCATTAAAACAAGTGCCTCCGTCATAGCTGAGGCATCACGCTTGGTGAAGAAGACCTTCCTCATATTGCCGCGAACCATACATTGGGTTTGTTTATTTGTGTTTTGCTTTTACCGCCCGGCTGCGCCGGTCTGTGTTATCTCCATGCCAAGGGAAGCGCGTGTTCCATTCCTTCTTTCTGTGCCGCATGTGTTATCTGTTGTGATAGGGAGAGCATTCCGATTTACGTGAACAGCCCGGAATAATCTTCTTGCATCTACAATGTTCTCGATGCGAATCGATGGTTCCAGAACCACGCGCGCCGAAAGATAAAAAGCCTGCAGAGCAGACGCCGGGGCATTCCGATTCTGCGACGCTCGCCGACGCACGTACGTCACTTTGTTGACCGCTGCCTCGCCGCCTCTGTATTCTTTTCAGTTGTTAGGGGAGCACAAGTTCGCTCCAATAAACTTGTTTCTTTTCCAAACAACTGCGTCGTCCTTGGCTTCGTGACAATATTATGCATTTGAAGGCCCTTGCGATCTGCTTCATCTGCCTTTTCATTACCTGGAACACCACAGTGACCTGGAAGCCACTGAAATGTCACTTGGTGCCCAGAGTCAATATTTTTTGCGCTCGTTTTGAATAAAGTCCTCAACCAACTCGCAAAAGGGAAGATATTATTAAGCAGCCTGCTGATTTCCGCTGCACTACCCGCCGCGGTGGCTCAGTGGCTAAGGCGTTGTGTTGCTGAGCACGAGGACGCGGGTTCGATTCCCGGCCGCGGTGGCCGCTTTTTTTGAGGGAGGCGAAAAGCAAAAACGCCCGTGTGTACGAGATTTCGGCGCACGATAAAGATCCCCAGGTGGTCAAAATTAATCCGGAGCCCTCCACTACGGCGCGCCTCATCGCCTGCGTTGCGTCGGCGCGTTAAACCCTACAATCAATCAATCAATCAATATTTCACGAGAGGCGTGATCGTGAATGCTGAAGCAGTCGTTGCGCAGTAGGCTTTGGAGGGCTGCCTTCGAATCTGCGAAGACGGTCCATTGCCGCGGCGGTTGGCGGAGAATGTACCGGATGGCTTCCTTGATGGCGTGAATCTCGGCTGACATAGATGACGATGCCCGCTCGAGACAATAAGAGAACGTCTGTCCAGTGGACGAGATGAAGATCCCGGAGGAACTGCGATCAAGCGCACATGACTCGTCTGTAAAAATTTGTTTTGTGCCTGAGTATAGCCGGCAAATGTGGCAGAGTGTCAACTGTAACAAGCAGCTTTGATGCATATTCTTTTTAGAATTGATTCCCGGGATGTTGCATCTAATATGCAATGGCGAAAGGGTCCAGGGCGGGAAATAAGACGGCATTGAATTTGGGATTGATTGATTGTTGGGTCTAACGCGCCGAAGCAACGCAGGCGATGAGGCGCGCTGTAGTGGAGGCCTCCGGTATAATTTTGACAACCTGGGAATTTTTAGCGTGCGCCGAAATCTCGTCCACACAGGTGTTTTTGCTTTTTGCCTCCATCAGAAAAGCGGACGCCGTGGCCGGGAATCGAACCCACGACCTCGTGCTCAGCAGCACAACGCCTTAGCCACTGAGCCACCGCGTGGGTATCCTTTAATCGGGGCAACGCCAACAGCACTTGTTCTTTTAATTGAACACACTATAAAGCCTCCGCTTTAAAAGCATCCTTGATTTCTGCTCGCAACATCATTGTGCGTGACCACAGTAATCTTCAGCCATAAATAGTAGCGCAAAAACAAACTAGTCTACAACTAATTTTTATCCAGACGTGCGAAGCGAAGCTACGGGCTCCGCCGCAATGCCGAAACTGTTGTAGTAAGTTGAATCAAGCGCTCAAAAAGGAGCAACCCCGAAGTTACTGTACTCTTTTTGTAGCAGCGCCTTCCTTCGAATCGCGCTGAATTATTCGTAACCAAGGGTGGCTCTGGGAAGTTCTTTGGCCGCCCTTGCCAATAGCGTGTTCCTCCCGTAGAAAAAGTAATTTACACTGATTGCAATATAGTTTTTCTGGTTATTTTATTTTTATCATGCCGCAATTCTGAGGCTTCTTTATCTTCTCGAATATTGAATTATAAAAGCGACCAGCTATCTAACTTCGTCGCCAACTTTCTACTTCAGAAGCACTATCCGCCGAATTCGTGTCTCCTTCACGCTTGGGCAGATACTACTCAACGCATCCCACCTAAAAGGGGACAAAAAGTGCTGCGGTGGCTTGCGTTCAGTGATTAAAAATATCTCTTAAAGGACTCCTTTCTGAAATTCTACGCGAGGCTTATACCCCGGGAGACCCAGCACCTTTCAAACTTTTTGTGCGATTGTCTAATAAAAATGTACCAACAAAAGAAAAAAAACCTGTCTGAAAAAAAAACGTATGTTTCGCCGCGTATGTGCAGGTAAGCCGACCAAAACGAGTTGGAAAAGAAATACGAAGAAAAGTGCGCAGTGTCGCTGAAATGCAGTCCGCGCTCGGGCAGATGAACTGCGAAGATAGAATCGGATTGCAACAAAGAAAAGCGCGGTAAAATTTAAAAGCAAGAAAAACGCAGAAACGAATAAAGAAAGAAAGAAAGCGTGGCCCGAACGCCGTCGCTCCCTTTTTTCCATAACATACATATATCTATCGCGGAGGTTTGATCTAGCGCGGAACTCAGCGCGGCGTACCCAATCGCCGAATTCGTGAATAAAAGGCGCCGACTTTGTAGGCGCGCTGAGCAGGAATATATAGGTGCCTGCATTTCCATTCCGATGCCGGGACACGCCGAGGGAGAATCCCTATACTCTTCTTTCTCCTCTTATTCCCTCAACCCGGGTCCGCCTCGTTGACTCGCACTACGCAGGGGCCACCCAGCCCGGGCCATTAGAATTTATCTCGCTCGGACGGCTATGACGTAGGAAGGCGGGGAGATAAGCTTCGTCGCTGAAATGGCAGCGAAGGGAACAGCGGAGCCCAACGGTGAATGGCGGCCCGTATTGAATGGACACTGCGTTTTGTGTTTTCCAACCCTTTGGTTTCCAATTCTAAGCGGCCTTTACGCGAAAGTCAATCGGCGGTCTGAAACAATGTATTTCTTGGTGGGGATTAAAATGAGTAGATACAGGGTGTCGGAGTGGCTGATTTTCGCCCGCTATTCATTTATTAATTAAGAGTCAGTTTTAGTGTGGTGAAAGAGTGGGACGCACTAAAAACGGACTCTCGGAAATATATGAGAGAGAGAAATGCTGTCTCTCATTCTCCCGAAAAGAATTCTCCCGAAACGAATTCTCCCAAAAAGCGAGAATTCGTTTCATTCACTTGCCTTTGGATGGTCTGCAGTAGATGAGGAAGGGTCTGAAATGTGCGCCTGTTTGGCGTGCTAGAATGGCGGGTCAGTGTCAGCATTGAGCTCCGAAAGAAGAAGAAAAAAAGACAAACCACACGTCAAGGAGGTCTTTTGTTGTTTCTTTTTTGTGTAATAACGTTTTCCTAAAGAAGGATAAAAAGTCTTGCTTAATGTCTCTACCCTTATTTATTAGTCTTACACCGACCCTCTCTACATCGAATATTTTTGTTTTTCTGCTTGCTATTGTTTTTCCTCTTCTCCTCAAAGCTCGCTGATGCAGGCGAAAAGCGAAAACGCCCGTGTGTTCGAGATTTCGGCGCACGTTAGAGATCCCCAAGTGGTCAAAATTAATGCGGGGCCCTCCACTACGGCGCGCCTGATCACCTGCGTTGCATCGGCGCGTTAAACCTACAATCAATCAATCAATCAATCAATCAATCAATCAATCAATCAATCAATCAATCAATCAATCAATCAATCAATCAATCAAATCCGTAAAGCTCGCGATTTGTTTGACTTAGGTATTCAATTCAAGGAGTTAAGAGAAATAAAATTTTGGAAGGACATAATCGCTATAAGCAAAATGGGCAGTCTGGAAACATTTATGTATTTTGTGGTTGAATTACGGAGCTAGTGACGCTGAATTTTCCAGCGAGGTATGTCAGTAGTTGGAGTACAGGGTGCTTTATTACCATGTGCATTTTTTCTCGGCGTGTGTCCGTCGTCATAGGTCGGCGTACTCACTCGTGAGTACACTCATTTGTACTCATTTGTACTCAAACTTACGAGTGAGTACGATGATGAGTGATCACACACTCAGAGAAAAACAGTGAGTACGATGACGAGTGAGTACAGGGGTAAGTCCACTACTCATGAGTACAGTACTCATGAGTACACTACTCACGAGTATGAGTACTCATGAGTACAGTATTCATGAGTATGAGTACTCATAAGTTTGAGTACTCATGAGTACAGTACTCATGAGTACACAGCACTCATGAGTACACAGCACTCATGAGTACACAGCACTCGTGAGTACACAGCACTCATGAGTACAATACTCATGAATACTGTTTTTGCGAGTGCTTGCACTCTTGAGTATATGCACTCCTGAGTACAGTAGTGCAAACAAGAAAACGGACGACAAAAGCTGCCACCCGAAGACACAGAAAAACGCAGTTTAGGGCCACGGCTGCACCGACAACACCCGAGCTCCCCTGAGCCCGACCCGGCCTGAGAACAAGAGGAGACGCCAGACGCAACGCGAGTGCTTACGTTCCGTTTCTCTTTCTCACATGTACTTGCCTTCACGCAGTAAGTCGCCCAACGACAGTGCACCGCGTCAGGTTTTCTTCCTCTGCCCTGATTTATATGTAACCTGTGTTTTTCTAATCAATTAAACAATTTATTTTTTCTACTTTGTCTTTCATTCGAGCTACGACCTAGCTAACAGTGCAGATAAGTTGATTATTCGTGAGTAATACAAATTGAGTACTCATGAGTGCAGAATGAGTAGTACTCATGAGTGCAGAATCAGTAGTTCTCATGAGTGAAAAATTAGTATTACTCATGAGTGCAGAATCAGTAGTTCTCATGAGTGAAAAATGAGTAGTACTCATGAGTAGTACTCATGAGCATTAGTACAGATTGAGTACTCATGAGTACAGATTGAGTACTCATGAGTACAGATTCAGTACTCATGAGTACGAATACTCGTGAGGACAAATGAGTTTGAGTACAAGTGAGTACGATTAGAAATGAGTATTTGATGAGTGAGTACGAGTGATTTTGTAAACAGACGAAGTTTTTGAGTCTGAGTTTGATTGAGTACAGCGTGGATGAAAAAAATTGTGATTGAGTTTGAGTGAGTTCTTTCTGTTTTGCCGACTTATGTCCGTCGTCGTCTGTTCGTCACCAGAGTAGTGTCCACCGCAGTGCGTACATAGTCCGTGCAGTCCGTGCGTACATCGCTGTGCGTGCGTAGCCGTGTAGCCGTGGTTGCACTGTCGAGCGTAGATCTGAGAATCAAAGCCCCTTTCTTAAAAGAAAGACGGGTAAAACGCGAAACTTTCTCTCGTGCAACCGCATTCAAAGACCAAAATCCAAAGATCTGCGACCGTGTCGGAAAGACGCAATCGGATAGACGTCGGCTTCAAAGCGCGAGGAACCGAGGTCTGCCGACCACGGGAAGCTTTTTTTTCTTGACCCCAACCCTGGTGCCATTACCATCTGCTATAGGGATGTCCCCAAATTCCGTCTGATCGGACAATCGACCATTTACAGTAGAGACTACCCTAAGTCATCGGTCTCTACCATCGACTTTACAGAAGGCGACGAAAGCGCTTTTACGTTTCCGGAAAGAAACGAACTTGCATGCAAGACTATAGTGCCCGAAACGGGACTAGAGTGCGCGCGTTCCCACTCCTATCTCTTCCTTTTCTCCAGCCCTCTCTTTTATCCCCTGACCCGCACTCCCCCAGTGCAGGGTAGCAAACTGGGCTCTACACCGGATTAACCTCGCGGCCTTTCCGTCCTTTCTTCTTCCTCCTTCTTCAGTCCCTTACTCCTAATCCCCAGCCTACACGCCAGAAGAGCCGGCCGGCAGAACTGGCCGGCACCGTTCTCACGATCCAGCGTAACCTGGTGCATGCAGAGGGCCCGAGTTGCCAGCGCAGGCCATTGTATGCCGGATTAAAGGAAACCACCCACCAGGCGGGTGCCGAGGCATCAGTACCTAAGGCTCGCCTTAATAAAGTTTACTCCTCCTTTCCCTCTCTGAGGTGTTTCATTAGCCTTTGTGAAACCCTTTCTGTAAGGTTGGCTTTCCTGTAGCGCGTTTTGGGCGAAGCGATTTAGATTTTTTTTTCCCTTTGACTTTCGTCTTTGAAGACACTGGCTTAGGACCAGAGGAAGCTTTGTGTTTCAACCAACTTTCATTTCACCTACGATCATCATTCTCGTAAGAGAAAGTTGTTTCGGCTGCAGTGCGTTTAGGAGCAACGTCACCATCATTCAGGCACACAAAGCTTCCTCTTTCTATGCTACGCTTTCAGTGCTTTCATTTAGCCCCTTCGGAAGTTCGGGGATTCAACGCAGGCCCACTCCTTCTGGAGTGGTAACCCTAAGGCGTATGTTTCGCAGCCTCTTTTAGGGCTTAGATTCCAAGACAAATTCATGATCACTTGTATATTTTGGCCCACTTAAAATTAGGAATGTCAGAAATGCACCCCGCTGCTGCTCCAAATTTGTGCACGCGTACCCATTCAAGTACAGTCAGGCTCAGTTTGAAGGTTATCGCGAGAGCACCGAGCAAGCAAGACCAGAGCGCCGTTCTGCGGCACTTTTATTCATTCGCGAAGATGAGATTATGCTGCCCTCCCTCACCCCTTGGCTGTTGCATAGAATTCGCTCACCCCCTTCTGCAAAGGCCGACTACCGCATTCTTTTTCTTCATTTCTTTTCGGAGGACGTATCCGCGTTTCGTTCCTCAACAATGCATGCCGGCATAGTTGCCCTGAGAGAGAGAGAGAGAGAGAGAGAGAGAACTTTTTTATTTGGCAGCTAGAGCTTTGTGGAAGTAGAGCCTTCTTACAGGTATCCATGTGCCGTCCTTGATGCTACTGCTCTCTCAACCAGCAGGAGCTTATCGCAAAAGATGGAGCTGGACAGCAGCGTCTCCCACTGCTCGGGGGAATGGGGAAGGGGTGGAGGTGGCAAATCAGGGTCCTGAGAAGGTTGCGTATCAGTGTGAAGTATGTCCATGATAAGAGAAAAGGATAAAGAAAAAAAGAAACGACGTGACCTTTATCGTTTTTGAAGGCAGTGTTCGCTCTGCCTGGAACAGCCATGGGAGAAGCAAACCTAGCATAATCTCGTTGTGGCCGATGCTAAAAATTGTCGCGCTGAGGCGCTGTCGTCGCGGTCGGTCGGTACTCCCGCGATAACCTTCATATTTACACGTTCAACACCGTGCCTGTCAGTTGTCATTCCGAGCCTTACCGCGATAACGGAATTCCTTATCAGTTCGGTAGGATGGCCGGCTTAATCGTATTGCGCCATTACAGCGCTATATGGTGCCGAAATAAGGGGCAGCAAATTTTAAAGTGAAAGCTTTCTCACTGGGATCGATGGCGTCCTGTAAAAAAATCGAATGCATTTCCGGATAGTCCGGTTGGTCGACCGAAAAGCTGTGATAAGATCTTCGGACACACTGCGCTTGCGTGAAACGGGGCTCCCATTGTGTCCAAAGGGTTACTTTAAAATCGCGCAAAAAGGAATGGTTCTAGACAAGACAACACACGCAACGATAATAGAGAAGGCGTTCAACAGTATGTCTTTATCTCACAAGCCACGTATCAATGTAGATTTCGATCGTTCGTAGGTGCTTTTTCTTAGTGCGCGAGAAACCGTCGCGTGTGTTCGTTCTTCGTTTGCGATTTTGGGCCTTCGAAGGTTTTGCACGCACTTTCAGCGAAAATTCGCCGCACTTTTAGCCTTCGCGGTTCTCTCAACTTGCTTTAGGAACTAATGGTGAATTTTTTGCATTGTTCCATTAGATTTTTGACTCATGGTAAAAAGCTTTATTTTCGGGATATTTTTAACTGCTGCGACGGTAAAAATTCTTATAATTCTTTGTCTTGACCCCATAAATGACCGCTTAAATACTTCATGATATATTTTTGATTAATTGATTGCTAGAAATGTGCTGGGGTGCACTCGGCAAGCACTCGCAGTTTATGAAAAGCAAGCTACCTCTATCCGTAACGAGGAAAGTACGCAATCAATGCAATCTGGCGGTGATGAAATGCGGAGAGGGAACTAGGCTCCCTAGTAAGCAACTAGAAAGCAAACTTAGGTAAGCGCATCGAGCCATGGAGCGAATAATGACTAGCAGTACCGCTTACGGACAGGAAAGGAGCATCCTGGATAAGGGAGGAAATTCGAGTACAAGATGCCGAGTTCAGTAAAGTTCGATTTGAATTCGAGTTCAAATTAATTGGAACTGGACTTGAGCTGGCCATGAAGTGAGACGAACTGAGAGAAGGTGGACCACGAAGGTAACAGAATGGATACCGAGTGAAGGAAATCGAAGAAGCGGAAGGCCAGAGGCGAAATAAGAAAATTCGGAGGCACAAAATAGACTCGGGCAGCGCAGAACAGGAGCGGCTGGACGTCAATGTTAGATGCCTCCGTCCTGCATTGCACCTGATTATTGATTGATTGATCGATTAATTGATTGGTTGATTGATTGATTGAGTGATTTATTTATTTATTTATTTATTTGACTGACTGACTGATCGATTGATTTGACTGATTGATTGATTGATTGATTGATTGACTGGTTGATTTGATTGATTGATTGATTGATTGATTGACTAATTTGATTGATTGATTGATCGATCGATTGATCTATCGATCAATTGATCTATCGATTGATTGATTGATCGATCGATTGATCTATCGATCGATTGATCGATTGATTGATTGATTGATTGATTGATTGATTGATTGATTGATTGATTGATTGATTGATTGATTGATTGATTGATTGATTGATTGATTGATTGATTGATTGATGACAAGCACCTGCCATACCACTTGTACCATTCACGGACGCGTGGTTTCCTGGGGAGCGGTTTGCTTGCAGATAAATCCGTCATCACTTCCCAGCGCCTGCACATTTTCAAATCAGCTAGGCCGAATCCGGTAGGAGCTGCTGCACTGGGCCTGTCTTTTTCCGGGATATTTCGAGCCCACAAAAGGCAGGCTGTTTTTTTGCGTTCTATACGGACACCCAAGAAATATACGCGACGAGCACTAACCTATCCGAATAGGTACAGGTCGTGCGTGCTGTTTTCTTGTGGCGTTCGAAACGGGTGCACCTGCGTGGCAGGCTTTGTAATTATATTTCCATCATTTCAGCCAATTAAAACAATCTGCGTAGTCTTTATTTTACGCGCAAAAATAAATAGCTGAACAAAGAATCGTGCAAGGGATAAAGCTGTTACACTTTAAAAGTGACCACCCTTGGTAAAAAAGTACCAATGACAAACAGTGACACAGAGAACGAAGGGAATAAAGGCCTGAGAGTCCGGCAGAGACAATGATAGAAGCTACCGTTTTCTTCTCTCCGTCGCAGCCTCTGGTAAAAACTAGAAGCGTAACTGAGATAAAAAAGCGAGAGAGGTCACGCTGAGATAAGGCACGAAGCTATTACCGCTCCGATCGGGAGCCGGTATCAGCTCTAGGCGCGAAAAAATACGAAAAAAAAAGAAGTCAAATGAATATTTTCAACGTTTTTTGTTCCTGTTCGGCAACGTCGAAGACGCTGGCAATGGTGAGGATCCGAAAGCAAGCAAACCACGCGAGCCTAAACACGTCTTTTCTTTTGTGACGTAAATCAACACGCGTTGTTCGCGACCCGCCGCGCGCGAACCTCAACTCCGGCTCGCTGCTTCTTCTACGCTCGAATCGAATTTCCCCCTCGCACTTTTCGACCCCTCTTTCCCTCTTTCGTTTCGTTTCTCGCCACTGGAGGGCTTCTTCTTCCGCCGAGATCGGCGTGGCAGTGTTCTTGAAACAAAAGCCGCTTTCTCAAGGGCCAGGCGTAGCGAGGGAGAATCGCTCAGCGCAAGGCGCCAACTTGCGCCTTCATTCATTTCGCTCTCGTCTTTCTTGTTTCCGAACTTGCTCGTTCCTATCCGTTCTTCTTATTTCTTTCTGCCCACCCTCGCGGTGCTGCGCGCTACTCGAGTTACGCCAAATTTCGACTTTGAGCGCATTCCGTTATTTTTTGTTATTTGTCGTTTTTCATTGCGTTCCTTTTGTACGGTGAAAGCAGCTATAGGCACTCCCGCCGGCGTTTCAAGCCGTTTGCGCTCTTTGTCTCGCTTCGCGAACAAAGCGCGAGGAGGCTGCAGCAGGTCTTGGCTTAGCTTGACTTAACTTTCGCTGGCTGAGAAAATTGTTACAAAGAAGCAAGCCAAAGAGTGGCTAAGACAGGCACAATGGCCGAGGCCAACTTTGGCTGGAGGAAACGCCGGGTTAGTCGCTGACGCCAGCATTGCGAGAAAAAAATGCCGCTGCTGATGTCTGAAAGTGAAGAGTACAGGCCTGAAGCATCGTCTGTGGCGGTTCTGCTTCGCCTCGGGGTGCTTTGAGCCGTCGGCCATTTAGCTGTGAGGCAAGATTAGGGAGGGTATAAAAGGTTAAAACGTTGTATGTCCTGAAGGCAGCACGTACATGCTTGGTCACCTCTCAAGTAATCGCAAGTCAAAAAAGGAAGTACTATAACGGGTCATTGGTAGTTCTGACAGAATTAAAACGCAATAACAAGAAGATAACAAAACGTGCTGCACTGGTACAAAGTCCTCTAATTGGCAAAGTACGCCTCAACAAAATTTTGGAAGCGATTGCGCACACGTAAAACACGTCCATGAAAGAAGAGAAACTTAATGTCTCGAACATGGCGTGCCCGATTTGCTGATACCCGCCGCGGTGGCTCAGTGGCTAAGGCGTTGCGCTGCTGAGCACGAGGTCGCGGGTTCGATTCCCGGTCGCGGCGGCCTCTTTTCTGGTGGAGGCGGAAAGCAAAAACGCCCGTGTGTACGAGATTTCGGCGCACGTTAAAGATCCCCAGGTGGTCAAAATTAATCCGGAGCCCTCCACTACGGCGCGCCTCATCGCCTGCGTTGCGTCGGCGCGTTGAACCCTACAATCAATCAATCAATCAATCAATCAATCAATCAATCAATCAATCAATCATCAATCAATCAATCAATCAATCAATCAATCAATCAATCAATCAATCAATCAATCAATCAATCAATCAATCAATCAATCAATCAATCAACCGATTTTCTGGTGTACTTCCCTAGCTTAGCCTTCGTTTTCGCTTTTAGGGTCGAAGAACCTTACGGGCTCGGGCTGTCGGCGTCTCCTGTCGTCGTCTCTTGTAGTCACGGTACTAAAACGCTGGGACACTCGTTTTCCAACGCCTTGCGCTAGTATGTCTACGCTACGTGTACTAAAAGAAAAGTGTATATAATGGATAAAACTGGTTCGAAATAAGCTAACACGATTTAAAGATTTGTGGAACGCTCCCTGTGCGCTTCAGCAATCAAGCACAAGCAGAAGCTGTTTGTAGACGGGTTATAATTTATATTACACTCAAGTACCCACAGGCTCTCGATACCAGGCCTGATCGAGTCAGGTGGTCGGTCGAAGCAAGAAAAGGCATACTTACCTGGTGCTGGGGCCTCGTTGATCAGCGAGGACGTGCCCTCACGACGAGGAACGGGCCTTGCACTGCGCTCGCATTGACCCCTGCCTCTACTCCAATATGGGGCTGATGGGGTATGCCAATTGCTTAAATCCGGTTCAATGCAAGAGAGGGCGCCACCGCCTCAGGAAGCGCGCGATTTCGTCTCATACCAGGCGCTTCTCCGGCGCCCAATCAGCGCGCGCCTTGTGGCAAGAAAAAGGCTAACAATCTTTGAACATACACTTATACCCTGCATGCTTCACCCCTCCCTAGGTTTCGCGTTATTGGAGCTTCGCCCCTAAAACGGGCCACCTAGGTGGCCCGTTTTAGGGGCGAAGCTCCTCTTGCTCGGGCCCTATCCCGTCCCTCGTTGCTGCTGTATTCGGCACGGCACAATAATGATGATTGTGACAGGATCCCCCTAGGGATTGGCCAACCAAAGATTGGCCGAAGAGGACAAAACGTTCAACGCGTTCGTTGCTATTCAACAAGGAGAACAGGAAGAAGAAGAGGTTGTCATTGGTCGCCTGCAGACCAACCACAAAATTATAATCTTTAAAGGAAGCGCTTCCCACAGCTTTGTAATCAGTAATGTATTCCTTGTATATAATTTCATCGATATGTAAATGATTACATCTTGTGTGTGCATAAGTGTATATAATTGCATTGATATGTAAATAATAAATACCATGTATATAAGTGTACATAAAAACACCCCTACAACAACGTGTGGAGTCTTCAAATGATGTGTGGGTGAATGTTTCACGCTTTTACCGATAAGCATTGGAGCTTCGCCCCTCTCATCATCATTCACTTCGTGGAAATGGCGGAATTTTTTTCTCTCTTCTTCTCTTGGAGCTCCTTAGTGGCTGTGAAAAGGCGTTCAATAACGGAAACACCCGGTTTCCTTCCCTTTGGTAGAGAAGGATGCGTACCCGACTGGAAGGTAGGATATGTTCGTGCGTATAAGATGGTAGTCCAGCAAGTCCATCAGCAAGTCCACCCTCTAATGACGACGATGGTTGAACGCGACGCTTTCTCCTGATGAATTCTTCGGTTGGGCAATCCCACACTGCGAGTATGTGCTACTCTGGAGGCACGCATCACTTTTCTTGAATACCTGCATAAGCTCTCGGGTGTGCACTCCGTAGGCCTAACGATTGTGTTTGGGGTGTACCGCGCGAATCGGTACCTGTTGCCCGGCGGAGCACTTTTTTGAGTGGGCAGTGGTTTAGGTGTTAAACCCCAAGATGGGATGTTAGGCCTTACTTAAGGCCTCACGAAGAGAAAAGAGCAATTCTCATCCTACGTCGGCCTGTAGGTAACGGCAGAGTTTCATACTATACTAGTATGAAACGCTATGGGTAACGGCTGTAATGTTGACCTCACAACATGACTTCAAGCCCTTAGGCCTGCGTCACTTCCTACCTCTGCTGCAAATCAACATTTAGCGGAGGTGGCGTAACGGAGCTGTCGCCAAGCTTCGCAGGGAAGCGTTTTAATTTTGCTACATTCAACGACAATCATCATCATCGTCAGAGAACGTTGGCTTTTCTGTAGGGCGTAGTCGCATTACAGACGCCAACACTAACAACAACCTTCGCTTTAGTGCTGACGTACGTGATGTCATTCTCATCGTCATCCATCCTCACCGATTCGCAGACAGCCTGCCGAAATTACCATATTGGCCGAATTTCTTCATCAGCACTTCACATCCTCAAAAACTGCTCAACGACCCCTGACATCCGCATCGTCTGGGCTCCTGGACACGCCGCCATCCCCGGCAATGAAGCGGCTCACGCCGCGGCTCGCGATATGATACACCGAGCCATTGCCGACGGTGGCCAATATTTACCCTCTCACGATCAACTCCACCCACTCAGTGGCTACACGGAGATTCTCGCGCATTACCGGCAAACTCGCCGTCGTCTCCCACCACCACACTGGCGCCTCTCCAGAGAGGACGCTACAACTTGGCGGCGGCTCCAAACGAATACCTATCCACATCCCACCCGCCTCCACCTCAACTTCCCCACCCGACAACCTTCCCTCTGCGCTTACTGTCCCCAGCCTGGCACCCTCTACCACATCATATGGGAGTGCCAACGAACTCCAGACTTGCCCCCCCTTTCCAACCCAACCTTCGAGCAGTGGAGGGCTTCCCTGGCCAGCCCGGACCCGGATATCCAGCTTAAGTTGGTGACCCGAGCACGGACGGCCAGCCGAAGTCAAGGCATCCCGGACTAGGGACGCCTTCCACGGGGCGACGCCCACATATCAGCCTCTGTTGGAGAAATAAATTTTTTTTCTCTCTCTTTCTCTCATCGTCATCAGCATCATCGTCAGTGTCCAGAGCTTCTGAGAAAACGCTTCTTCCATAAAGCTTTTCATCCGTTAATCGTTAATGAGATCAGAGCATGCTTTGGGCTGTTTTGCGCACGCGCACTTACATCTTCCTGTTGACTGCGCCAATTGTATGGCCGCTAGCACAGCCCAATGGCAAAATGGAATCTCCACAACGGAAAAAATAAAAAAGGTCTATAGTGTTCCTTTTTTTTCCTTCTCTTTTTCTCTGTCTCTTTTACTCTCCCTAGTATTCTGTGATAAACATATTCACCTTAGTCATTGCACCTGTTAGTCCTTAGTCACCTCTTTTATTTATTTCCCCCTCCACACCTCCTTCCCCGCACTGGGTTGTATGCAGGGGAGCTCGCTGCCGAGCTCAATATCCCCAGTGCCGCGCCTTTCCTTTTTCTATCAAGTCACAAGTATTGTTAGTTGCGCGTGCGAGTGGCAGATTAGAATGTTTTCCCGAAGGGCATAGCGCCACTTAGCAGATAAAAGGATGATTTAAAATAATCAGATTACTCGCCTGAAGACGCTCATTGTGGCCTCTTAAGCATACGCCGTATTCCGCAGGGTAAGACCTCCTTGAGACTTTCTGTCGTTACGCACGAGATCCTTTGCTTCAAATAGGGAAACCAGACCTCGGCGGTTGATACTCTGGTGCAGGCTGCACCTGCGGCCCCTAGAGCACGCCCTAAAGTGCCAAGTTAATGAACCCCGGGTCGTCAGAGCTAACCGCGAGTGTTTGAAGAGGAAGTTCACCAGGCCACCGTAAAAGCTTGACTGAGTTAAGAACCAAGTAGAAAGCTTCCTGGCCTTACGTGTGCATGTCTCATAAAACTCGGCTGTGCTCCGCCAATGCTCTGGAACAGCAACTCTGTACAATTGACGCAGACAAAAACAAACAAACAAACAAACAAACAAACAAACAAACAAACAAACAAACAAACAAACAAACAAACAAACAAACAGACAAACAGACAAACAAGCAAGCGAACAAACAAACAAGAAACAAACAAGCAAGCAAGCAAGGAACCAACCAACCAACCAAACAAACAAACAAACAAAAAAAGCAAACGAACAAGCAAGCAAACAAACAAACGAAGAGAAAAACCAACAAACAAGCAAGCAAGCACGCAAGCGACCACGCAAGCAGGCAAGCAAGCAAGCAAGCAGGCAACAAAGCAAGCAAGCAAGCAAGCAAGCAAACAAGGGAGCAAACAATAAATCAAAGAAGCGAGCAAGCAAACAAACAAACAAACAATCAAGCAAGCAAGCAAGCAAACAAACAAACAAACAAACAAACAAACAAGCAAGCAAACAGAAACAAGTAATCAAACAAGCAAATAAACAAGCAAGCAAACAAACAAACAAGGAAGCAAACAAACAAACACTTCCTCTGGGGAAGCATGCGCGTGATTCCGTCATATGTGTTTTATATCTGATGCACGTATTATGGAAGGCATTGCAACTAATGGGAATTGAGCGCGCGCCGAGGGTTTCGGCGGCAGGTGTTTGCGACGGCTTTTGTGGACGCAAGCCGGTCGGGCGGTTTCACCAACATAGCCAAGCAACGCTTTCGCATACAAAAACAACAACAGGAGATGGAATTACTTCGTCCTATAACCCAGGCGGTTCCTCCGCACGTTGAATTTACACTGTGAAGTTCCGCCGTTTTGTAAGGCTGGAGCCAGCCGGCCCCACATCATGTGGCCGATAGCCGCGGTCATTGTTGGAGAGTCCACCTCGCTTGGTCAATAACTTACGTCGATTCTAAAAACTTGAAGCATAGTAGACATATGAAAAGTTGTGTTTGTACAAGCACATGTTCTGGGTTGTAGAAACTCATTCTTAGAATACCTGCATGTCGTGCGGAAAAATCCGACCGAACTGCTATGCAAACACAAAAATATCGCATACAACTTGCGATTTATTCAATTTATTTTAGCGAACATAACTTCACGGCAAGAAATACGGGGGGAAAAAATTGCGCCCACCTCCCCGCGAGTGGAACCGTGTTTAGATGCGACGCATCGTGGGGTTCACTTGGTGTTTCCGTTGGATTGATTCTCAAATCGCGTGAAACGGGTCGGGAACGCGTATGATTATTATGTTTTATGATTATTATTATGTTTTATTGGCCAATCTTGGTCAATCTCTCTAAGTGGTATGCTTGGGGCTTCGCTGTCGCAACGACCTTTACTCCATCATTGTTGCTGTAAGTGGGAGCTTCTTTTCTTTTATTGCAAGTGTTAATCATTGCCCCATCATGCGTTGTGTCAGTAGCTTCTTGACGTAGTTTGAATGAGTCAAGGATATAAGGCGCGTTCGTAGCATTTGGTTCTGTCTCGGTTTTGTGGCGCAGAGGGAAGAGCATGTACCTCGCGTTCCGCCCACAGGGTCGTGGGATCTAAACCGGGCGCCGCTAACTATTATGTTTTTTATAGTGTGGACAACAACGCTGTATGGAGGGACAAGGCGAGTGAATGAGATGCAGTCGCATCTAAAATTTTACGTGAGAGATCAATTTATACCTGATGTGTCCAGTCGTTGCACTGTTGGGGGTTTTCATGCTGTTTTCATTGAAAAACTGAACACATAAAGAAATAACGTAAAACCGATGCAATTTGTGGCTTAATTCGTTTAACTAGCAGCCGCAGTGAAGTCAAACTAATAAATTCTGTTCAGCCTGCCTGTCTCCCCTCCTCCCCCCCCCCCCCCCCCCCGCTTTCCCTTTACCCCGCAACCCCTCGGCGACGCCCGTCATAATAGCACTACTGGGTTATAGGAACCAAATGTTGTTATAATTTTTTTATTACTCCCATTATCTATTGTCATAATTACTCCCTGTTCTATATCACATTGTTCCAATTTGTGTGTTCACCTCTTGCACACATGGGCTGTTGCGCAGGCGCCACCTAAAATAACAAATAGTGGGGAAGTATTTAACCCTTTCGGCCCTGATTTTTTATTTCAAGCAAAACAAAATTTTCTGCGTGTTGCATGAAATTTTAGGGCCCCATAAGCCCACAAAAAGTAGCGATACGGCAAGTAAAAGCTGATTTATTAGTGAGGCAGCTAATTTGGACATCTGACAATTGAAATTTTTGTGTTGGGCAGAAACATCCCTTTTTGCATGTTTCGTTACATTTATGACCCAATGAGCCTACACACAAAAAATGGGATTCGTACTGCGCATATTTTTTAATCTACAAGCGACGGATTAAACCTGGGAGCAACATTTGTTTAAGCCTCAATGCCTTAATGGAATCTTCATCGGAGCTTCTTCTTCTTTATAGAGTCCAGCTCGCGGTAAAACGCGACAACGGTGATGTCTATCGCAACAGGCATCCTCGAAGAACGATTTCCCAGAAAACTTGCAGTTTTGGTTTCGTTCTTTATGCTCTGTCAGAGCTTAAAAGTGATGGTTGATTTATTGTAGGGTTTAACGCGCCGACGCAACGCAGGTGATGAGGCACGCCGTAGTGGAGGGCTCCGGATTAATTTTGACCACCTGGGGATCTTTAACGTGCGCCTAAATCTCGTACACACGGGCGTTTTCACTTTTCGCCTCCATCAGAAAAGCGGCCGCCGCGGCTTGGAATCGAACCCGCGTCCTCGTGCTCAGCAGTGCGACGCCTTAGCCACTGAGCCGCCGCGGCGAGTGTTAAAAGTGATGGCGTCAATGGACGCCACCAGGGCCGAAAGGGGTAAATTACGAGTCGCAGAAAACAAAAGAGTCCTGTTGATCCATCTCTTGTCCTTTCGGACCCTTACACTATCAAAGCTTGTCTCAAACTCGGAAAAAAAGGAAAAGATACAAACTAGGTCTTATTTCGAACAATATAGGGTGGTTCCAGCTAAAAGCATTGCATGCCTAAGGCTGTTTGGTCCCCCAAAAAGCGAAATCACGTCCGCTCAGTGGGGGAAGTACCCAGAAACAGCGAGTTCATCCTTTTTTTTTTACTTTGCTGCATGATCGTCGCTAATTGAGCCATACTTTCTGACGAGCGTTCAATGCTGAAATAATCTTGTTCACTCTACCCGTCGCTTCCGAAATGTGCAAAAAAACAAAAAAGGGAGACGACTTGTTTGCGCACACACTCACTCCCAAAATGGCAGCGGGAAGGTATCCACTGCAAACTGTACAAACACTGCCGCCCTAATTAACTAAGCGTGCAGGCATCAGATCGGCCTTCTTTACAAAAAAAGCTAGAAGGAAATACGCACAAACAAAGCGAGAGGGACGCTGAAGAGCAATGAAACGGGCTCGTTGAGCGGATTAAATCCGTGAACACGCAAGCGCGGATGTTAAACGCAATCGCGGCCAATATAGAGTCCCCGGATTTGTAACTTCTTCCTTTTATCTCCAGGCTGCTTTCACACAGAGAAAGAACAAGAACATGGACAGGAAGACATCTGATTAGATCCTTCTGAAAGGGTTCACAGGTTGCACGTCGGCAGTCGCTGCCTAATTAAAAAAAGGAAGATTTTGTAAGGCGCAGTCGCTTTCGCGCATCTGGGCACCCAGTTATATGTGCTTTTTGGCTTTTTTGGCAATTTTGCTGAAGATCACGTGGCTTCGATACCGAAGCGGAGGTTTGGCTTTCCAGTATCCTGGTTGCGACTCCTCCAAAACGAGCCTTTGCAGCTCTTTTGTCGGTGCCATTTAGCCGGGAAAAGCAAATCAAGCCGACCCAGCCTCGCTAATTGACGTGTTCGGAAAACACCCAACCAGACGCCAATTAGAAGAATAAATCTATTTGGTAATCTTCACTGTCGAGCGTTGGGAACTTGTATAATTGCTTCTCGGCAGCGAATTATTGCGAATTAGGGAAAAGAATATGGCGACAAAACCTGTACGCTAAAGTGACGCCAGCGGGAAAACGTTGACAGAAGCGGGTTGAAGGCTAAACCCTGATTGGCGATACTTTGAAACAAACATTATTTGTTTGCTTCACGTTGTGCTTTTTTGCAGAGTTTGATACTAACATGAACTAGGGAAGAATCTGACGCTGCAGTGGCGTGCAGTCACAAGGGCTTTCATGGCAGCTACAATGCTTTCTTTTTTTTTGCTTGGCCTAGCGTGCAACATGTTTTATTGTGACCACAGATGAAAAGGGCAACCTTTTTTTATTGTCCAGTTTGCATGAAACTTTGGAAAATTTCCCGGGAAAGGTTTTTTGTTAGCTAGACTTTTGTGACGTTCGAATGTTGACATCGGCCGCTGACCGCTTGCCACCGATTCACGGAAGAGCGTACGTGCGTACCGCACTGAGGGGGACATCCCGATGCTGACCCCCGGCACCCGGCTGAGCATTGCCTACGCGCCTGCAGCGTGCAGTGACTGGCCAGCCGTGAGTTCCCCGAACCAGCACCCACCTCTGCCTTCCCTCCACGCACCGGCGGAGGTGATAAGAACGCCCGCATACCCCTGGATAATTATCGACACCCGCCGTCGTCGGAGACGCCGTAGGAGACATCCGAAAGGGCTTCCGAATCCCGGCGGAGATCGAGACGACGATCATCCCTCGTACCCATCCACGCAAAGCAACGAGCCTGCAGCAGAACTTTGAATTCGCCCCACGGCCCTGCAGCGTGCGTGGACATCGCCGCGCCCGGTTCCGACTTTCCCGGGTCAACAGAGGGAGCGCACCCCGTCACCCTGGTCACTGAGCGACCGGCCCCGTCTCCGAGGTCCAGACCCAGTCTCCTTCCTGCCCCGCTCCAACGACTCCCATCGTGTTGTCGGGTGAGCGCGTCGGCGCCAGCCCAACTTCATTGCTAATTAAACTGTTTGTATAGCCAAACCTGTGTTTGGCTGTGAAGAACACTTCTGGCCTGTTTTTTTTTGTTGTTGTTTGCATGTACTCCTGTATAAATTATTTCGAATAACTATGTATTGTACTTTATTTTTTATTATTTTTTATTTTTCTTGAACGGTTTGCTCTCATTTGGTCTGTGCAGTATATACAGTTGAGCCATATTCTATGTATACTTTGCTATTGTGTGCTTTTGAGGTGTTTCTGTATCGCCACTGATTTTCTTTTTACCGTTACGTGTTAATGGATTGCTAACTTCCAACTATGTCTTTTTATATGCTCGTTCTTTATGGTGTAGAAGCATAGGAGGTCCCGCCCACGGTTTATTACCTTGGGACCTCCTCTTGTATACTTACATTATGTAATCGCACGTTACTGCTTTTGTGAAATAAACTTTGAAAATTTGTGGTACCTCTTTTCTTCTCAACTCCCCGTGGACCCACCTAGTTGGTAGCGTGACGCTATCCCCTTACCGGGGGCCTCATACTTTTTTATCACATAACACTGTTAAAACAGGCATTAAAAGCAAGATTACTCGAAGCCGTTAGGTCTGTGTACGTGTTTATGAAGGCGAAAGCCAGGTATACATGTAAGAACTTTTCACAGCGATGCGGTATAAGCTGCTGGCTGGGCCGGCGAACGTGCGCAGGGAAGCCTCGCCGAGCGATGACGTCATCGCGCGCGCCGGCACCGCAGCTTTACACTAGCTTTGCCTAGCCGCGCTCGGGTGGGACTCGTGTCGCCACCTGCCGGAGGCGCGATTCAACCGGTACAAGCACGGCTTTGGAAACGCAGAATTCCTTGGGTTTGGGCGATTTGGTTCATATCGACTTGAAACTTTAGCTTGAACGAAAAGACACAGGACGTAGGAAGAAAACTCGGACACAATGCTCACTATCAACGTAGTTTAGTAACAAAAAAGGGACACACATATACATGAAACACTTCACAACATTGGCACAGCTCGATACTATTTCCTCCGAGATTATTTAACAGGATTATCGCTAAGAATGTCCATTTCTTTCTCTGCCAGAGCTACGGAGGCTGTGCTGACGCACTTGTCAACTTTCCTGCTGATAGCCACTGCCTTGACGACTTCATGTGCGAGGCGAATGCGTTTTTTCCGAAGCACGTCGATATCGTCGATGCGCGCGGTGCATTTGGGGCAAGTGCGGCAATGGAATGGTAGGTGTCCGGATGACGTTGTCTTGATTAAGGCGGCGTGTTCTCGGGCCCTGTCGTTAATGCACTTTCCGGTTTGTCCTACGTAGAATTTTCAACATGATAATGGGATGCTATATACGACTTCTGCCCGGCATTCGTCGTATCTTGTTCGATGATTCTTAGTGCATGTCTCCCTTCTTGGTTCCTTGTTCATGCGCCGGCACATTTGATACGCCTTGATTTGATAGGCCTGCACACAACGAACTCACCATGCCTGGCTGCAATTTTCTCCAGGTTGTGTGCGGAGCCATGTACGTAGGGAACTACCGCCGCATTCACTTTAGTGCGTTGCAACCTTTAGTGTGTTTACTTAAGTGGGTTTTCTTGATCTAATTTATTGTTTGTTGTTATTCATCGAGGGTCCCGTTAGCTTTGGGACCTTCGTCTGTATAATACTATTACTGGACTACTTTTTTTGGAATGAATAATAAACTGAAACTGAACGGTTGCACGTCTTGTCCCCTCTAGTTCTTTTTTCACACGCCGTAGTAGGATTTCGCTCACTGCCGCCAGGGTGCTTTTCGCGTAGCCGGCGTTACGCAGCCTGGTTTTCTGCCGTTTGAAACTGTTCACTGATGCGTGCAGGACTTCTCAATGGCGGAGCGCAAAGCCATAGTTGCAATCGCTCTTTTCACGTTCTTGAAGTGTGCCGAGGCATGAAATAGGAAGAACTTACTGCTCCGTGTCTCGTACCACCAGCAGATATGCCCTTTGTTGAACCGCAGGCTGAGGTCCAAAAACCTCAGGTGGCCATTCTCCGGTAGCTTATGTGGGAAGGATAGGCCGTGGGCGCTATTTTCAAAACGCCCCATAATTTCACCCTTCAGGCGTTGGTCACTCTCAAGGACATTCGTGCACAAAACCGAATAATCGTCCCCATAACAAAAAATGGCCACAATCACCTTTCCCTCCAGGCTTCCCTGAACACGCCGGTACACTTCCGCCAGGTGGAGGTTGGACAGGGAGGGGGCTACGCGAGATCCTACGCATATCCCCGCTCGTTGCACGTATAGTCACGGCCTTCGTGTGAAACGGCGGTAGATCGCAAGTATGCCGAGAAGCTCTAAAAAGGCGTCACAGGACATGCCCACTCCATTTTGAAAGGAAATCAGGCCTTGTTCCTCAATCGTTGCTCGGAGTGCAGGCATTAGTTTGACGAGGGGTATAGAGTAATATAAATCCTGGATGTCCACCGAAAAGCCCGAAACAGCCCGCCCCTGGTCTCCTTCTAGGGATGACAACAGGCCTCTCGAGTTTGCGGTCATGTAGGGATCTCTCACCTCAATTTGTGCAAGGTGCGTGGCCAGAAAGTTCGACACTTGTGCCTGTCAGGTGCCAGACTCCGATACTATGGCGCGGAACGGAATTCCGGGCTTGTGGGTCTTAATGGCAAAGAAGACTTGAAGGCATCCGTTCTTTGTTCCTTTCACCTTGCCGAAGAGGCTGTCGATGTTATCAGCAGGAAAGCTGAAAAGTGCGTCAGCACAGACTCCGTAGCTTTGATAGAGAAAGAAATTGACCTTCTTAGCGATTATCCTGTTAACTAATATCGGAGGAAATAGTGTCGCGCTGTGCCATTGTTGTGCAATGCTCCATTTATATATGCCCCCCTTTTTTAGTAAGCTCAGTTGATATTCAGCATTGTGTCCGTGTTCTCTTCCTACGTCGTGTGTGTTTTTTTTTTGATTCAAGCGGATGTTTTAAGTCGATTTGGAAACACGTCGTGGGGTGGCTCGATCTATCGTTTGTTACGAAGAGTAGTCCAGTTTGGATGGTGCAAAGAGAAGAATTAATGCCAAAATGAAGCCAAAAGGCCGAGGAGCCATCACGTTAATCAATTTCTTAGCGTCCAGCACGCCAGACCACAAAGCCGAACGGCGGCCACCGGGCGAGTACAAAATTTTAAGCAACCGCTCGTCCCGCAGCGCTTTCGCTACTCTTGGAGCTTCATCGCAATGCAGGTGGGCACGCGTACATTGTACAGATACTTCAATGACCGAGCGTTCCTTGCTCTTTCTTTGTAGGGCTAACGACGACACCACGCAGAAAACTTTGCCGAGTCTCCAATCATAACCACGCGTAAACTACGACGAACCAAGAATTAGCTAGGTGGGACCGCCAGCTTCGCTCTTTGCCCAGACTTCGCGACACAAGGGCGAAGCTGCCCGAACTTTTTTTAATGTTACATCGTATGCTAGTAACTTTCTTGGCTTTAACTTTTGCGCCTTAGGGCAAGAATTACGTCACGAGTAAACTGGCACACACCACAGCTTCCATTGAAACATGGTTCGGCATAGCTGGTGTGCCCCTGTTGCACTCACGTGTCACCACATTCAAAGGTAAGGCAGCACGCATTATTATACAGCTTCGGTATTTTCAATTCATTGTTTTTTGACACGAAAGTGTTTTATTCCGGGATACACCAAGATTGCACTGACCTCATATCCGTCACGGAAGTGACGCCAGACCCGCCGAGGTGGCTCAGTGGCTAAGGCGTTGCGCTGCTGAGCACGAGGTCGCGGGTTCGATTCCCGGCCGCGGCGGCCGCTTTTCTGGTGGAGGCGAAAAAGCAAAAACGCCCGTGTGTACGAGATTTCGCCGCACGATAAAGATCCCCAGGTGGTCAAAATTAATCCGGAGCCCTCCACTACGGCGCGCCTCATCGCCTGCGTTGCGTCGGCGCGTTAAACCCCACAATCAGAATCGGAAGTGACGCCAGTACAACAAAACGAGCGGCCTGTAAAGGGTGCACCTCTGCACACAGCGTCTTCTTGCGGGGCAGCAACCTTTCGTACAAAGAAAAAGTTGTACTTAGGGTTGTTCATTTTCAGGTTTTATATTTTAATACGAACGTGTTTTATGCCGGGATACACCAAGATTTCACTGACGTCATATCTGTCACTGAAATGACGCCAGTACACCTTTACCGCCAGCAGGACGTCGCTCGCCAAGCACATCCATAAGACAGCCGCCGACCCGCAAATCATGCCCAGCTGCAGATGTCGCTGCACATTTCTTTCGTGTTGCACCGATTCCTATGACAGAGGAATCAACCACAGTTTTTTTTAATTGTTAAGCGGACACAATTACCGCGTAAGGCTACCAAGTCCTGGCCTATCACCAAAATGGGTATGCGTTACCAAGGAGGGAACAACAAAAACAAGTTCTGTTGTTCTGCTGGACAACGTGCTTTGAAGGGGAAAGCCCGGTGGTACTTATCAACACTTCTTTACTGTTAAATCGATGTGCGTCTCTTCAGTTGTGTTGTTCCATTCGTTGCCTTCAATTACTTCGACGGGCGTTTTTGCTGCAACACCGTGTTTGTACTTCTTTCTTCTCCTTCGTTTCTTATGTAGTTTGAAGCAAAGCACGGCTCCGTTTCCACAGTAACAGAGTTGAGAGCGGCTGAGG
This sequence comes from Haemaphysalis longicornis, assembly GCA_013339765.2. Lineage (NCBI taxonomy): Eukaryota > Metazoa > Arthropoda > Arachnida > Ixodida > Ixodidae > Haemaphysalis > Haemaphysalis longicornis. The sequence continues at coordinate 35,605,007 of CM023449.1, read as the reverse complement.
TGCACCTGTTCTACTCACGTACCATCAAGTTCACTTATCACCCGGCATGCATTATTTTCTTTTGTCAGCGCTCGCAACGTGCATAGGTAGCGCACTGAGCTCCTACTGTGTAGACTCGGGTTTAAATTTCAAACTAATTCAAATGTTTTAGGGGCGAAGCCCCTTAGGGACTCTCGCGGTCGGCGTCTCATGTCGTCGTCGTCACCGTCATTTCATGTAGTGACGGCACTAAATACCGGGACACTCGTCTACGCGTCGCGCTAGAACGTAACGCGTACTACAAAAAATAAAAGCCGTTCCACTCAATGTGAAGGCTGCCGGAAGTGCAGAGCATTGATTCGCCATAATGGCCTATAGCGCCGTCATCCGCTCACTGCTATCCACCCAATGCAATTCAAACTTCCCGCCTTCGCAATGCTCGCGCGCCCCCTGCCTGAAAGTGCGCCAGCGGGAGTTCTCTTCTATTTGTGCTTGCTTTCCGTCCCGCACGTGCCGGCGTTGCACTGCCACGGTTTTCGCTTACTATCGTAAAAACCAGCCGAATGTGCGTTCCTAACTAAATAAACGCGGGCGCTGACGGTTCATTGCGTATATTTTGTCTAAAATGTACTTGCAGTTTTCTTTGCTCTAAACAACGGGGAGATGAATGACAAGCGCCCGCTGTTCGCGAGTTTCGAACGCTTATGACTATATAAACCGCTTGGCTTTCTAAGCTTCTGGGTTACGCCGTGACGACAGCCGCTACGACGGAACGCCGTGTGGCTCTGTAGTGTGGTCCAGCGAGCGAGCTACGACAAGGCGAGCCCTTAAAGCGCTCTACACTTAAAAAACACCGGACACTCGTTTACGCCTCGCGCTATGTATAAGGCATCGTGCTTCAAATACACGAGGCTTTTACAGCAAAGCTCTATCCCTCTACCCCCAACGGTTTCATCTCCATGGGCAAAAACGCCAAGGCGCCAAGAATACACTTGTACACTGCAAGCTTCACTTCTTCCCAGGTTGCATGTTAGCGGAGATGGCCGGGATTTTGATTTACATGAAAGGAAACCAACATGCGATGAGAAGAGGAAGTTAAATTCAGAAAAAAGAATTTACGAGCAGTTTACACATCATCTTTTCTAAGCATGGTTGGAAAGAAGTATACTGTGTAAACTTTCTGCAACCGCTCATAGGGTCCTTTAGCGCGAGAGCATTAGGCATAATTTAGTATTTCGTCTTTAAAGCGGTGGCCATTTTTTGCACCAGAGAAACAACTACAATCACTACAATGAGGTGCTAAAGGCTTCAGCCTTAAAACATAAAAATTGTATTAGGAACGCCTCTCGGTTAACGTCGTTACGGTTGCAGGAAGGGTGGAGAGCTCGCAAACAGAGCTCTCGCCCTAACCGCAAGAGTGTCGACGCGTGAAAGACGCTGTTTGCAGACGGGTGGTCAGAGGTCGTGACTGGCAAGGCTCCGACCTGTTTTGTGGACACAGCGCTCCTCCCGGGCAAACAGTCAATCCTCCCGCGAAGCACAAATACGAAGTGAAAGACGTCGCGGCTGCGGCTTGTAAAACTCGCGCCGCCATAATTATTTGAGCCCTCAAACCGCGAAACCTGGAGGCCGGAAATAAAAATAGAGCGGAAATCGTGCGGCCGCAAATCACGTAGAGCTGTGGCGGAGGTTTTTGTTTTTGTTTTTATGAATACGTTTGTTCTTTAATCGTTATTCGTAGTTCGCTTTTCACTCACCGTGGACTCACGAGGACTCTACAGACGCGGAGTCGCGTATTCTTGTAAGCCTCAAAAAAGGAAAAAAATGAAAGGGTGCCAGAAAACCAGAATAGGAATGTGAGTGGGAATAGCAGTCAAACAATATAATAACGAACTATCAAAAAATGAAATTGCGGGACTTCCAATTACTCTGATGATTAACTACTTGAGTGTTCTTGAGTGTTCGGTGAAGTTTTCTCGCAGGAGTAGTGCCGAAGGTAAGATCTTTATCTTGTGCGTTTTATCCCGCGCACACTGTATATGCGAGTGTTTTATGTTTTATCGGTACCTTCTATTTGAAACAAGTCGAGAAAACCGACGCACACGGTTCTTGTCTGTGCTGAAGTGTCTCGGGTGCGACCAGATAACTTAGAAATAGCACCGGGTATGGATAAACTGAAGTGAAGCCTATGAGTGAACCTCTGTGCCTTTGCCGATTTCAAGGAAGAGGGGGGGTTTCAGTATGAAATTTGCGTTAGGTAACTAATGCACCTAGCCCGATTTATAAAAATCGGGTGTATGACTTGTGGCTATAGTTGGTTACTGAAGTTATGCGACCCCGAGGGCTAATTGGCCCGCAATTACATTGGTGTTTCGCTTGAAATCTTCCAGGTGAGGGTAGGCGACTGATTTGACACGGAACACTTTATTATTGGGGGCGGTATTTGTAGGCCCAATTCATATGTGGTATTTTATAAGGTGCGTTAACTGTATATATACATAGAACCAATGCACATCCACAATAACAAATTTTTTAAAACTATTTTTATTTTATTTTTATACTCGTTTTCACGGACAATATTGCATATTTTGAGCCCACATCAGCACTGAGTAATAACACAATACACCTCATTTTTTGCCTATTTTTTTGTTTCTTTCTTTAAATTGTGGTGGAGATGAAATGGGTAGCGATGTCTCCGTGAGATGAGTCCTGATCGAGAATCGTCAGAATGGAGGAAGTATTTGTCGCGAACCCTGTTTCGTAACCTCGATCCGGCTTCCGGACGACCGAGTAAGAGAAAAATGCATCTATGAGAAGGGCATCTGTCGACAGTCATTGGGCCTTACGAAACCACGGAGATTACCCCGCGAATGGTGTCGAATGTATCAACCTCGATGCGTTCACGTGCCGTGAAGCTAATGGAATCGCGTTATCGATCCCGGCAAGCTGGGAGGTGCGACTTCACGGTCCGACCGTTCCGTGGTCATATCATCCAGAATGCAATCTAACAGCGATGTCGCGTCATCCTACGTTCCGTATCAGTTCTTCCGTGTAATGGTATGAGTCCGAGGTGCAAATGGTTGCCCATATACTCAGAGTGATTTCATCTGACTCGGCCATCCCCGATCACGCTTTGAGTACAGCACAACTGCCAATTTTCGGTGACCTGTTAAACGAACCAGCTGAATTGGACAAGTCACTGAACCTGTGCGCCATCTCCCCTTTGCAACCCGTCAATTGATTGATTGATTATAGGGTTTAGGGCGCCGACGCAACGCAGGCGATGAGGCACGCCGTAGTGGAGGGCTCCGGATTAACTTTGACCTCCTGGGGATCTTCAACGAGCGCCGAAATCTCGTACACACAGGCGTTTTTGCTTTTCGCCTCTACCAGAAAAGCGGCCGCCATGGCAGGAAATCGAACTCGCGTCCTCGCATCCCGTCGATTCGGTAAGTACGAATTAAATGACAGTGTTTGGAATCCCCGAGATTGACAATTATCAGCATGTTTAGAGTGAAACCTTTTAATTCGTGCCGAATGACAGACGATGCGTACCGTTTTGTAAACAAGTGCATTCATAAGTGTCTTCGGTTGGATTTAGTCGGCTACTTTCTGCACTGAAAGAGGGAAGGGGTGAAATGTACTATTTTGAGGCGGTTCACTTCCCTGTGCTGCTATTTTGCGGCAAAAACGTAAATAAGGTTGATTGTTGTCTTCATGTGCGCGCACGCACGCACGAGCGTGGCTACTTAACGGTGCCACTGACATAACAGCGCGACTGCAAAGCGGCGGTCCCGCCTGCTTGTGTAATCATTGGCCGGAAGGCGGCGGCTTTCTAGCGTGGTGTCTGGAGCTTGTAACGGTGGGCTAGGTTAGCAGCTACTCTGCCGAAATATCGAAAATGTCGATAATGTTCGCTATTAAGTTCGATAGTTCGAATTTTCGAAATATCGAATATTCAGTTCGAAAATTCGTACAAATGTTCGAATGTTCGAAATATCGAGAATGATCGAACTTTTCTCAGTGAGACTGATGGCTGCCTGTCAAAAGCTAATGCAATTTCCCCGTAGGCCGAAAAGTTCCGGCAAGATCTCCGGACACACAGCGCGTGCTTGAGACAGGGCTTCCATTGTGTCAAAAACGGTTACTTGAAAATCGCGAAAAAGGGACTGTTCTAGATAAGACAACACCCGTATCGATAGAAAAATGGGGAGCGCAATACTATGCCTTTATCTGATAAACCACGCATCGGTATACATTTACGCGTTCGCAGATGAGGTTAATGCGCGAAAAATCGCCGCATGGGTTGGCTTTTTGTTTGCGATTTGGGTCTTTGAAGGCGTGAAGACCGATTCAATGCGCTTTCAGCGAGGTTTTGACGCACTTTTGACGCGCTTTTGATGTCAGAAAGCTCTCGCGCTTCCCCGAACGTTCTTTAGGAAGGTATGGCAAAGTTCTTTCTTTCGGCAGACCGGCCACCCTGAATGCCGTGGTTGTGCGACATCATTCGTCACCCTGCTTGAATTACCGTAACGTGTAGCTGTAATCGTCTACTGATTTCCGTTAAAATGAATTACAGCAATATTTTTCAGACAAAGTAAAACAATAAAGAGCGCTGAAAGCAGGATGCTCTATCAAGGTTTACTGGCACCGCGTGTTTATCTTTGGAAAACGTTAACTGCAGTGCTCGAATATCCTGCAGATAATGAGATATTGCGCTACACCGCCACATAAATTAATTTGGCGATGGGATAAAAACAAGTAAACAATGACAGCATCGTGTTTCTGCAGATGGTGGAGCGTGAATGTTGTCGCGCCTCCGTTGATAACCTATTGCAACCTTTTCGTTGCTTGGGTCAAACCGTTGAGAGCTACATAGAAGTCCCCGTCACTCCGTCACGCTGGCGTGCCAGTAATTAGGCACGCTCGCAAGATGGCCCGCAGTTTACCACTAACGCTGCTGTTTGGCCACGCTCGGCTGTCGCTGTAAATGAACAAAATTTCAGCGGAAACAAACAAACAAAAATTAAAGCCGTTCCACTTAACGTGAAAGCTGCCGGAAGTGCAGAGAAAGTGATTCGCCGTAATGGGCTGTAGCGCCGTTATCCGCTCACTGCTACCACCCAATTCAATTCAAATTTCCCGCCTTCGGAGTGCTCGCGCGCTTTTACTCCCGCAGGTGCCGGCGTTGTACTGCCACTTTTTTTTTCACTTACTATGGTAAAAACCAACCCAACGAGCGTTCCTAGCTGAATGAACGTGGGCGCTGCCGGTTAGTTACGTATATTTTGCCTCAAGTGTACCTACAGTTTTGTTTGCGCTAAACAACGGGGAGATGTGTGACAAGCGCCAGCGGTTCACGAGTTTCGAACGCTTATGACTATATAAACCGCTTGGCTTTCGAAGCCTCTGTGGGACGACGCGACGACAGAACGTCGTGGGGCTCTACTTGGGTCCAGTGAGCGCGCTACGACGACAAGGCGAGACCCCAAATTTCTCTGCACTTAAAAATCGGCGCAGCTTGCCATAGTGGTGCAAGGCTGAAAAAAACAGCAGAGCTGTTGGCCCCTTCCATTCCTTCGGAGACCTGGCCGTTGCACCCGACACGGATTTCCGAACTTGCCACTGAAAGTTCTCCATGACTGGCAGGGCCGGATCGTTTCGTCCGCAGCCTTTCACATATCTCCCAAAGTGGACCGCGTTAGCCCGCGCTATAACCCGCGGCTACCTGCTAAACGAACCCGTTGTCTGTAGCGCGAACTCGGCGTCTGTGTTGGCCGCTTCAGGCGCGAACGCACGTGTACTGGCGAGAACAAGAATGCGCGACAGATCAGACAACAAACGCTTGGCAGAGTGCTCCCGATGGTGGAGCTGGCCGACGCCGGACGCTCCTCACGAGGCGCACGTGCATGTGCGCTCGTTGTTTTGGTATTTTTACCAGCTCCTCACGAGGCGCGCGTTCATGTGCGCTCGTTGTTTTGGTATTTTTACCAGCTCCCCACGAGGCGCGCGTTCATGTGCGCTCGTTGTTTTGGTATTTTTACCAGCTCCTCACGAGGCGCGCGTTCATGTGCGCTCGTTGTTTTGGTGTTTTTGTCAGCTCCTCACGAGGCGCACGTTCATGTGCGCTCGTTGTTTTGTTATTTTTGCCAGCTCCTCACGAGGCGCGCGTTAATGTGCGCGTTGTTTTCGGTTTTGGTGTTTTGTCAGCTCCTCACGAGGCGCACGTTCATGTGCGCTCGTTGTTTTGGTGTTTTTGCCAGCTCCTCACGAGGCGCACGTTCATGTGCGCTCGTTGTTTTGGTGTTTTTGTCAGCTCCTCACGAGGCGCACGTTCATGTGCGCTCGTTGTTTTGTTATTTTTGCCAGCTCCTCACGAGGCGCGCGTTAATGTGCGCTCGTTGTTTTGGTGTTTTTGTCAGCTCCTCACGAGGCGCACGTTAATGTGCGCTCGTTGTTTTGGTGTTTTTGTCAGCTCCTCACGAGGCGCACGTTCATGTGCGCTCGTTGTTTTGTTATTTTTGCCAGCTCCTCACGAGGCGCGCGTTAATGTGCGCTCGTTGTTTTGTTATTTTTGTCAGCTCCTCACGAGGCGCACGTTCATGTGCGCTCGTTGTTTTGTTATTTTTGCCAGCTCCTCACGAGGCGCGCGTTAATGTGCGCTCGTTGTTTTGTTATTTTTGTCAGCTCCTCACGAGGCGCGCGTTAATGTGCGCTCGTTGTTTTGTTATTTTTGTCAGCTCCTCACGAGGCGCGCGTTAATGTGCGCTCGTTGTTTTGGTATTTTTGTCAGCTCCTCACGAGGCGCACGTTCATGTGCGCTCGTTGTTTTGGTATTTTTGTCAGCTCCTCACGAGGCGCGCGTTAATGTGCGCTCGTTGTTTTGGTATTTTTGTCAGCTCCTCACGAGGCGCGCGTTCATGTGCGCTCGTTGTTTTGGTGTTTTTGTCAGCTCCTCACGAGGCACACGTTCGTGTGCGCTCGTTGTTTTGGTGTTTTTGCGAGCTCCTCACGAGACTCACGTTCGTGTGCGATCGGTAGTTTTGGTATTTTTTGCGAGCTCCTCACGTGGCGCTAGCCCGCGTGCAAGCCTGGCTGACGCCGGGCTCCTCAGGAGGCGCATGCTGACGTGCGCTCGGCCTTTTTTCTCTGCAATTTTTTGTAGCGCTACGCAGCGGAACTAAAAGTTGAAATGGCTCTACCGTTAAAACACCTAATCAACAAACAGAATAACAGTAGTGAAAGTTGACACTGACGCTAACTTCCTTTTTACTGGTGCAGCCGTAAATAGAGGTGTTATCGTTTTTAATAGCGTGCCTACTTACCACTGCACGCTTTCTGCGGCGACAGAGTAAGCGTGCCTGCCAGTTGGCGTGCCAGCTTGCTGGCCTGCCCTCATTCCAACAGGTCGGTGTGCCAGTGTGCCGACAGTTGTAACGGTTCTTCTGGGTGCCGCAGTGTGTGAGTAACTTGTGATGAAGGGTGGCGCAATAGCTGTCAACGTTCTCCAGTTACCACCGCACGAGGCTGTAATTTCATGCAGATTTTTGTCTTACATTATTAGCTGTTGCCAGAAACACGCGGGGGCAATTACTCCAACCGAGAGATTTTTTTTTCTAACAAAGCGGTTTCCAAGCTAGATTCTCTTGGTGCTCTGTGAACCGCTTAATCGCGCACTCGAGGGTAACGCTGTCAGGTACAGGCTGTCAGGCAGTCCGTTAGGCAAGAATACGCATTTCAGATTTTTTTTGTAGGCTTCGCTAGCAAATTGCCCCCACGCACCAGCGGTGAAGCAAGTGGGTCGTCCACGTTGAAGTTCTGAAGTGGGATCTTCGCAAAGCACTATTAATGCAAGGCATGCTCAACACAAAAAGACGGGAAACATTCGCTGGGCACATTTCCGCTTCGGTGGATTACAACAAAAGGCCTAGATTGTCCTCTCGATTGAAGCACAGCGACCAGGTATACGTCAGATGGGTACGGGCGATTTTGAAGTTCTACCAAGTTTATTCTGTATCGATGGTCCTCCCGCAGAATAAATGTTTTAACTCATAATCACGGAGTAAGTTTCCGAAGACGATGGTTGCACGGCGTAGCGTCTGCATGGTCAGGTAGCTTAACACAGAGGATAAAACACAGGTCACTGACCAAGTAAAAATAAAAATAAAAATTAAAGCCGTTCCACTCAACGTGAAAGCTGTCGGAAGTGCAGAGTATACTGATTCGCCGTAATGGGCTGTGACGCCGTTATCCGCTCACTGCTACCACCCAATTCAATTCAAATTTCCCGCCTCCGCTGTGCTCGCGCGCCCACTGCCTGAAACTGCGCCAGCGGGAGTTCTGTTCTTTTTGCGCTTGCTTTTCTTCTAGCGCGTGCCGGCGTTGCACTGCAACTTTTTTTCGCTTACTGTTGTAAAAACCAACCAAACGAGCGTTCCTAACTGAATGAACGCGGGCGCTGCCGGTTAACTAGGTATGTTTTGCCTCAAATGTAACTGCAGTTTTCTTTGCGCTAAACAGCGGGAAGATGTATAATACGGGGGAGATGTATAACAACGGGCATATTTATGACAAGCGCCAGTTGTTCACGAGTTTCGAACGCTTGTGACTATATAAACCACTTGCCTTTCGAGGCCTCTGGGTTACGCCGCGACGACAGCCGCTACGACGGAACGCCGTGTGGCTCTACTTGGGTCCAGCGAGTGCGCTACGACAACAAGGCAAGCCCCTAAAGTGTTCTGCACTTAAAAGAAGTGGTGCAGCTTGCACTATAGTGGTGCAAGGCTGGAGAAACAGCAAAGCTTGCGGCCCCTTTCCCTTCGTCGGAGGCCCGGATGTTGCACCTTACATGGATTTCCGACCTTGCCGCTGAGAGTAATTCTATGACTGGCAGGCGCGGATCGTTCTGTCCGCAGCCTTTTACATCTCTTCCAAAGTGTACCTCTTTAGAACAGGCTAGAACCCACGGCTACCAGCTGCGAGAACTCGGCGTCTGTGCGCCCCACTTTCGCTTGCCTTGCCGTCAACCCTAAACGACCGTACGAAAGACATACTTCAGATATGATAAACAAATCATTCGGAGATTCACGTAAAATTATTCTGTCAACCAAACAAAAGTGTAGGTAGCAATTAGATGAGTTCTTTTCTATTTTGTGTCATCTGAATAGTGCCAGTGTTTTTTATCACGCACATTTTGTACTCACGCGTACTTTTTTTCGTGTTACGCGCATTGCCCTAGCGTTTTCTTTTATGCTTTTTTTAAATCTTACGCATTATGTGTACTTCAGATCATTCATGTTTCCCATCCTGATATTGTTTATTTTTGTTATATATATATCACAATCTTTGTGTGCACATTTGTGTCCTGAACACCTGCGTCGGCATATTCAAATTCACTGAGTTTATTTTTAAACTGCCCTGCTTTCCACTGTATGCCTTGTAGGGGGGAACGGACCCCCGTCAAGACTTTCCTGGTCTATTTGTCCGTGCCCTTAGGCATCCTAGCATGTTTGAATAAACTGATTTGATTTGATTTGATTTGATTTGATTTAAAAGATCACGCCACGAACGCTGGGCAGAGCGTTCTCGAAGGTCGAGCTGGCCGACGCCTTGCGCTGCTCGCGAGGCGCACGCTCACATGAGCTCGGTATTTTTCTTGGTATATTTAGCGAGCTCCTCACGAGGCGCAAACCTGGACGACGTCGGGCACTCCTCACGAGGCACACGTTCACGTGCGCTCGGCCGGGCTGAGTTTTCTTGTAACGCTACAGGGAGGAACCAGAAGCTTAAATAGTTTTGCTGTTGAAAAAGACGTTTCCAGAGCGCTAGGGCTCCCTTGTTGACATGAGTAAATGGAGCTTTCAATAGCTCCCCGGTACCACACGAAGTACAACCGGTTATACCCAATTGCAACAGTACAAAAATAGGGCCAACCGGCAAAGAGAATTTTGTCCACACAAAGGTGGAGAGAAATTAACGGGAAAGACTTTCTTGCGACCCACCACCAGGGGAGCGGGCCCGGGGGAACCCCTCTTGTCCCCCCTAGGAAAAAGCCGGATAGGGTGGGTTGCTGGGAACGGGAACTTGGACATCGGGATGGGTTATGGGAAAAAGGGTGGGAATGAGGGAAGCAATTTTGCTCCAATCCTTTTGTCTGACTCTCTTCCAAGACTGATTGCTCAGCGAGGGCATCAGACAGTGCCAATTGCCATGACATTAAATTGTGCACCCGCCGCGGTGGCTCAGTGGCTAAGGCGTTGCGCTGCTGAGCACGAGGTCGCGGGTTCGATTCCCGGCCGCGGCGGCCGCTTTTCTGATATAGGCGAAACGCAAAAACGCCCGTGTGTACGAGATTTCGGCGCACGATAAAGATCCCCAGGTGGTCGAAATTAATCCGAGCCCTCCACTACGGCGCGCCTCATCGCCTGCGTTGCGTCGGCGCGTTAAACCCTACAATCATCAATCAATCAATCGACATTAAATTGTGAACAATCGCAAAGTTCTGTTGGGAATGAATTCGGAACAAGGGAGCCGTACGTACTCGTACCGGAACGTCTTTTTTTTTTTTTTTTTGACTTGGCCAGTGACCTGTGGTGCATCTTTTGAATCACGGAGTGAGAGCGATACACGACATGACTGAGACTATGTTGCGTTTCAGCAGCCTCAAAACTACAGTCGCAACGGTATCTTTTGCAAGCGAGGTTCTTGAGCAGCTTTGCGTAGCCGCAAGGATGGTGATGCCGAGAATAAACACTGGGGACCACTGTATCTCCCATATAACGCCTGTCACTTTCCATGCCATCTGCGACCGGAGTCTCGACGAAGGCGCCCCGCATTGCAAAAGAGATCGGGACGAGTCCACGGCCGAACGCAGGCTGCGCGAGTCATGTCATGGCAATAAATCTTGGCGGAATCACTTCGTCTTGCACGAAAAGCGGGAGCTGACGAGTCTGGCCGTCTGAAGATGAGATCGATAAGGCCGGCACCGCTGCAGTCAGGGAGGCGCGAATGACGACTGTGAAAGCGTCTTTTTTTGTGTGTCATGCGGGATGATCTGCCAGCTGGCTTATTATTCATTTATTCCTTATAAGGTTTAACTCGCCGAAGCTACACAGGCAATCAGGCGCGCCGTAGCGGAGCTCTCCGAAATAACTTAAACGTACGGCGAATCTCGTACAGAGGGGCGTTTTTAGCCGTCTTCTTTTTGGTGCCTTGGTTATGTGAAGTGGTGCAGTGGACAGCCAAGGAGTCCGCGGCTTATAAATAGGCTGGAAACGCATCGGACGATGTTCCTCTGGGTTGGAACTTAGAATGTATTATTTTGCTTTCCATGCGTTTGTTTTCGTGCAAACAAATGGACAACTGTTCCCCCACGACGTGGGACGAACACTTGCATATACCGTGGATACGAGTTGTTCAGACCAAGAACATTTTCCTCTGTGCGTCACGTCTGAGAAGACTATACGGGGCAGTTTATTTTACGTCGGAAAACCGTAAATGGGAGAAAGCTATTAGAAAGAAAGCTCGAAGTTCCCCATCGCGCGAAAATACGGAATTGTCCTGTGCAGAAAATGGTCATCACTCTAAAGAGTAACACTTTCTAAAATGTTTTTAGATTTTGCCAACGCCGCTATGACAATTCAATTCGGTACAGTAAATCGATTACTTAAGAAAGAAAATTGGGCACGTTAGAGTTCCCGTGGTAGTGAAACCCAGGTCTTCAGAGTACACTCTCAAGACACTGGGTTTCATTTCCCACTTGGATGAGATAGGATTCTTGTGCGTTGCCGCCAGGCTACAACAAGACGTTGTGAGCGGCTGAAGAAGAGCCAGCCTAGTGCGTGTGGTGCTTATGTCATATCGCGCGATAAGCGTACGTGAGAACACGTAAGTAGAACAAACGCACGCCAGCTAAGTATAAATTTAATTTTGCGTAAGCTGTGATGTAAAGTGTCGCCAGTATGCCTGTTGTTGAAGTAATTCGCACCAAAGGACAGAGAAACGGAAGGGAGGATAGTGTAGTAGTGTATAGTGCTGAAGATAGCTTATAGTATAGCATAGTGTAGCAGTAAACAGGCCTTGCAAGTGCTGCCGAGGAAGTATAATTGTTTTGCATTATGGTTTCACGAGTCATACTTTTTGTGAGTGAGTTATTTGAAAAGGAAGTGGAAACGAAGAGGACTGGGGTAATTTTGAACTCATCTGGGAGTTCCCCAGCATACGACCCGTTTCGGGGGAAGGGGAGAAGGGGGACTGAAAGAGTAGAGTTGAGAAGAAATGGGGACTGAGAAGGAGGGAGAAAGAAAGTGAGAAGGAGTGCGCTGCTACACCAATGGCGTAAGGCTGGCCGGCAGGCGTTGGGCTACAGCCGTCTGATGAGGTCGGTCTCCTCGAGGAAGACCAGGACAAGTCGGAAGGCTTCCGGCCTGACGGAGTTGGGGCCCGTCGGGAGCAGCAGGTCCGTCAGGGTGTGGCTGGGCAGCCCGGGACGCTGGAGTGCGGGCCCGATGCTCTGTTCTCGGGGCATTGTGCTGGCGGCAGGAGTAGAGCAGGTGCTCCAGGGTCACGGGCTCTGGG